>OX438778.1:18536758-18837740 GCA_949316455.1 Acleris holmiana
CAAGCGTAGCGTCACTTAAAATGTCTGCATAATCAATATTAAATTGATCCATTATTAAAAACTTGACACATATCTTTTATTGAGGGCCAGTACTTTTTAAAAATTAAAAAAAGACTCTTTAATATATGTATATATGCGCCATTTCCAAGTTAGTCTCGGGAGTTTTAACGATCTAGTAAGTCCTCTTGGTGGTTCTCTTTTACGTTTAGCATTCCATCCGTGCAACAGTGATATAAAAAAACCACACGCATAGTTTGCGGTACCTAATGTATATCTTCTCCTCAGGTTTCAACATGCCGAACACCACTTTTTTGAAAAAGTTGTCATTGAACTCATTTTCTACTCATTTTTTTTTTCATTCATAATTTAATTTCTAGGGTTCGAATAATAGATATTTGGTAGATTTTGGAATGCAATTATTTTTAAAAGTCATGTTTTCTTCTTAAGGTTTGGGGAAACCCAAATTCCAAAATGCGGTCGGTTCTGAAATTTTATGTGGCGGACATGCCTTTTTTGAAAAAGTCGTCGTGGGACTAATGTTTTGCGTTTTTGCGGTGGTGGGCATGGCTTTTTTGACAAAGTCGTCTTGGGACTTGTATGTATGTAAACTCTTTATTGTACATAACATAAAACTCAAATACAATATTTACAGGATATGAATGTACAAAGGCGACATTATCCTTTTAAGGGATCTCTTAAGGAATGTCGAATTCCTCAATGTAGTCGGTGTCGATATTTAAGATGCACTTGCCTTTTTTGAAAAAGTCGTCGTGAGACCAATCTTTTAGGTTTTGGAAATGCCAAATTTCAAAATGTGGTCGGTTTAGGAATTTAAAGTAGCAGACATACCTTTTTTGAAAAAGGCGTCGTGGGACTAATTTTTTAGGTTTTTCGGAATACTGAATTTCAAAAAATACGTAGGCGATTTTGGATGTAGGATTTTAAGATTGAACGCGACTTTTTTGAAACTTTGGTATTTTAAGACTAATTTCCTAGGTTTCCGGAAATGTTATGCCGAATTCGAAAATGAGCTCCATCGTAGTATTTTAATTTGTTTCGGATTATTTCAGTAAGTTAAGTTAAGTTAATCAATTCAAAAGTTCATCTAATTCACTTGATTTCCTAAGTAACTACTTGTCTTATAGTTTAAATAAATAGAAGATTTTTTGAACGAGCATAAATTTGCGGTGTTTGTAGGAGCTCGAGTCATGGGGCGTGCGGCGCGGAGGCGCGTGGGGCGGCGCGGGCGCAGCCACGGCGCTGCTGCGGGCGCTGGCGCCGCTGTGCAGCGAGACCTGCGGCGCCGCGCGCTCGGCCGCCTTCGGCCTGCTGGCCAAGCTGCTGCCGGCCGTGCCCGACCCTACACTCGGTCAGTATTATGTAGGAGAGGGAGTACTGGGGCGCTGTGCAGCGAGACCTGCGGCGCCGCGCGCTCGGCCGCCTTCGGCCTGCTGGCCAAGCTGCTGCCGGCCGTGCCCGACCCTACACTCGGTCAGTATTATGTAGGAGAGGGAGTACTGGGGCGCTGTGCAGCGAGACCTGCGGCGCCGCGCGCTCGGCCGCCTTCGGCCTGCTGGCCAAGCTGCTGCCGGCCGTGCCCGACCCTACACTCGGTCAGTATTATGTAGGAGAGGGAGTACTGGGGCGCTGTGCAGCGAGACCTGCGGCGCCGCGCGCTCGGCCGCCTTCGGCCTGCTGGCCAAGCTGCTGCCGGCCGTGCCCGACCCTACACTCGGTCAGTATTATGTAGGAGAGGGAGTACTGGGGCGCTGTGCAGCGAGACCTGCGGCGCCGCGCGCTCGGCCGCCTTCGGCCTGCTGGCCAAGCTGCTGCCGGCCGTGCCCGACCCTACACTCGGTCAGTATTATGTAGGAGAGGGAGTACTGGGGCGCTGTGCAGCGAGACCTGCGGCGCCGCGCGCTCGGCCGCCTTCGGCCTGCTGGCCAAGCTGCTGCCGGCCGTGCCCGACCCTACACTCGGTCAGTATTATGTAGGAGAGGGAGTACTGGGGCGCTGTGCAGCGAGACCTGCGGCGCCGCGCGCTCGGCCGCCTTCGGCCTGCTGGCCAAGCTGCTGCCGGCCGTGCCCGACCCTACACTCGGTCAGTATTATGTAGGAGAGGGAGTACTGGGGCGCTGTGCAGCGAGACCTGCGGCGCCGCGCGCTCGGCCGCCTTCGGCCTGCTGGCCAAGCTGCTGCCGGCCGTGCCCGACCCTACACTCGGTCAGTATTATGTAGGAGAGGGAGTACTGGGGCGCTGTGCAGCGAGACCTGCGGCGCCGCGCGCTCGGCCGCCTTCGGCCTGCTGGCCAAGCTGCTGCCGGCCGTGCCCGACCCTACACTCGGTCAGTATTATGTAGGAGAGGGAGTACTGGGGCGCTGTGCAGCGAGACCTGCGGCGCCGCGCGCTCGGCCGCCTTCGGCCTGCTGGCCAAGCTGCTGCCGGCCGTGCCCGACCCTACACTCGGTCAGTATTATGTAGGAGAGGGAGTACTGGGGCGCTGTGCAGCGAGACCTGCGGCGCCGCGCGCTCGGCCGCCTTCGGCCTGCTGGCCAAGCTGCTGCCGGCCGTGCCCGACCCTACACTCGGTCAGTATTATGTAGGAGAGGGAGTACTGGGGCGCTGTGCAGCGAGACCTGCGGCGCCGCGCGCTCGGCCGCCTTCGGCCTGCTGGCCAAGCTGCTGCCGGCCGTGCCCGACCCTACACTCGGTCAGTATTATGTAGGAGAGGGAGTACTGGGGCGCTGTGCAGCGAGACCTGCGGCGCCGCGCGCTCGGCCGCCTTCGGCCTGCTGGCCAAGCTGCTGCCGGCCGTGCCCGACCCTACACTCGGTCAGTATTATGTAGGAGAGGGAGTACTGGGGCGCTGTGCAGCGAGACCTGCGGCGCCGCGCGCTCGGCCGCCTTCGGCCTGCTGGCCAAGCTGCTGCCGGCCGTGCCCGACCCTACACTCGGTCAGTATTATGTAGGAGAGGGAGTACTGGGGCGCTGTGCAGCGAGACCTGCGGCGCCGCGCGCTCGGCCGCCTTCGGCCTGCTGGCCAAGCTGCTGCCGGCCGTGCCCGACCCTACACTCGGTCAGTATTATGTAGGAGAGGGAGTACTGGGGCGCTGTGCAGCGAGACCTGCGGCGCCGCGCGCTCGGCCGCCTTCGGCCTGCTGGCCAAGCTGCTGCCGGCCGTGCCCGACCCTACACTCGGTCAGTATTATGTAGGAGAGGGAGTACTGGGGCGCTGTGCAGCGAGACCTGCGGCGCCGCGCGCTCGGCCGCCTTCGGCCTGCTGGCCAAGCTGCTGCCGGCCGTGCCCGACCCTACACTCGGTCAGTATTATGTAGGAGAGGGAGTACTGGGGCGCTGTGCAGCGAGACCTGCGGCGCCGCGCGCTCGGCCGCCTTCGGCCTGCTGGCCAAGCTGCTGCCGGCCGTGCCCGACCCTACACTCGGTCAGTATTATGTAGGAGAGGGAGTACTGGGGCGCTGTGCAGCGAGACCTGCGGCGCCGCGCGCTCGGCCGCCTTCGGCCTGCTGGCCAAGCTGCTGCCGGCCGTGCCCGACCCTACACTCGGTCAGTATTATGTAGGAGAGGGAGTACTGGGGCGCTGTGCAGCGAGACCTGCGGCGCCGCGCGCTCGGCCGCCTTCGGCCTGCTGGCCAAGCTGCTGCCGGCCGTGCCCGACCCTACACTCGGTCAGTATTATGTAGGAGAGGGAGTACTGGGGCGCTGTGCAGCGAGACCTGCGGCGCCGCGCGCTCGGCCGCCTTCGGCCTGCTGGCCAAGCTGCTGCCGGCCGTGCCCGACCCTACACTCGGTCAGTATTATGTAGGAGAGGGAGTACTGGGGCGCTGTGCAGCGAGACCTGCGGCGCCGCGCGCTCGGCCGCCTTCGGCCTGCTGGCCAAGCTGCTGCCGGCCGTGCCCGACCCTACACTCGGTCAGTATTATGTAGGAGAGGGAGTACTGGGGCGCTGTGCAGCGAGACCTGCGGCGCCGCGCGCTCGGCCGCCTTCGGCCTGCTGGCCAAGCTGCTGCCGGCCGTGCCCGACCCTACACTCGGTCAGTATTATGTAGGAGAGGGAGTACTGGGGCGCTGTGCAGCGAGACCTGCGGCGCCGCGCGCTCGGCCGCCTTCGGCCTGCTGGCCAAGCTGCTGCCGGCCGTGCCCGACCCTACACTCGGTCAGTATTATGTAGGAGAGGGAGTACTGGGGCGCTGTGCAGCGAGACCTGCGGCGCCGCGCGCTCGGCCGCCTTCGGCCTGCTGGGCAAGCTGCTGCCGGCCGTGCCCGACCCTACACTCGGTCAGTATTATGTAGGAGAGGGAGTACTGGGGCGCTGTGCAGCGAGACCTGCGGCGCCGCGCGCTCGGCCGCCTTCGGCCTGCTGGCCAAGCTGCTGCCGGCCGTGCCCGACCCTACACTCGGTCAGTATTATGTAGGAGAGGGAGTACTGGGGCGCTGTGCAGCGAGACCTGCGGCGCCGCGCGCTCGGCCGCCTTCGGCCTGCTGGCCAAGCTGCTGCCGGCCGTGCCCGACCCTACACTCGGTCAGTATTATGTAGGAGAGGGAGTACTGGGGCGCTGTGCAGCGAGACCTGCGGCGCCGCGCGCTCGGCCGCCTTCGGCCTGCTGGCCAAGCTGCTGCCGGCCGTGCCCGACCCTACACTCGGTCAGTATTATGTAGGAGAGGGAGTACTGGGGCGCTGTGCAGCGAGACCTGCGGCGCCGCGCGCTCGGCCGCCTTCGGCCTGCTGGCCAAGCTGCTGCCGGCCGTGCCCGACCCTACACTCGGTCAGTATTATGTAGGAGAGGGAGTACTGGGGCGCTGTGCAGCGAGACCTGCGGCGCCGCGCGCTCGGCCGCCTTCGGCCTGCTGGCCAAGCTGCTGCCGGCCGTGCCCGACCCTACACTCGGTCAGTATTATGTAGGAGAGGGAGTACTGGGGCGCTGTGCAGCGAGACCTGCGGCGCCGCGCGCTCGGCCGCCTTCGGCCTGCTGGCCAAGCTGCTGCCGGCCGTGCCCGACCCTACACTCGGTCAGTATTATGTAGGAGAGGGAGTACTGGGGCGCTGTGCAGCGAGACCTGCGGCGCCGCGCGCTCGGCCGCCTTCGGCCTGCTGGCCAAGCTGCTGCCGGCCGTGCCCGACCCTACACTCGGTCAGTATTATGTAGGAGAGGGAGTACTGGGGCGCTGTGCAGCGAGACCTGCGGCGCCGCGCGCTCGGCCGCCTTCGGCCTGCTGGCCAAGCTGCTGCCGGCCGTGCCCGACCCTACACTCGGTCAGTATTATGTAGGAGAGGGAGTACTGGGGCGCTGTGCAGCGAGACCTGCGGCGCCGCGCGCTCGGCCGCCTTCGGCCTGCTGGCCAAGCTGCTGCCGGCCGTGCCCGACCCTACACTCGGTCAGTATTATGTAGGAGAGGGAGTACTGGGGCGCTGTGCAGCGAGACCTGCGGCGCCGCGCGCTCGGCCGCCTTCGGCCTGCTGGCCAAGCTGCTGCCGGCCGTGCCCGACCCTACACTCGGTCAGTATTATGTAGGAGAGGGAGTACTGGGGCGATGATGGCGCATGTATTTAAGTATTTCTTTCTCTATACAGTGTGACCCTGGATAAGGTACACAAACGAATAGGAAAGAAACTAGGTGCAATTTCGCCGACAAAAAAGCTTAAATGAAACGGTATATTTTCTTATTTTGTACAAACACCTTTTTTTGGGATATCCGTATTTTTTTCGTTTTTTTTTGTTGTTTTGAACCTAATATGAGGAGAGATTTTCCAGTTTGTTCCGACGGGGTTGACAGCAATAAAAAAAAATTTGTCTTAAAAAAGTGTGTCGTCAATTTTGAAAAATATTTTTTGTCAGTGAAATTGTATTTAGTTTCTTCCCTATCCCGTTTGTGACCTTATCCAGGGACACACTGTTTAAGTTGTCTAGAACCCATAAGTACAAGCCTAGAGTTTAGTTTGGTACTACGTCATTTTGTGTGAGATTGTCCCCTGATATTTATTTAATTAACGTCTAACTTCATCTTCCAGGTGTAGACGCGATCATGGAATGTCTGGACTCCTCCTACCCGGAGATCGCGCAGTCCGTAGTGGATAAGCTCCCGGAGCTGATCGTGGGCATCCAGGAGCACGCCGCCATGGTGCTGCTGAAGGTGTTCGAGCTGGGGGTCAAGAGCCGCGTGCCCGTGGAGCAGGGGCTGGCCAAGAGCGTCGCCGCCCTGAACCTGCAGCGGGGCTGCTAATGTGGTCTTTGTATCAGGGCCTAGCTTTGCGGGGCACTAAAAAAGCCAACAAAGAAAAATCCGCTTATCCTATCGCTCCCAAACTTTACAGGTTCGCGCCGTTTTGGAGTCCATAGGAAACATACACACATCGATTTTTATATGTACCTTTAGATTTAACCTTTGCATCGCCAGGCAATTTAGTTAAAACTTCATTTTAATGACCATAAAGCTCATTTTTATTTGTTTCAAAATTGATAATGACATTAAGAGCAAAGGTAATATTGAACTTTGTTCCCTTGCTGGTAGATTCAAATTCCTACTCACAAAAGCCCTGTTTCTAGTATGGTCACCTCACGTCGTTAAAATACCTAATGATTATTAATACTGAGGTAACTTCATATTCATATTCTTTATTGCCTTACGTTGTATTTACAAAGATGTTATACTATATGAAATGCTCTAACATAAACCCTGGGAGGGCACTGCAATGTCAATACAATTAAATATATAAATAAAAAAATATCAAGAATTGTTATTACTAATATTATAACTAAAAACTAGGTGTACTGGTTTTGTATTTGACATAGCGTAGCGTTTCATAGCGTTGAAAAGGTTAACCACCAAAGCCGTCGTTGGCATCTGGGGCACGTAAAGTTACAGCCGGCCGTGGCGTTCAAAAGGGTAAAATATTCATTTAGTATTTGCTATAATTATCATGAACATGGCATAAGGTTACAGATATGCCACAAATAAATAAGTGTGGAATACCTTCCAAATACCACTAATGGAGTGGGGAGTGGTAAAGAAAGCCGCTGATGTAAATAGGTATAGGAGAAAATGCCCTATTGTTGGCATCACTGTTTCTTGGCATCATAAGCATTCAAGGGAATCATTCCCATCCATACTAACTAAGTAACTTTGTCTGTCTGTTTGTTATGCTGTGCGTTTTGCTAAACCGTTGAACCAATTTCGATGAAATTTGGTATGGTAGCTTGATTTTCAGTGACGTTGGGCAGTTCCCGAACAGCTAGTTAGCAATAATTCTACTATCACTAGGTGCCAATAACTGGTATTTTGGAAGCCAACAATTGGGTGTATATCATAGTTTTAGTATAAAAACCCAAGATCGATCTGTAGATAATAACTATAATAAGAGATTTTAGTAAATAAAAGGAAAACATATACAAATTGTTTTATTTATATAAGTAACATCTTTATATTTTTTATCATACAAATGTGTAATAATATAATGTAATAACTTAGAAGTATTGTGAGTTTACTTCAGCCACAATTGAACTTAAATAAATAGTGACAAGCACAGAACCGAACCCGCTCTCCCAAGCTTAGAATACTGACAACAGTCCGCTCAACAATTTAGCATCACCAGTCATTTGAGCCCAGGTCCTGGAACATCTTGTCCTTGATCTTTGGCCGCGGGTCTTCTGTTATTTTGGTGTCCACCGCTCCTACTCGCCCGAGAATAAATTCAAACTCTGCAAAATTAAAAAAAGATTTACAAAATTAAATCTCTACATAGGTTTATTAATTTTCATAAATTATCTTTAGGTCGCCCGTATGGTTACTGGGTTACAATGGTGCCATTCCATGTCTTCCTGTGGATGTCGTAAGAGGCGACTATGGGAATAAAGGCTTGTGGTACTGTTAATGGGCTTGCAGTCACTAATACACTGGTTAACATCTAAGCCTACTTGTGCAAAATGTGGTTACAGAATTTATCAATAAGTCTTTTTAGAGTTGTTGATATTTCTGTAGCTCTGCCTACCCCACTCTGGGAATGGAGGCATGATGTTATGTGTGTGTGTGTGTGTGTATCTTTAGGTCATTATCATTTTACAAATTTTCATTATAAAAAGTGCTTCTTGCTGCAGGATTTTTTGCTTTTTAGCTGCTAGTTGCCTTGACTTAACCTGTATAATAAGCCTATGTAACCTTTGTAATCTATACTAAGATTAAAAATGTGAAAATAACAGTTTGTCTGTCTGTTTGTTACAATTTCACGTATAAACCGCTAAACTGATTTAGATGAAATTTATTATGAAGATAGTTTGAGTCCCGGTGAAGGGAACTGGAAGGAAAATTCCTCAGGGAATAGTGGGAAATGGATACCTTGGTAAGGTTTCTTACCATCGCAAGTTAACTTAGTTCCTCTGAGCTCATGTGGTCCCACAAACTGTTTCTTCATGTCTCCCTCAAAGTAAACAAACACGCTTGGCAGATTTCTCTCTGGGAAGTTTGGTATGCAGGTCTGAGCTATCGCTTTCAAGAACTTTGTGTAGGGGAACTTTGCCGCTAGCTCTCTTAGATGCTGGTTGAGGAGGGCACACTGCTGGATACTGAAAATTGCAAATAAACATCAATATTTAAGTGTTAAGGTGCTTGTTGACATGTTTAACCTTTCCAACACTATGTGAAATTCAAAAGTCGTTGATTCCGTCCTGTGGCTAGCGACCGAAGCAACAGTCGCGCGCGGCTGACGTCAGCTGCTAACTACCACCGCGCGCCACTGTCGCATCGGCCGCTAGCCATGGAAGTCAACCTTATCCGTTGTTAGCATTGTACTTGTGGTGCGGATATATCCGTCAATGGCATTGAAAATGTGAACTACTCCTTTTTGTATACATTTCACATATTAATAGAGGTAAAATATGTATTAGCCTCTTGCTTATTTATTATGGGAGTGAGCAATTGTCGAGCACAATACTAACTAGTTGTGTAACTAACCTCCTCACTCAGAACTGCCGCTTATCCCAAAAAACACGTGGAAGAACTTTACAATTTAATTGGTTTCTACCCTTATTATGTTTCACGGGACAGGGACGAGAAACAAAGTAATGTGAGAATACATTATGGAAAGCAAATCATGCATAATATAGACTACTATAGTTAACCTACCCTTGCTTATACAAATGAATGACAACCCAAATGCCTTCTCCAGCCTTGTTCACCTCCTGTACATAGTCCTGTCCGGAGACCTCCCGTACATCTCCAAACTTGGGCTTCTCTGACATCTGCTTCAACTCCGCAATACGTTTCCTTCTGTACTCTTCTAGAACCGCCTCGTCCTCAGAGTCTTCTAACTCATCTAGACCGTCCAGGTCAAGTTCCGATAACTGTTTATCTTCTGAAAATATATTACAATAATTACTATTAGATTGCAAGGTAATTTACATTTAATTTAGTAGAGAGAGGTTGTATTAAGGAAAATGGTTGAAGATATGTACGCTACAGTTATAATTTATGTAAATAAGTAACAGTTGCTAATAACCTAAAAAAGTTGGATACATACTATCAGCTTGTTTCTGCTGAATTGTTTGTTCGATCATATTAACTATTTCAGCCTCAGAGATTTCCTTCTCCTTCTGGGGAATGATTCCCTTAGAACGGAGGACATCATTCCATTCTGTATCCTCATTTGGGTTCTAAAAATAAAATTCAGTGTATTACTGTCTATTTAATGCACGTTTTAATTACAAAGCATGGATTCATAATATACCTGCATTTTGAAAAGATTTTGTTATTTCTGTCTTAAACATGTATTTTTTCACTGTTTTAAAACTGGAAATTTGACACCAGTCGCCTGACTCAACAATAGAGATGGGTAACTCAGGAGAGATAGATAAAAAAGATATGTATCATTCCGTTCTCATCAATCACTCCTTGTATCTTTTCACATCCGAATGTATCAGTGTATCTTTATAACTCATTCACTCACGGCGTAATTTTCTTTCTATCTGTGTCGCTTCGCTCGGCTCGGCCGCTACGGCCGGCCACGCCAAGGTTACGCGAACTGACGTCTTTTTCGCACCTCACTATTTGGTATGTTGTGTTGCACTTTTGCAAGACTGAGAGGTCGGATGGAGAGAGTGGGTGAACTGGATGGGTTGCTATGCCGTATGACCATTATAAATTGACATACGTCGGCACAAAAAGGTAAATTGATAACTCTATTACTGGTGTGTAGGGCTTAAAGTCGTTCAGCAGTATGTGAACATTTTATACTGGTTCTGATTTATTGGATTGAGTTGAGCTAAGCGAGCCACGCTGAGAGAGTGAGCGGTGCAGGCAATAGCTGCGGCTCGTGCGGTCGAGCGTGAGCTACTGAAGTACTGATACATAGGGATATAAAGATACAAAAGAGTGATACATATCCCAATGATCGAAAGATACATTTCAATCTTTTCTTTTAAGTGATACATTTTGCCCATCTCTACTCAACAAGACGATAAGAAGTTTTTTGACAGGTGTTTAACAAAAGCTTGGTTTAGGTCAGTTTACCCAAGTATACAATAAAATAATAGTAGTCTTCGAGTTTACTTTTATTGTAATTTTTTATTGATTTGTGATCGTGGCATGTAGCAAGGCGTTCAATTCAAATTTAATTATTGAAGAATTAAACAAACTATTCAAATTCTAGATGATATACTCGAACTCAAATGAAAGCTCATTAATTGGTCTTCCAAAGTTATAAAACGCCTTTGCACAATTTCGCAACCATAAGCAATGTTATAATATTTTATCTCGTTCCATTTTTATTTTTTATTGCTTTTCATTACTTTAATATAAAGTGCATAAAAATTGCATTAATTCTATGTCGCATTTTTACCTATATTAATTTCGGTGCTAACCGGTTTTCCACTAATTTTGACAATGACACGTCTTTTTTTCTACACGAAGTTGTCAACTTGCGTCGTGTTGGAAAAATTGCATGTCGCTATGTTCAGTCACGTCAGTTCTCGAAATAAATAAATTGAACATGGCTGATATCGAGGGACATAAACATCGGGAAACTAATTTCCATGAGGGCGAAGGTAATTAAGGTTACGTTATTATTGTGTAGGGCGAGTGAGATAGTGGTTAGCGCGAAAGGCTGGTGCGGGGCGGTTGAGTGCCGTCTCGCGAGCTAGGCCTCGCGAATCCTCTGTGACATTGAGACTGGGATCTTTTTATACCTGCTGGTGGAGTGACTCGCCAGGCCTCCCGGGGCTAGGCGGGAGCATGGCCGTGCCCGCAGGGAGGACCCTCCGCTCAGGTACCGCTTTTGCCTTTGTTTTGGTTGTATATTTGGTCAACTGCAAGCGAGGTTAAGTACGTCGGTCGCATCAAATACCATTAATTGTTGTGTTGTTGATAACAATTACAGTTTTTGCAATGCCGCGCACTTTGTACTCATGACACGCGATAATTTTGACGTCTTTTTTTTTATTCAGCACACGTTAAAAGGATTCACAATTTTATTGGATTTTTCAGAAACGCGCAAAATATTTAAATGCAGCTACGTCAATTGTTGGTTTATACCATCTGATTTAAATTCTATGCCATTTACCAAATAATATTACTGTTATCATTAATAAACAAACACATGTATTAGAAAGCGGGGTGGTTACACAAGTAATAATTACTATTGCTAATGGGCACATAGGTATATAGTTTACTTTCTAAACAAATAATGTTAAAATGTGTGTCACAAACCTAGATTTTAGAATTTAACTGACTAACAAAACCACAAGAACCAAATTATGAATGCTAGAAATGAATTTTTAAAAACATTTTGGTGTTAAAAGTACTAATATTATTTGGTAGTTTATGTTTTTAAATATGTATAACTACATTTTAGGTCAAAATATGCATGTTCTTTCAACATAATTGCAAATACAATATGCCCAAAAAAAATCTACTAGCTATAATCTATCTATAAACTTTTATCATTGTTTGTAAATTTGGAACATACATGATCTAAATTTACAAATGAGGTTTAAAAATGCTAATTATGAGCTCTGAATGATCTTAACCCACTTCCTCACTGAGCTGCATGTTAATCAAATTTACACCCAAACATTCTACTTCTAGTACAGTGACTGTTTGTGCAAGCCATTATGCTATCTTTTAGTGTTTTCTTCTTAGCACCTACTAGGTGTCCTGTGGACATATGTGTATCCGAGAAAATTATTATTTTGTGCTCTACTTGTTGTTCCATAAATTTCAATTCCATGTCAATTTTATTCTTAACCACCTTTTACCTAAAATTGTCTGTGCAGTTTTTGCCATGAAACTCCATCTCCAAGCTATCTATGTATCAAAATTTCAAATCCATTGGTTGAAATTTTAAACCGTTAATGGACTTTTAACAATATTTAGGGTAACTGTTGTAATTATTTATGTAACATGACATGTATAATGCAGATGATGACAGGCTGTATATTGTTAACATGATGAGGATATCTATTTTATTAAGTACACTCTTCAATACCTCATTCATCATCAGAGATTGGAAAAAATTGCGACATTGTTTGCAATTATGTGGACATGACTCCAAAATTAATCAAAATGTTATTCAGTTAATTAATTTTTTACTTGACATATAATTTGATAGTCAATAAATACAAAAGTTTGTTAAAAAAATAGTATTTTTTCCAAATTTTCTGCTGTCAGTCTATTTCTTTTTACATCGAAAACATACTTAAGTGTGTGTTAATGGGGCAAATTTCAGTAGTTTTATAGGAATATTATCATTCCAGCATAATTCAGAGTTTACTTTCTGTTGTAAGTTCTGGGCGATAACCTCAAAATCGGGATTTCTGTTAAGTACGGCTTTCATTTTAGCTTGCAAAGGGTTACCTACTGCTCCTGGTATACTGTGCAGATTATTTAATATATTTGTTATTTTACTTAAAGTAAAACTTCTTTGTCAGAAATAATAACCATAGCGTAATATACCATGTAGACATACATACACACATGTACACATGTACATGTACATTGGGTATTATTTCTAGTTTAAGTAATTGTGTCAGTTTAAAATCGTTATTTATTTATTATATAAATATTTACGGAAACGATACCCATTTTAAATACGAACCTTTTGCTAATAATTATTTATGTAATTCATCGTCGTCGTAACGTCATTTTATTTAAAGTTATTATAAGCACTTTATAAATTAACTATTATCTCCAAAAATTTTAATTTTATTTCAATGAATAATTAATTAACATTTTGATTAATTTTGGAGTCATGTCCACGTAATTGCAAACAATGTCCCAAATTTTTCCGATCTCTGTTCATCATCAATACTTACCTAAAAAGCTTGTAAAGTGCAGATGTTATAAATAAATGTGACTGCTGCATAGTTTCGTGCTTATCTGGTTTTCTCAGTTGGCTTATCATTGCTTGCTGAATGTAACTGAGAAAACGAGATAAAAACAAAGATATTCAACAAATGTAACTTACAATGTTTTATCTCATTATCAAAATCCTTAAGTCTGTTTTTTAGTTTATTCCATTTTCACGGTTTACCATGGTACACAGAAAGTTTAGAGATGGACGTAGGGTTGTTTTTATCCTAGAAAATTGAACTGTTTCCCAGGGAATAACCAATTAAATACTTTAATACTAACAGGAATTGAATCTCAACTTTCGGCTGTAGTCATAGATCCAAAGTAATAATAGGTATATTTATTCATAGTATTTTAGCTTGTCTCGTAACATAATTTTAAAGAAGCATAATGAGCTTTATCTGTGGTAATCTACAAAATAAGGTAATATTATTTCCTCTAATCACATAATTGCATGTTAACTGAAGGTTCGAGCTTGCACCTACCTCTGTAATTTCTAGCTCAGTATGTTTGATCCAATTAATTATATAGTATTTACTCCACTAGTTGAATGAAACACTTGCCAATAACGTGGAATGTGAATCAGCCACACCAAAGATTGCAACTAACTGACCTCTGTTTTTGGATTGTTCATGTTTAAAATTAGTTAAGGTTGGGCAGGACTACACGTAACTATTTGTAGGTACTAGTTTAAAAACTATAATTATTAGAATAAATATTATTATGGGTTTTATCATAACCACCATCCACATCGCTACCACCATCTTATCCATTAACCACCCGCCAAGCAACAGTGTTCGCATTGTTGTGTTCCGGCGTGGGGATAAGACAACCGGTGAAATTGCTAGCATAGAGGCATTCTATCTTAGTCCTCAGGGTTGGCGACGCATTTGAGGTCTTAGGATTATAGTCTTGAGAATTCAAATGTCTATGGGTCTCAGATTCCACTTACCATCAGGTGGCCTGAGTACTCGTGTGCCTTCTCCTTAACATAAAAAAAAAAAAAAAAAAAACATGATAGCCATAAATCATAATAAATAATGTTTTTTTTTCTGAAACTGTAAACCTTTCAGTATTGTTATTAAAAATATGTAACGGGTTCTTTACAATGGCCTTTTTAAATGTCCTGATAGTTGTTCCCCATACGTTTTTACATACCTACCTACCTAGGTATTCTTGCCACCCTTTTGTTTACAAACAAACTCCTTATCACGTCCAATCTTCTGTTTTTATCACACTTATTGCTACTATCAATTCATTACCTTGTCTCTTGGAATAAAATTACAATTTCCTTGTATAGATATAATCAAACTTAGTCATTATTCATTATTCATCCTAGCCTATAGTGTTACTGGGTCGATCAAGTATTCTTTGTACATTTAAGTATGTCTTAATTATACAACACAGTATTGAACTGAAGCTCGGTATAAACTATATTTTTTATCATTAAATTAATCGTCAATACAAGTGAAAATAACCTATCCAAATCAGAATAACATTTTTGCCAAAAATACTGGTAACTTAGGGGACAAATCACTATTTTCATACAAAACTGGGGACAACATGGTCCACTAAGTTACCAGTTAAAGAAGATATTTTACATACATAACGTCACGCCTTCATTCCCACAGCAAGGTAGGCAGAGCTACAGAAATACCAACAACTCTAAAAAGACTTGTTGATAACTCTGTAACCACATTTTGCACAGTGACGGGTTGCAAGCCCATCGCCTAACAGTACTACAAGCCCTTACTCCCTTAGTCGCCTCTTACGAGATCCACGGATGGACATGGAGTGGCACTATTCTAACCCGGCAACTATGGGATGAGAAGACATTTTCATCATTTAATTAATATATGTACCGGGTCATAGAATTCACTGTAAATTTTAAAGAAAACTTTTTTAGTTTTTCTTTATGCAAATTCCTTTCAAACTTGAAAAAAATCATGTACAATGAATAGTTGATTGTCCCTACTAGTTATGAACTTGTCAATATTACCCTTTAACCCTAATCACTTCCTCATTGCACTATTATTAAAGGCAACTGGTAGGGCAATCCTTTTTCCATACTAAGTTTGTGCAAGTTTTTTTTTTTTTTTTTCGTTAAGTACATATATTTAATATCTCTTGAATTAGTGCGTCTACCTGGGTTGACACACTAATTTAACCAAAAATAAATATCGCGAGAAAACCTTTTTTTGTAATGGCATCATTAACTAATATCTGCACAAAATAAGTATGAAAAAACAATGCCCTACCTCGACTTAAATCTTATTAAAAAGTAGTTTTCTGTCAGTCAAGAAGCTAAATAAAGCTAATCTTATCAATGTTACTTTTTTGTTTTATCAAAACATAAGCTTAACCGACCCTAACCAATTGCTTGAATTAGAATAATCTCAACATCCTATTACCGAAATGAGCAATCTTATTGGTTTATCGTAAATAATAATTATTAAAATAATAGATGGTCTTTCCGAGTCCAGAAATCAATGTGCCAAGTTGCATTCGAGAAATTTATTTAACTATACGCGGTCACCATTTGAGAACCCCTTTGCCTCATCAGCAACCCGTTCTTCAAACAATGTGTAAAGCCTTTGTGTCTTAAACCAATAGCATTATATCTATGACACTGTATTAACATCAATGAATCATGCCGTTACATAAAATCAAATTCTCCATTGACGTGTATTTTGTTTGGCGAATGCCCAAAGACTAGTCTGTGCCTATTTGATCGGAAACATCTAAAGTAACGATACACCAGCGTGTAACTAAATCCAAATTGCGTTTACCTTCCGTTTGCATATTTGTGTGTAAATTGCACAGTTCATTTTCTTGGAGGTTGCAGTTCTAACCGAACCTTACCCACTTCTGTCAACAGTTCGTTTTCTTAGGTGTCGCAGTTCTAACCTAACCGAACCCACTTCTGTCAACAGTTCGTTTTCTTGGGGGTCGCAGTTCTAACCTAACCTAACCCACTTCTGTCAACAGTTCGTTTTCTTGGGGGTCGCAGTTCTAACCTAACCCACTTCTGTCAACAGTTCGTTTTCTTGGGGGTCGCAGTTCTAACCAAACCTACTTTGAAAGCCTCATAGGACATAATTGTATTAAAGTAATACGTCGAAGAAATAAATTTACAATGTTTTGTAGCTGTACCAATTAAGATAATTTGTAACAAATCAGCGATTAAGTAGTATTCGTTGATTAGTATTTCCACGTAGTAAGATAAATTTAAATAAATAGTAGTTGAAATAAAATTACGCCAAACAATATTACTAGTACTAAAGTTTCGATGAATCGTTCTCGATGAAATAATATTCGATGAAAAGGTTGTCGACAAAACAAGGGTACACCGTGTGAATTACAGTGGCCATCAACATCACCAGAACTTTGTTTTGTTTGTTTTGTGCACACGAAACTTGAACTTGGGGCCGGGCGTTCCGGTTAATAGGTCCTTTTTAAGTCCTATTATCAGAAGTCCGAAAATATTTCTCATGACATTTTACATTTTGACGACACGCTAGCCTAGTTGGTAGTGACCCTGCCTTCGAAGCTAGGGTCCTGGGTTCAAATCCCGGTAACGGCAGATATTGGTCGGTGGCCTAGTGACTTAGGGGGTCGATTCGTGATCGTAAAGTACCGACTTCGAACCCTCGCGGTCACCGTGTACCAATGAGGTTTTATAACTTAAGTAGGTACATTAAACATTATCTGAGGCTCTTACGGTGAAGGAAAAACATCGTGTGGAAACCTGCGCATAAGAACGGCTGAGTGTGTAAGAGGATAATTGTACAAAAAACCCTAAAGGGGTCGGAGTGTATCCGAAAGGGCCCATCTTTTAGATGAGATAAGATTTATTACTGAGTCTTAGATGTTTTCTATGTATTTAAGTATAAGTTCTCTGTATAAGTAAGTTTATCGTTGTCTAGTACCTAATAGTACAAGCCTAGAGCTTAGTTTGGGACTAGGTCAATTTGTGTGACATTGTCCTGTGTGATATTTATGTGCTTAATTGCATTCACCATGCCATGCTAACACAAATATTATGTGCAAAGTCACCTCGACTCTACCTATTGCTAAAAGCGTAACATGTTCAGATAATTTTGATCACCTTATCTGCTTCGATAAACTTAATTGATGGCGATCGTACAAATAGATGGCTGTTGATATCTCCAGATCGTCGACGTGTGTGGGTCAACTTTGTTATGAATCTTTAGTGAGTTGGCTTCACTACTAGGTATACCTAAAGATGAATCCCGAAAGTGGCTTTGTCAAAACTAGTGACTCCGCCTTGGTTCGCTTCTGTTTATGGGTAAGGACCTAATATTTGGACCATAGTTAAGCGTGGTTAACCATACAAACAACAAAAGTGAAAAAAGTTCGGTTGTGACACGAAAATTATCCCTGCAAATGTATGGCTAATTTTCGTGTCACAGCGGAAAAGTTTCATAGAAAATTTAATTTTGTGAGTTAGCGTGGACAACTTTTTGGTCCTTACCCAAATACCTACCTATGAGTACATTTGCAACACTTATAGAAACATTATTTATACTAATATTATAAATGCGGAAGTAACTCTGTCTGTTACCATTTCATGCTTAAACCGCTGAACCGTTTTAGATGAAATTTGGTTCGTCCGTCTGTCACACTCGGTGCTGGTTGAAAATCAGCGCTGCAGGTGCCTAGCACCTCAGCATTATGCTGAGCCAGTGTCCGGTTCACTGCCACAAAGATCCCTGCCTCTTGTCTTTTAATTAAATGAATAAAAAGCAAGCTAAAGGATCATTTTCTGTCACTTCCGTAGTTTTTCTATTATCTCCCTTACTTTTTTTCTTTGTTATATCTCATG
Source organism: Acleris holmiana (assembly GCA_949316455.1). Taxonomy (NCBI): domain Eukaryota; kingdom Metazoa; phylum Arthropoda; class Insecta; order Lepidoptera; family Tortricidae; genus Acleris; species Acleris holmiana. Next base: position 18,554,959 of record OX438778.1, read on the forward strand.
CTTCGTCTGTTGTCATTGTTTGGCTGTTTTTGGAGGATGTATGTATGTATATATTATATAGATGTATAATTATATGTATTTAGTATGTATTTATTCAATTATTTATTTTATGTATTTATATTTAGTATATTTATAAATAGTTCTAACTTCAAAATTGAAATAATTTAATTGTTTCGTGTAGTTATTTAGTTTGAGTTCTAAACGAATTAGTTTACACCCCCTGCCATGAATATGTGTCCTCAGTTACTTCTCTTACAAGGTTGTCTGGAAGAGATCGCTATTTAGCGGTAAGACCGCCTGTTGTATACCTATGATTTAAATGTACTGTTCCATGTTCTGTTTTTATTTTTTATTTTTGGTGTTCAATAAAGAGTATTTGTATTGTATTGTATTGTATAAATATCAGGGGACAATCTCACACAAATTAACCTAGTCCCAAACTAAGCTCTAGGCTTGTACAACGATAAGCAGACTTATATAGAGATCACACAAATATCTACCCTTATCGGGATTTGAACCCAGGACCGCTGGCTTCGGCGGCAGGGTCCCAACTAGGCCAACGTGTCGTTTACTTTAATGTTTTTACTTTTTTTTCTGTCTTGTTTCTTTCTTTTGGTATTAAGATAGCTTGAACCCGAAAAAAGACATAGAGGAGTCCTAATAGACCGCGAATGCCAATTAGTACACCTATTCAAGGTCAGTGTGTTTGATCGCGCGTTCGCGTTCTAATAGGAAGACGCCAGCGTACTACCTACCTAATGTTTACGATAGGTTATCGATTTCTACGCGGACGGATTCGAGGGCAACAGTTAGCAAGCCTATGCATGTCAGGGATAATGAAGTCTGATAGAGAAATGATTTTGAAAAATTTGCTGAGATACCTACCCCCGAACGTACAAAAACTCTTGCACATCACCTATTCGGAAAGGGGACTTTTCTTACCTGTTAGGAGGGATCAAAGTGGCACATTTCTGTTTAAGGACATCTTGTTGCCTGATTTTTTTTTATATGTTAAAGAGAAGGCACACGAGCACTCAGGCCACCTGGTGGTAAGTGGAATCTGAGACCCATTGATATTTGAGTTCTCAAGACTATAATCCTAAGACCTGACGCGACACGACACGTTGGCCTAGTTGGGAGTGACCATGCCTAGTACCCATAGTACAAGCCTAGAGCCTAGTTTGGGACTAGGTCAATTTGAGATTGTCCCCTAATATTTATTATATTTTTATTTAATATTGTGGTGTGGTGTGCTTTCCGTGTGGTGGCCGGGTTAGAATAGTGCCACTCGCACTCCATGTCTTCCCGTGGATGTCGTAAGAGGCGACTAAGGGAATATGGGCTTGTAATAACTGTTAGGCGATGGGCATGCAATCTTAGCCTGATTGTGCAAAATGTGGTTACAGAATTATCAACAAGTTTTTTAGAGTTGTTGGTAATTCTGTAGCTCTGCCTACCCCACTCTGGGAATAAAGGCGTGACTTTATGTATGTATGTATGTATGTATTTAATATTGCTAGTTGTTTCCCGCTACTCCGTCGCGTAGAAGTCGTTTATCGCTATTCACTCAGGAACTGTCCTATTTTTCGGGATAAAAAGTGGCATATGTCCTATCCCAGACTATAATCTATCTCCGTGCCAAATTTCATCTAGATCCGAACAGCCGTTCTGGGCTGGGATTCTACACGGTAATAACGATATCGTCTTTGACCTGTTTCCGTATTGTCAACGTTTTGATAACTCATATGTCATTTACGATAATGGCGACTGTGACATAATCGATTCTGAAACACGTCAAACGCGATATCGTTATAACGCAGTAGAATACAGGCCCTGGTGTGATTTACCTAAGTTTTCGCATTTATAAGCAAATATATTTATACAACCCCAAACACTTCAAGATCTTTATAACCCGATTTGAATTAGCATATCAAATCGCCAATCCCATCCCCGTGTACCTGTTGCGGAATGCGCCGGCGCCGGCGTGGCGACCGATTCATCTCCCGGCTTGAGTTACGGGTTAGGTCGAGTGGATGCGAACGCCAGGTGATAATGCTGGCAAGATAATGCTGAAGATTTTCTTCTGATAGAAATATTTTTAACTGAGCAAAAGGTACTTATTTGGGTTGAACCTGGAGTAAAATAGATATCAGGGGGCAATGTCACACATTGACCTAGTCCCTAACTAAGCTCTAGGCTTGCACTATGGGTACTAGACAACGATAAACATACTGATATAGAGAAATAAACACTTAAATACATAGAAAACATCGAAGTCTGAGGAACAAATACTCGCGCTCATCACACAAATATCTGCCCTTACCGGGATTTGAACCCAGGACCGCTGGCTTCGGAGGCAGGGTCACTCCCAACTAGGTTGCCGTGTCGTCGGGGGACGTATTTTTTTTTCTCGACTACCCTATAGTGTGGGGTGTCGTTGGGTGGGTCTTTTAAAAATATTACGGGTTTGGGGATACAGTTTTTCGATTAAGTTATCCGTTTATGAAATATTAAGCTTTAAAGCGCTAATTTTTGTTAGACTCAAGTGTCCCTACCCTACAGCCAAAACTACAAATACTAAAAATCTGAAAACAAAACTTAAAATGAAAGAAAATATAAATTTTAAAGGAAAACTATCACGACTAAGTAGTACCCGTAGTTTGGGACTAGGTCAATTTGTGTGAGATTGTCCTCTGATTTTTATTTATTTATTTTTTATCCCCAAGTGACGTGTAGGGGAGGTACCCTAAAATAAAATACTTTTCTACCTTTTACTGTACCACTTTGTTGGCGTGACTAATATGCATATTAATGCCAAATTGCAGCTTTCTAGTACTAAGAGTCTACGCTAGGCTGCGGACGAACGGACGGACGGACATGGCGAAACTATAAGGGTAAAGGCGAGGGCGAAAGTAGTTTGACTACGGAACCCTAAAAACGAAAGTAACATGCCATTCAAACACGTATGTCATTACGGAGTGTTTCAAATTAAACGGATTATCTACAATAGCAATAGTCAGTAAAACTACCAAGATTTCTTTTCCTCTCAAGACCACTTCGGAATAGGTACAAATCAGACGTTCGACTAATGTCGGTTATATTCGTTACACAAACACGCGAAACGACCAAGATACACCTATCATTTCCCCGTAAAGGGTTGAAGTAAGTTCCTATTACTTCACTTTGATTTTTTGCCAACATTTTGTAAACGTTTATAGTTTTCATTTCGTCATTTTGAAATTGTAACTTTTTCCTTTCTATCAATTTGCTTAAAATAATTCATCATTCTTTATTCAAGTTTCCACTAAAGAGATAGTTATGACATCGTGTATTATTGTTCGTTATAACAGAGGGCGGAATTTCTCATGACAAAAATTTAAATGTCATAGGGATAGAACGTAGTATTTTATCGACTACGACTAGTAGTTCTGGTTCAAGTAGCACAAGATCTTTTACCAAATAGAATTATACCTCCTATTGATTCATTACACTTGGCAAAATAATTTACTAATATTAGCAATGCCCTCTGTCCAATGTCTTTTATATTAATATAGGTTTTGGTAAATGTAGATGTAGTTTTCATTATTGTTGTATAGTTCTATGTCTACATTTATTTATTTTTTAATTTGTTATTAACCGTTAATACCTAAAGACATGTGTTACAGACAAAAATAGCATAACATTTACAAATTAATTCTTAAAGTTTCATGTATTGTTGAAAACAATAACTAAAAGCGAATGAAGAATGAGATTTACATTTTTAATCTAAAAGCAAAACTAAAATAACAAAGAGATTAGTGATTACACAATATCGATAACTGGAAAACTCGATAAAGCAAAATGCTCTATCCCTATGTCATATCAATTTTGCCATGAGAAATTCCGCCCTCTGATTATTAATATTATTATTTGCTTTGACATATCGATTTGTCATTTTGCCTGATGTTCTGTATTATTATGATAATTTTCCTTTGACTAATTATATGTTTATTTGAAAATGATACTATGGTATAATCTGTTATATCTGGGGCGTCATGTTAGAACATGTTTGGATTAGTCACCTACTTTTGACGTTAACTGTACCGCGTACATAACTAAATTAGACAACTACCATACGACCATACACCAAGTTATCAAATGGTGTGTGAGGGAAGCACATTAGCGCGGCTTTCAGTAGATTAGACGAACTCTTGTCCTTTTCTCACTATGTGATGTAACTAACTAAAAGCAAGTGAGATTCCGAAGTTCCGTATTAAGTGCGTGTTAGACCTAGTCTGCAAAACGATCACGATGTGCCGAGAATGTTAACCATCACTTGCCAGCCATCCCGGTCTCTATAAGAATGGGACCCGATATTGAGATTGTGGCATTGAACGTGTGGTGCAAGGGAGCTATGCAACCTCGTGCATGTTAAACTGCTTCTGGCCGTTGGCTCCCGATCGGCGGCGCGACATTGATGCATTCTTCGATAATTGGCCACCAATTACCACCAACTGCTTGATACCGGGTACAGTCAGTTGAAAAAGCTGAGATGACCTAATGGTTAAAAATAAGTTTTTAGTTTTCCACCTGTTTTTTTTTGCTGGCAATTCATGTTTCTTGAACGGCCCACCATGATCTAAACTTGGACTTTCAAGTTTAGATCATGGTGGGGCACCTTCAACGACGACGTGTACAAGTACTCAAAAGTAGTCAATATGAAAGATACACCAAAGGTAAAAATAGAGAGACACCACCTGTCTTACCCGTTCAAGTACTTAGTTGCGGGCTGTTCTATTAAATCTTGTATACAGCGAACTCGACGCTAGCGGAACGCGACGCGCCGGCTCAACATGAGCGTGGCGATATGGTCACATAGACAGCGTTGCGCTTCGCACGCGTTTCGCTTTGCTCGCCGTCGCGCTCTTCTCGCGTTGCGGCGCGCTTGCTTTTTTTTTATGTTAATGAGAAGGCACGTGGAAGGTAAGTGGAATCTGAGACATTTGAATTCTCAAGCCTATAATCCTAAGACCTCAAATGCGTTGCCCTGAGGACTAAGATGGAATGCCTCTATGCTAGTAATTTCACCCGTTGTCTTATCCCCACACGGAACACAACAAGAGAGCTTAGAGTCGATGTCGCGCTCCTCTGGCGTTGCGCCTCGTTCGCTTAGAGTCGATGTCGCGCTCTGCTCGCGTTTGCTTCGCTTGCTTGGAGTCGATGTCGCGCTTCTCTCGCGTTGCGCCTCGTTCGCTTAAAGTCGATGTCGCGCTCTGCTCGCGTTTGCTTCGCTTGCTTAGAGTCGATGTCGTGCTCTACTCGCGTTGCGCCCCGCTCGCTTAGAGTCGATGTCGCGCTCCGCTCGCGTTTGCTTCGCTTGCTTAGAGTCGATGTCGTGCTCTACTCGCGTTGCGCCCCGCTCGCTTAGAGTCGATGTCGCGCTCCGCTCGCGTTTGCTTCGCTTGCTTAGAGTCGATGTCGCGCTCCGCTCGCGTTTGCTTCGCTTGCTTAGAGTCGATGTCGTGCTCTACTCGCGTTGCGCCCCGCTCGCTTAGAGTCGATGTCGCGCTCCGCTCGCGTTTGCTTCGCTTGCTTAGAGTCGATGTCGTGCTCTACTCGCGTTGCGCCCCGCTCGCTTAGAGTCGATGTCGCGCTCCGCTCGCGTTTGCTTCGCTTGCTTAGAGTCGATGTCGTGCTCTACTCGCGTTGCGCCCCGCTCGCTTAGAGTCGATGTCGCGCTCCGCTCGCGTTTGCTTCGCTTGCTTAGAGTCGATGTCGTGCTCTACTCGCGTTGCGCCCCGCTCGCTTAGAGTCGATGTCGCGCTCCGCTCGCGTTTGCTTCGCTTGCTTAGAGTCGATGTCGCGCTCTGCTCGCGTTTGCTTCGCTTGCTTAGAGTCGATGTCGTGCTCTACTCGCGTTGCGCCCCGCTCGCTTAGAGTCGATGTCGCGCTCCGCTCGCGTTTGCTTCGCTTGCTTAGAGTCGATGTCGCGCTCCGCTCGCGTTTGCTTCGCTTGCTTAGAGTCGATGTCGTGCTCTACTCGCGTTGCGCCCCGCTCGCTTAGAGTCGATGTCGCGCTCCGCTCGCGTTTGCTTCGCTTGCTTAGAGTCGATGTCGTGCTCTACTCGCGTTGCGCCCCGCTCGCTTAGAGTCGATGTCGCGCTCCGCTCGCGTTTGCTTCGCTTGCTTAGAGTCGATGTCGTGCTCTACTCGCGTTGCGCCCCGCTCGCTTAGAGTCGATGTCGCGCTCCGCTCGCGTTTGCTTCGCTTGCTTAGAGTCGATGTCGCGCTCCGCTCGCGTTTGCTTCGCTTGCTTAGAGTCGATGTCGTGCTCTACTCGCGTTGCGCCCCGCTCGCTTAGAGTCGATGTCGCGCTCCGCTCGCGTTTGCTTCGCTTGCTTAGAGTCGATGTCGCGCTCCGCTCGCGTTTGCTTCGCTGGCTTAGGGTCGATGTCGTGCTCTTCTCGCGTTGCGCCTCGCTCGCTTAGAGTCGATGTCGCGTTCTGCTCGCGTAAAGCCGGCGGCGGAAGAGTTAGACTCCGCTTATATATCGAGTCGAGTGGGGCGCGATTGAACGTTTTTTATAGTGGCATCTTATAACACGCGGCGAATTGATAAACAAATAAATTCAATCCACATTCAAGTTAAAGGTGTATCTTCTCTCTTTAGCGGAAAATTCATTGATGGCATGACGGCTCAAAAGGCCCGTGATGGTTCCTGTGTCTGCTATTGTTGACAGATACCTGCGCCTGTTAGCTAGATAATGTGATGTTTTATCAAAGATTAAAGGAACGCGAAGTAATGTCAGTTATTATTCAGCCCTGGCACGCGCCCAATCGCAGGTTATTGACTTGAGCGACTCTTTTTTGGGAGACGGCCAGTTGCACGCCGTGTATCTAGTCATAGCACAACCCACATGACTAATGGCAGATATTTATTGAAATAATATTGAATATTAATAATATCTAGGACACTAAAAGATGCGCTCCATGCGCTATGTGTACGAGAATATCTTGACGTCAAAAAAGGGGCTTATTACCGAGCGGAATTGTGATAGCAAAAATTTAAATGTTATAGGGATAGAACATTTTGTTTTATCGACTTTTAAAGTTATAGATATTGTGTCATCAGTAATCTCTTTGTTGTTTTAGTTTTTGATTGTATATTTTAAATATTAATGGCATTCTTCAATCGGTTTTAGTTTTTATTCTCAAAATTAATAAATAATACGCGTTGTTTTAAGTAATATGATAAATTTGTTAATTTATTTTGTTAAAGTATATATATATCTGCTTCTTAAAAAAAATAGTGTACGTGAGAATTCTCTGCCCGTGTGGTTGCCGGGTTAGAATAGTGCCACTCCATGTCTTCCCGTGGATGTCGTAAGAGGCGACTAAGGGAATAAGGGCTTGTAGTACTGTTAGGCGATGGGCTTGCAACCTGTCACTAATACACTAGTAAACTTCTTGGCCTGATTGTGCAAAATGTGGTTACAGAATTATTAACAAGCTGTTTTAGAGTTGTTGGTGTTTCTGTAGCTCTGCCTACCCCACTCGAATGAAGGCGTGATGTTATGTGTATGTATGAGAATTCTCTCTCTGTTAATTAAATAAATATTTATTATTACTGTGAAGTGAATTAGAGTAAACAAAACGTTGACAATACGGAAACACGTGAAAAGCAATTAGGTTTTAAGTGGTAGAATTTCAGCGCTGGCAGCATCTCACAATCGACGCCATCATTCCTTTTGACGTCGATCCTGTATGAATAATCAACAATTAAATCAATACTCAACTCCAGCAAAACAAACAACAATGTAGCAGTTCGTAATTACGTTATAACGTAATGGCGTTGGTGTTTTCCTATATAATGAACTTTACACCGTTTACACCATTTAAATTCCAAGGAGGGGAAGAGACTGTGTTATATAGTAGTCACGTAACTGTCCCGCTCGCTGCTTAGAGCTCGGATGCTTAGTTAAACAGTTATTTAAGTTTTTATTAAGGCTGGTCCATCGCGGGATTCCATGATGCCTTTACCGTAAAACCTGACTTGCTTAGTCTTCCGTAGACAAGTTTGTTTCTCAGTAAGAAGCCTTAGTAACGAATGACTGTAATGTAATGAGTGAAATACTAACGTTTCCCGCAAACTGGTAAGGCGCGTTTGTAAAAGGATGCTAAATTATTTACAATTAACTGCTAAGCTAAGGAACCAGTGAAAATTAATCGTGTTAATCTCTATTAGCCTAGAGCTTTGTTTGGGACCAGGTCAATTTGTTTGATTAGTATTTGTGTGTTTTATAGAACTATTAGGTGTCCTTTGCTTATGTTAGTTAAGATAATGTAATGAATGATATTGTAATGTAAAATCTCGCTATACCTCGAGAACGGCTGGGCCGATTTGGCTGATTTTGGTTTTAAAATGTTTGTCATAGTCCAGGGAAAGTTTAAAAGGTGACAAAATAATTGGAAAAAACCACCGGGAAAGACAGAAATTTGCAGCTGGGTTAAGCTGCTTGCGGGCCGCTGGTATTCGGTATACTGGGTGATTTTGGAGTCATGATCAGGAATGGCCAAAAGTGAATAAGATGGTCATACTGAACAACCTTTCCAATGGGACCAACCACAAAATCGCCAAAAAAAACCAGCTGTTCCATACATTAACTCTCAATTAATTCACCGCTAATGTGTGAAACAGCTGTTTTTTTTTTTGGTGATTTCGGGGTTTGTCCCATCGGAAAGGTTGTTCAGTATGACCATCTTATTCACTTTTGGCCATTACTGATCATGACTCCAAAATCACCCAGTATAAAAATGTGGAAATCACTGTCTGTTCTACATATCAGCATAGTTTATATACATATATGTATAGTTATCTAAACAACCAACCTATAATAGGATTAACTTGATAATGTATTGTATGTATGTATGTATGTATGTCCGGATTAATTTAACTCGAAAACTACTGAACGGATTGGCATAAAATTTGACATGGGGATCGATTATAACACGGGTCAACATTTAGGGAACTTTTTAAACCATGAATCGGTCACAGCTAGTAAATAATAAATCTCACACAAATTGACCTAGTCCCAAACTAAGCTCTAGGCTTGTACTATGGGTACTAGACAACGATAAACATAATTAATTAGAGAAATAAATACTTAAATACATAGAAAACATCCAAGACTCAGGAACAAATATTCGCGCTCATCACACAAATATCTGCCCTTACCGGGATTTGAACCCAGGACCGCTGGCTTCGGAGGCAGGGTCACTCCCAACTAAGCCAACGTGCCGTCAGATATAAATAGTCTACCAATATCCCACAAGTACTTACCTACCGTGATTTGTGTACGTCAATTTTGTTCATTATTGTGTTAATTACTCGTGCAAGTTTATTAACCTTAACAGTGCGATGAAGTTCCTGAGAAATGTAATTTACTTTTTCACTCGCATTTATAACATTTCATCAGTTATTTTATCTGTCTTCATGATATATCTTGTAACACTGCCTTAATCCATATTTTTTTGTTAGCTCAGATTAGATAGATTTTGTAAATGTTTGTCGGTAATTACAGTTGAAATTCACAACACACTTATTCCGATGCATGCATACGTGACCGTGCATACCTTTATATGTCATACATAATGTAGACTTGGACTTATAATTTAACAGTTTACACGTTCGGCTGTCCTGTTACAGATGTGAGACAATGCCGAAACTACGCACGTAGTTACGTTACGTTACGTTCGTAACCTGAATATATTTTACAATTAATGAGGAAAAGTAGCCTATTTTTAAAAATCATGTGTAGTTAAACTCTTTATTGCACATAAACACGGCATGTTTGCATCAATATAGATAATGTAAATAAGCGAACTTATCTCATATAAGACCTCTTCCAGCTAACCTTGGAGTAGAATAAGCAAGGACAATGCAAGAGAGTAGACAAATTAACTAAATAATAGAAAAAAAAAACAAATAGTACATAGACCTTTTTTTGGCTTCGGCGTATAATGTACAACATGCAAATTGCTAACTGCACGCATAATGTACAAACCGTCAAAATGTACATACGCAAAATCTACATCATGACAAATGTACAAAACGCGAAATGTACAGTACGCAAAATGCACTTACGCTGATAGCACATAACGCTAAAAGTGTAGAAAGGAAAATACACATTTCGCTGTACACATTTGTAATGATGTAGATTCAGCGTATGTAAATTTTGATTGTTTGCACATTATCAGTGATCGGAATAGGTAGTGCAATTTAGGGTGAATGACCTCAAACCTTATAAAGAATATGGATAAGACCCGGGATTCCGGGATTCGTATTTTTTCACAGAATATTTGCCTGACATGAAAGTAATTGAAGTATATGAGATAAAATAAGACTTTACGTCATTGTAATTAAGTACCTAATTTATTTAAAATTAAAACATTATATATTTCGTTAATTCACCTAATTAACGAAATTTGTAGTTACTACTTAATAATACATAGTGATGAGAAATGTAGGTAGTAGATACTATCATAAAATATAACAAAAAAAATAACAATAGTACAAAAAAAAAAAAAACTTTTTTGAGCTTACTGTGAGGCTAGGTCAAACTGTGTAATGTGTGTAATGTATTTTAAACCAAACACAAACTTTAAAACTTTTCAAAGTGAAAATCCGGGATTACAAGTTATATCCATACTAAGCTTACGCACCGAAATCCCGTGAAATTGCACTACCTATTCCGATCACTGCACATTATGCGTGCAGTTAGCATTTTGGGTATTGTACATTTTCAGCTGAAGCCCCTTCTTTATTGGTTTTTAAAAACTTGCAGTAGGGATAAGCCCTGACTTAATTGTAGGTATGTTTGGATGAGCAACAGCATGACACTAATAACGCACTTAATCTTTTAAGTACAGTCGCACTCAGCAGTTTTCATCTCTCGTCTCCATCCGACAGTGTTGCCATCCAATTAAAAGTTTGGTCGTATTTCAGGAGAAAACCACGAGGTGGTTGGCAAGCTGAGCTTGCGGCTAAGCTATAAGACAATAAAAAGTAAGTGCGTGGCTATGCGTGTGCGCGTGCTATGTCGTTCGATGTTTTAACTGTCTTCGTTTAATCCCAGTTTGTAACCATATTTCGTAACCAGTTTCAAAAATGAAAACATAAGATTTAGTTTTGTAACTGGTTTTGAAATGGGATTCATCTTCCTATTTTGTAACCAGTTTCAAAATCTGGTTTGCTTTCGTTTTAGAAACCGATTATGAGTTTCAGTTACGAAACGGCGGTTAAGGATCATAAGGTGACAATATGTACAACCGCTCGATTGACTAATTAGTTGAAATGTTAGCTAAAAGTTGGTTGAACTTTTAAGAACCAGTTTCAAGTTAGATATCAGCTTATAGCTCATTATGCACTGTCGATGTTGTCTTTTGCTATTATTTTTTAATACCGCTGTGACTTTAAACTCTATTTTTAGCCAGAGCTTTAGACTCCTGCTTCATAAGCAACTCAAAGCAACGCCATATGAAGTGACTTATAATCTGTTGCGCTTAGTACATAATATATTGCTTGTCGCACATTGCGTCTCTTTCGATTTAGAGAGGGATTACCGAACGACAAAAAGTCACGGGCTACAGGTGCTAGTTGCCCAGGGCCCGTATTTTGGTTGCTTTATCGCGGTGGATAAAGCATCCGTCACTATCGCACTTGCTAACTGGTCAGAAAGTGACAGATGTTTAATCCACATCGATAAACTCCGTTTAAGGTAGGCTTTCGAGAAAAGCGTCAATGTATTTAGTTAGTTACTGTTTGTATAGTTGAAACTTTGAACTGAGCTCACCCACTTAAGACTACAAAGCCGTTATGTAGTTAACCACAAATGAAGATAACGAGCCCGTAGTAAAAGCAGATTATAACCGCCTTTGAAGGTTAACATAAATTATCGACTCTATTTCTTTATACAACAGACTACAAAATACACTAATAGAATAATGGCAAGCGTAACCTTTTTGCATTTTGCAACCGCCCGACACTCGATAAGCTGAGGTGGTTATGAAATACAAAAGTTTTGAATACGTCATTTTCCATTAAGGCCATCTTTAACCTATTCGACAAAGAATAAGGTTAAAAATTCAACATTCATGCAATGTACTTCTAAACCTATTTCGTAAAGTAACTGGTTGGCAAAAACTGATCCCTTTTAGGACTGTATAGATACAATGACATTGTCTTTACAGGTAAGTGGATGAGCTCAGTCCAAAAAGTTTAAACTATACACACTGCCGTATATTTATATAGTATCTTCTACTATTGCTCTGATGTGGCGACACAAATGCGGCGTCACTAGCTTCAGAGTCGCTTGATTTTCCACCTCTAAAGTTAGCTCTTGGGGTAGCTATGGGATTAATTTATTTAGAGTTATGTAGCTGAGCGATCGAGTCACAGCGTATCGGTCGGCAGTGCGTGATGAATGAGCCTATTTTAAGAAGACGGGGCGGGGGATTATATAAATCGATATTATGATCAATTGGCAAGAAACCAGGGAAATGCGAGGTTGCACCTGGTTTTTCTATCCAAATACCTATTAGCAGTGAATGATTTTAACAAACTGAATTTCTAGGTAAAACATCCACCCTTCTTTGGCAAGAAAGGAATATACCTAGCGTTGCGATTTTGATATCTTATTAACGATTACGCTTAAATAAGCCGATATATTCTGTCCGTAAACCAAGCCAAGTTGCATAATATCAAACCGAAAGAAACAATAAGAAACACATTTATGAGGTTGACGTAAGCCATAGATTTGCTACTCGATGGCTCCTGGCAATTTTATGATTTACATTTGTTTTTTTTAGGTTTATAGAATCTGTCTTCTCAATACTGATAAGATTTTTTTAAACTGATAGTTATAATACTGGGTGATTTCGGAGTCATGATCCGGAATGGCCAAAAGTGAATAAGATGGTCATGTTGAACAACTTTTCCGATAAGACCAACCACGAAGTAACCCGATTTCGTCGTTGGTCCCATGGGAAAGGTTGTTCAGTATGACCATCTTATTCACTTTTGGCCATTCGGGATCATGACCCCAAAATCACCCAGTAGGTATAATATAACTAATAAGTCGGTCGAGCGGTTAACGTTATGTCACTCTTCATCTGTCCTAAAATCATCTTTAAAATTCATCTGAACAAATCATCTCTCACAATGTGAACTGTCCGTGCTGTTTCATTAATTGATTGATTGTTTGGTAGGCGTTTCTTCTGCTTTCTTTGAGAATAATTGGCTACGGAAATGTCAAATGACATCTTATTCGTTTAATCATTAATGCATTTAAATACAAATTTGAATACATGCGGTGAACTGCCTAATGGAATTCAAATCAGAAAATCGTTGCAGGCGGTGCAAGATTGTACGAAAATAAAATAAAATGCATAATATTTGATATTTTGTGTTTCAATAAAGCTACAGCAGGCAGATTTACAACAAGAGGTTGTCTTAATTATGTTATGTCTTCCGCTTCATTAATCTACTTGACTCTATATCGCAAATGAGAGTAGAAGTGATATTAGAAATTATTTTACTTTGAACCTTTTGGAAATAAGGGCTTGTAGTACTGTTAGGCGATGGGCTTGCAACCTGTCACTAATACACTGGTAAACATCTTAACCTACTTGTGCAGAACGTGGTTACAGGATTATCGATAAGTCTTTTTAGAGTTGTTCGTATTTCTGTAGCTCTGCCTACCCCGCTCTGGGAATGAAGGCGTGATGTTATACATAAAATATGTATACATATGTATGAACCTTTTGGCTACTCCAAATAAAACAACATTATTTCTACAACTGCATAACTTTAGATATGGCTGTCAAGGACTGTCAGGTGGTAGACGGAAGAACTAAAATAAAGTATCGATCCAGCGCTAGAATCCAGTGATGGCTAGATCGTCACTTGACAAATTTAAACATATTTTAGTCTAGCGTGTAATCGGTTAAAAAATAGATTGTCACTAAAATTAACCGATCTACCGATTAGTGGTGGTAGGACCCTGTGCAGGGTCCGACCGGATCGCTACCACCATCTTATCTATTAACCACCCGCCAAGCAACAGTGTCCGCATTGCTGTGTTCCGGTGTAGGGATAAGACAACCGGTGAAATTACTAGCATAGAGGCATTCCATTTTTTATGTTAAAGAAGAGGCACACGAGCACTCAGGCCACCTAATGGTAAGTGGAATCTGAGACCCATAGACATTTGAATTCTCAAGACTACAATCCTAAGACCTCAAATCCGTTGCCAACCCTGAGGACTGAGATGGAATGCCTCTATGCTAGTAATTTCACCGGTTGTCTCATCTCCACACCGGAACACAACAATGCGGACACACAAAATAATTGAATTTCTATACACTGGCTGTTTGGTTGTGTCAATTTATTTATATAAACAGTTGCCTCCGCATTACTATACGCTAAGCCGCTGTTTACATAATTTATTTATTTCAGAAGTATCGTAATGTTATTTATTTTACAACAAAGACCTGGTCAAGGTCAAGCGAATCTGCTGAAAGCGTGCGTAACATGGGGCCGAATGTTGTGGCATCGACGTCATCGTTGTCATGAAGAGGCTTTTATTTTCACAGTTAAATATAGCATAAGGATATTGAGAGGAGGGTGAATGCAGGAAATCAGATAAATGGAGCCCTGCACTCCTTTGTGAGCAGAAGGGGCGTTTCACAAAAAGCCCGACTGGCTGTTCACAATGGAGTGTTGGCCCCTACTCTGATGTATGGTAGTGAATGTTGGGTGTGGCAGGATAAGCATGAAAGTCGCATAAATGCAGTAGAAATGCGCTCTTTGCGTAGTATGTGTGGTGTGAAACTGTGATAGAGTAAGGAATGAAAACATCAGAGAGAAGTGTGGTCTGAAAGAAGATGTAGTGACTAAAATTGAAAAGGGCATGCTTCGATGGTTCGGTCATTTGGAAATGATGGATGAAAAAAGATTAACGAAAGAAATTTACAGTGCTAAAGTGAGTGGAAGGGTCGGAAGGGGGCCCTAGGCGTACTTTTTTGAATCAAATCGGGGAAATACTGGAAAAGGGCCGAATCTTAAGTACCTACCCGAAACCGACGTGCATGCATGACTCGATGTATGAATGTGGAAGAAGTGAAAGAGCTTTGTCAGGATCGTAGCAGGTGGAAAGAAGTGGTCTCTGCCTACCCCTCTGGGAAACAGGCATGATTTATGTATGTATGTAGCATAATATATCGCTTTTTGACTAATTAACTCATTGACACTGGCAGAAATGTCCCAATGGACAGTATATATATTAAAGAACTGAATTCGACTATTTAAGGGACTACACTGGGCCGACGGCCTTGACGCGCGATGTTCTGAAATGTTCCTTAATGCCTAAAACGGAACACAATATATAAAAAATTAACGGTAGTTTTATGGAGGATAACTTACTGGATGTTGTTGCAAAAGTTAAGAGTAAGTCATTTCGGAGGAGGATTAAAAAAAGTCCAAGTCGCAGTTTTTTGATTCCCCTCTGAAATGATTTTCTGTTAAGGCCCCTTAACTATTCGCAGCAAAAATTGGCCACAAGCGTCTTAAGGGAACACCATTTCACTATTCTGACAATGACAGGTGACATGTGACATTTCAATGTATATGGCGTAGCTTATATGAATCCCAGTGATGTGATACTTGTTAACTATGTAATGTATACCGAATTGTCACCTGTCGCCTATCATTGTCAAGATGGTGAAATAGGGGGCTGAGCACAGTATAGTTTCCTGGTTGCGAAACCTACAAACGACAATTTGGTGACATTATTATCGTCATCTATTTAGGTATGTGCGCTATAGGATAAACAAACATTTGGACCAATTTTATAAGGACCAAATTTATAATCCGGAGATATTGCTTGAAATATGACGGCCATATCAGACGTTAGATCGTGACGTTAATTCGGTGTAACCTTGTGAGACCCCATCTTATTTAAGTAACGGAGGTAATTGCAACCTTATCGTGTTAACAATAGGGTGTCTTTTATGTTTGGCATTATGTCCTCAAGCGACAAACCTGGAGAGTCAGGAGGCCATGCAGTCAACGCCGAACAAGCCGAATGCTTACAAACATTACAGACATATACATTTCAATACTGCATTAGTGTTGAGTCTAAACGCTCAAGTCTAAGTAAAGAGTGAGCCGTGTTTAGCGAAGAGGCAAGCTGCTACGTAATAAGAGCCATGTTTTGTTTCAATGTAATCGCATTACCATTCAGTATGTTCACGTGTCTGTTCTGCCGTGTTTAAACGTTGAGCGTCGAAGAGTTATACGATGTGCCGTTCTGAAACAATCCATACTTCCATACTTACTAATATTATAAATGCGAAAGTGTTTGTTCGTTTGTCCTTCTTTATCGGCTACGCCGCTGAACCGATTTCGATTGAAATTTGTTATAGAGATCACTTCGCGATAAGCGATTTCAACGCGGACGGAGTCGCGGGCAAAACAGCTCGTAACAACACAATATAGGGCTCACAAGGAACTCATAAGCAGTAGGATTAGGAAGCTAGCTCATGCCAAACGGAATGAAGCCACGTGTGAATTGCGAGACAGTGAAGAAGGTACACCGAGTACGCAGTTGACATGTTCATCTCATGTTATTATAGCACATTGGTACCGACTGGGTTAGGATAGGATTGAATCCACCCGTGCACTGCCATTAGGCATAGACTATCTATCTGCACGGCTAGCACATGACGGCGCGCGTGTTATGTCGCCCGCGAGACAGACTGCCTGTCTTTTTCGGACCGTTCTAATTAGACAATGACGGGTAGTCCATCTCGCGCGCCATCTATGCAAGCCGTGCTGTGCTGTTTTAATCTGAGATAAGTAAACAAGTATTTATTCTTGATTATGAGATTTAAGATTGTGATGCTGACCATTTCCATACAAAATGCGATAGCGTTGCTCTCCCCTAAAACCTAGTCCGATCTTTACGATTTCTGTGTATGTTGAAGGTATCATGAAAATCTAAGTCTATACGTTTTCCTTTCCAAGTAAATATTTCTGTAACCCTTCGCAAAAATTAAAAGAGTCGTGAATTTAAACCTCTTTTGATTTTGATAGAGTACAAAAAATTAGTTATAAAAAAATAGGAAAAAGTGACCCTATTGCAATGAGCGCGCTCAACGCGATATAATGGGTTAATACGATTTAAAAAGGAACGGAATCGCGCAAGCTTACTCATAATAACTACAACATATTTAAAAATTGTAGAAATCGGACTTAATTTAGGGAGAGAGAAACGTTATCGCCTAGAGCTAAATTTAAATAATAATTAGTATAGTAATTTGTATGGATAATTTTCGACAGCTACGCGATATAAGCGTCGCTTCAACATCCCCTAAAAAAATGCTGAATATTTTTAGATTTTTTATAAGCAAAGCATACATCACTTAGTGACCTTTTTTTTTGAGGGACCTACGTAGTTAGCCTCTGATGGCTTTGACTACTTCGCCGGAGAGAGGGCGGACACCTGATGGGAGTCCACGCGGTAAAGGGTTTTTACACTAGCATGCCTAAGGGCGCCCCTATTGGGCCGACCTCGGACTTAGGACGCTAGGGGAGAATTTCAATCAAATTGGGACAGAGTGACCTGTTTAATCATATAACTATAGTATAACACTAGCGGCCCGCCAGCGGCTTCGCCCCGCTGCAAATTTCTGACTTTTCCGGAAATTATTCGAATTGTTCTCGCCGTAAAAACCATCCTTGGACTTCAACGAACATTTAAAAAAAAGAATTGATTAAACCAACAACCACACGTCCGTGTGGTTGCCGGGTTAGAATAGTGTCACTCCATGTCTTCCCGTGGATGTCGTAAGAGGCGAATAAGGGAATAAGGGCTTGTAGTACTTTTAGGCGATGGGCTTGCAACCTGTCACTAATACACTAGTAAACTTCTTGGCCTGATTGTGCAAAATGTGGTTACAGAATTCATACAAGTCTTTTTGGGGTTGTTGGTATTTCTGTAGCTCTGCCTACCCCACTCCAATTGGTAAAATTGGTACAGGCGTTGTTGAGTTATGCGCTTACTAACACATTTTGCGATTCATTTTTATGTTATAGAAGATAATTGATGTAGTGAAGTTTGTTGTACATGTTACAAAGTTTTTGCGCACGCGTGTCGGGATCATTGACAATGTTGTTCATCAAGCGAGGTTCGCAACAAAGGCTCGACGTGTCGGCATGCGGTGCATACGATCAGCTGATCACCTCGCTCGCCTTGACTCGAGCTTAAAACCACTTTCAATTCGCGATTGTACTTGGTTACTATAACTCAGCCAGTCAGGGAAAATGGGATGGAGAAACATTTTCAAAGGCCTCTTTGAAAATGTCTGTTTGATTTCATAAATAACCTGCACACACACGAAAACAGAGGAATTGAGAAACTCCTCCTTTTTTGAAGTATGTTAAAAGATCTGAATAATGTTAAGCTCAAACCACAAGGTTGATTTAACAAGACGCAGTTTAGTATTTTTTGCTCGGTCTGTATTATAGTGGGCGGAGGCTATGCGAGGCGTGTTTGATAACAATAATGCTACCCAGTCTGGCAATATGCGTGCTACGAATAGTTGGGATTAAATAGTTTCCTGAACGCGAGAAGAATAAACACGAAGGAGGTCGAATCTGATTAAACTATTAAATAAATAAATAAATCATAGGACAGTGTGACACAAATTGACCTAGTCCCAAACTAAGCTCTAGGCTTGTACTATGGGTACTAGACAACGATAAACATACTTATATAGAGAAATACATACTTAAATACATAGAAAACATCCAAGACTCAGGAACAAATACTCGTGCTCATAATTATAACATTTCTTGATATCTTCCTTTATTTACACAAGCAATACATCTTGTCTTGTGCTACCAACATTTCAATTCCCTTGTGAAAATGGGGGGGGGGGGGCTGCCAATCTGTCACAGGATATCCTAGTACGGACACCAGGCTCTCACACTGGTTATTTTTTTTTTGGCATTTAATGTAGTAGCTCTGAGTATATCTCGAACATAAATTTTTTGGAATTTGAATTTGATCACAAAAATATCTGCCCTTACCGGGATTTGAACCCAGGACCTGTAGCTTCGAAGGCAGGGTCAGATTCAGATTGTTTATTTGCAACAAGGTCACTACCAACTAGGCTAGTGTGTCGTCATATCATTCTATTGATTCGGAGTTGTCTTTTGAATACGTGTTAGCTTCACTTGGACGGAACTAACTAAGGAGTCGATTTACTGTATATTACCGACGTGTAAAAGAGCACCGATGTGGCCATAGATACATCACATCACGCCATCATTCCCAGAGTGGGGTAGGCAGAGCTACAGAAATACCAACAGCCTTAAAATACTTGTTTATAATTCAGTAACCACATTTTGCACAATCAGGCCAAGAAGTTTACTAGTGTATTAGTGACAGGTTGTAAGCCCGTCGCCTCGATCGCCGACATCCACGGGAAGACATGGAGTTGCACTATTCTAACCCGGCAACCGCACAGGGGCCAATTTACTAAATAAATGTTTTGATCTCGCCAAATATTGTAACCGCGGTAATTTCGTGATCATGAAAAATAACCGCGACCAGGGCCTATATTCAGGTGCGTTAAAACGATATCGTGTTTGACACGTTTAAGAATCGTTTATGTCACAGTCGCCATTATTGTAAATGACATAAGAGTTATCAAAACGTTGGCAATACGGTAACACGTCAAGTACGATATCGTAATAACGCAGTTGAATAGAGGCTCAGGGCCTATATTCGTTAAAACGATATCGTGTTTGACACGTTAAGAATCGTTTATGTCACAGTCGCCATTATTGTAAATGACATAAGAGTTATCAAAACGTTGACAATACGGAAACAGGTCAAAAACGATATCGTTATTACCTTTTAGAATTCCGGCCCAGTTTAATCTTCTTTGCATAAAAGTGTAAAGTGTGAAGCAAGAGATATGCTGATATTTCTGCGATAAAAATAGAATATATTTAGATCCAGAATTATTAGTCGGAGTAATATTAAACTTTCTTTACTATCAGCGTCAATATATAAAATAATCAGCTTCTGCCCGCAACTTCGTCTATGTAAAAAAAATGAAAAAAAAAGTTGTTTATTCAGTAAGGTCTCCCCAAACCTATCGACGCGGAATCGGCGTTAGCTGATCAAAAAACTCTATGTCTACGCAATAAGAGCGAAAAGACATCGTTCGGCTCCGCCGTCGCCGGCCGACGTCTTTTCGCTCGCTTTTTAAATATTGCTTATGACAATGATAGTACTTAACCTAGAATTATATAAAACAATTAATAAAATTTATATATATCATGCGTAGTTAAGCAGGAAAACGTGTCGAAACTTTTAATAAACACAAGATACCTACCCATGACGATGCAAAACTAAATGACGATGCACATGAATGCAATCCCATTTCCGCAGCGGCATATATATATATAATGCTTTCTTCAATAAATGCGAGGAAATGATACAAATGCATAATTAAAAGTATTTGTAAAAATACATCGACGAATTGAGAGAGAATCTCCTTTTGAAAACTACAAGACCCAGCGCCGCCACCTTTTATTAAATTGGGTGTATGGGATTTTTTCATGGTTAATAAAAATTTACAGGCATAAGAGATCATTTTTAAATAAAATATGGACATGGGTAAATCAATAAGTTTTTGGGGATAATATAGTACAGTCAGCACAGACACGAGTAACAAAGGGTTAAGATACCATCCTACAATCCTATCATTAGTACCAGAGCTAATTCTCTAATAAATCCATATCCAAAGTGAACAAAGAGACCGCTTGATACAATTTCGACTCTATAAGTAAGTTGCTAAGTGCTCGCCCAACCGCAGCATTTGCGCGCATTGTGTAGATGCTATCGTGATAAGTCGTGACCTTCGCTGTAATTTCCGCTTGTTGGTTCATTAACTTCATTACCGATTGCTATTGTTTTTGATCGGTATCGAAACCTAATTTTCATTGTTATTTTTTTTAAAAGCGTACTAAAAACAGTAATAATGTGGAATACAATACAAATACGCTTTATTGACCACCACACAAAAAATAAACAACGAAAGGCAGTAACATGACACTCTTATACGGTAGAAAACAAAGATTACCTTAGAGAAAAGAGACGCAGCAACATTCATCAAGTAGGCGGTGCAAACAAGGAAATTGAAAAAAGCCTTATTGATTATGGGTCATACACAGATTTAGGTTACACCGGGTCTTTCGTGTGGACACACCGGAAGTTAACGTTTTTAAGGCCTAATTTTCTGGCTAACCCCATTCCCGCAAAAACGCCGTCAGGACTGCTTTAGATCTATCATATAAAACATAACTTATATGCACACAAGCTTTTAACTATTGGCCACAGGAGAGACAAATTTTGTTTTTAAGAGTGTGTATGACCCTTATACAATTGTGTAACCATTTATTTAAACAGTTGAACCATTTGTTTTTTTGAGATAACGTATGACAGGGGCGCAGCCCCCGTCGGGGGGCTTAGGGAGACGCAAAGCCTCATACACGCAATTAGGTTAGTTTGTTGTTACTGTGTGTTTAGAACTTAAAAGATAAAAAAGCAAAATATTAGCCGAGAGTGCTTTAAAAATTTAGACAGATGAATCAATTGGTTTTTAAATTGTACGCTTGACCTTTGTTGGAACGATGCGCCGTCAATTTAAAACTTCATACGGAATTGAGCGTCTAACCTCAACTCTATTGCGCAGATATCTTTTTTAAAACGTTTTTCTAATCTACGTACCATTCTGGGCCTCTATTCCACTGGGAAAAAACCATATCGTCGGCTTAACGTGCGAACCTGCTAAATATATTTTCAAGAATAAGTAGATTTGCAATTTATTTTATCTGTTTAGAGTGCAAACCTGCTAAATTCTAAAAATTGATGGGTCAGGCCTGAAATATGCGTTTTCCTAGAATGTATTTTTTCCAAAATGACTGTTTTCCATAATGTCAGCACGTCTTTTGCATAATGTCGGCTTCTGAAAATGTCAGCTTCTTGTAATTGCAGTCTCCAGTAATGTCAGTTTTCATATAATGTTCGCTTTTCAGAAAGTGTTTATCGTCAAAATATATGCCTTCTTACAATTTGTGCATTCCAGAAAAGCCTTATTCCCAAAATGTTTGCAATCATGAACGCCACATTTATAATTCTTTCCTTTTTGGTTTTTCAACAACAAGAAAGGGGCCATTTTAAATAATAATTATCATAGTAATATGAATAATACTGCACAGTAATTATACCTAAATATTTATCAGAGAGTAAGTAGGTATGCCAAGAAATTAACCCTTTCAATTTAGAACATTGATTGGAAATAAAGTAGACATTATAGGATATCAAACATAATAAGACGATAGCCTATATACAAAAGTGAACATAACGGAAAAGCAAAACTAGTGGTAATGCTAATATAATAGGAATATAAACATTATGAATAGACGCCTTCCTGAGACTACACATTTTAAATACCAGTCATTTTGAGAAAGCTGACAAAATAGAGAAGTGCTAACATTGTGCGAACGCAGACGTTTTGACAATTGTACATGTTAAGAAAACGCATATTTCAGGCCTGAGCCAATGGATGCACGTTAAGCCGACGATATTGCCTTTGACGTGCTACTGTACTGTCAATGTTTGTATAGCTGTTATGAGAACAAACAGCTACAAATTAACCGTAGCGCGTAGGTAGAAGTGTTAGAGGCAATAAAAGATCTCGCCGTTTTAGCAACACTAAAATGTTACGCACAAAATAATAAAGAACACGTCAACGCACATGGAGCGAAATAACTCATCTGTATCAGAACAGAATCGAGTGTCAGTATCCAGTTAATAAGGTCATACATACATACAATTACTTTGACGATATAGGGTCGCTCAGTGAAAATGTCTCTTCATTAGTCTTCGCCTCGTGGCTGTTAACACAAATACAAACAGAAAAAATCTTTGTTTCTCAAGCAATCGTACTTAAAGTAAGTTTATTTTAGTACGTGTGAAAATCATTTTACTTAGGGACTTAGTAACAGCAGCCTCAGATTTCGCGCACAACCTAGTGCTTTTACTTTCTTCAAACGCGGGAGGGTTCCCAAGCCACAACACGGCGTTTGTGTGCAAATTGAGACAGATTTAGATAATAAACATGTGAACCGGTGTGACATGCGATACCGTCACGGTCTGCCGACAAAACAATTGCATGCAGAATAATATTAAGGGCCAGGTTCTTTGGTTGTCATACAACACGGGCTCGATATGAAGTTCTTGGCATTGAATTTGTTGGCACTTTACACGCCCGTGATAGTCGCTTCTATAGAGGTATAATGCGCTATATGCGTCGTAGGCAGTGAATGCGTTGAGATGGGATAATTGTATAATTAAAATAATGTACACGGATTTTTTCCGGTTTGAAACGAAACTATCAGAGTTCAATTTCAATTTATTTATTTACCAAACATACCTTAATAACTAGTTAGGATATTAACAGAGTATTGACAGAAAGGTTCAGTGTAGAATAATCAGTGGTCCTCACACTAGGACATGCCTGTGACGTGAGAACCGGTTAGAGCTTTACTAAATAGAATTGTACATCTGATGCGTGAAGAGTTGTTTGTGATTATAGACGTAAACGTTACAGATATTTTGTGTTGTAGTTTATTTCTCGTTATTTTCATCCCATTTATATGCTTAAGACAGCGAGCTCAACGCTAGCGGTGTGACGGTCACATTGACAGCATCGAACTCCGCTCGCAATTCGTTCAGCTATCGTCGAGCTCTCTGTGTAAAACAAAGCGGACTTCAATAACTATTCTATGCTCTAATACGATAATCAGTCATTATAGTCTTGCTTTGTTTGTTTCCTAGTCCTTTCAAATACATGTGGTTCTTCAGTAGTGTATTCTATGCGCATTGTCTGTGCATACACTGCTAGCACCATTCTACATTGTCAGAATGTGATTGTAATAGCAGTTATGTCACCTGTAATGCCGCATGAACAATCGGTATAATGCAATTACAAGAACAAAGGATATTGTAGAAACTGGTCAATTTACGGAGCATTTGTGCAAACCAAAGTGATTCCATATCTTTAAGTCATTGAACCCGCGGTTATGCGTAGGAGTATAAGCGACGAATGGGTTCTTATGACTGTAATTTAAGGATTTCCATAATAGGTACTATGACATCCAACCGAGTTGGCGTCAACCGACAGTCCTCGGGTCACAAATTAAGTCTTCTCAAAGGGCGATATAGAACTGCTTCTTTAGTTAATTAATGGGTGTAGGGTTCGTCCATAAATAACGTGAACATCGGCTACTTTTCGACGTTACTCCATCTTTGGTGGGGTTTTCAAATTTACCTCTGTCTATTACAAGTATTTTAACGAATTCTTTTAAACGTGAAGCGTTTTTGTGCCTCTTCCATCATACCCCGTCTCCCATTATAGATATCTTAGATAATATCTTCAAGGATTGGACTTCTTACCGCGACTTTCCATAAACCTAGGCTTGCACTTCGCCCATAATACTGTTCAACAACCCTTAAAACTATGCCTAACCATGTAACCTCTCCCAACAGTAGAAGAGACCCCAGCCCCCCCGGCGCCCGCCACGGGCCCCCGCGGCGTCCAGATCGTGAACACTGGACCCGACCACACGTTTCTCCTGGACGAGGAGGCGCTGAAGGAACTCCTGCATGATGAGGACATCCGAGACCGCGCCGTGGTGGTGGTCTCCGTGGCCGGCGCCTTCAGGAAGGGCAAGAGCTTCCTCCTGGACTTCTTCCTCAGATATATGCACCATAAGGTGAGTTCGGGGTTTCCACAAAGAATCTAAGAGTTTATGATCGTCAACAGGGATTGTACTTTTTGGTGCCGCTGACGTCATAATGACGCAATTTCATCTATAGGATGCTTAAAACCAACATTGCGACACCTTCCATGCCAGATAAATATCGGTGTACGCAAACTAATTCAATCCATCGCTTTCTGAACTGACCATTAGTTAGTTAGTTTTAGTGGTGGTGGGACCCTGTGCAGGGTCCGTCCGTATCGCTACCACCATCTTATCCATTAACCACCCGCCAATCAGCAATCCGCCAACAGTGTTCGCATTGCTGCGTCCCGGTGTGGGGATAAGACAACCGGTCTAATTACTAGCATAGAGGCATTCCATCGTAGTCCTCAGGGTTGGCAACGCATTTGAGGTCTTAGGATTGTAGTTTTGAGAACCATTAGTGAGTTAGTTTTAGCGGTGGTAGGACCCTGTGCAAGGTCCGTCGGGATCGCTACCACCATCTTATCCATTAACCACCCGCCAATCAACAGTGTTCGCATTGCTGCGTCCCGGTGTGGGGATAAGACAACCGGTCTAATTACTAGCATAGAGGCATTCCATCGTAGTCCTCAGGGTTGGCAACGCATTTGAGGTCTTAGGATTGTAGTTTTGAGAACCATTAGTGAGTTAGTTTTAGCGGTGGTAGGACCCTGTGCAAGGTCCGTCGGGATCGCTACCACCATCTTATCCATTAACCACCCGCCAATCAACAGTGTTCGCATTGCTGTGTTCCGGTGCGGGGATAAGACAACCGGTGAAACTACTAGCATAGAGGCATTCCATCGTAGTCCTCAGGGTTGACAACGCATTTGAGGTCTTAGAATTCAAATGTCTATGGGTCTCAGATTCTATCAGGTGGCCAGAGTGCTCGTGTGCCTTCTCCTTAACATAAAAAAAAAAACATTTTGTCAGCCTTCAAAGTACTAATTGGCCGTTTAATTGTTGGTGAATACTGCATTATGCCAGCTATCTACGTTTACTATTTACAATCAGACTAGGGAACTCCTAACAATTGCCTTTATAGATTCCATAGCGATTAACTTCAGTAGCAAAGCAATATCGTTACGAATTAATTTAAATAGATTATTAATGTAAGGGACATTAATAACCTATCCTAACCTTCTTGAAATAACTAAGATAATCTCAGTTAATTGTTTTTATGTATGTCTCAGTACGTAGTCAATAAAATCATGCTGTATGTTATTTGACGTCATCGGCCTGACATCGGCACCAAAAGAACGCTCCCTGATCATCAATTAATTTTACAATTCACTTCTTAAAGTATTCACTCTTCACTGCAACAATTATTACAACACAACACAACTGTAGAACTACTTTTTATGGACATTATTGTGATGAGTGTGACGGGCCGTTTTTTATATCTCTAACCGGAATAACAACTACGGAGCACGAAACAAGTACTTAAGTAGTTTTTTCAGTCGTTCGTTCCATGTTTATAAATAGAAAATATACGATTATAGCCTCCTGGATCCTGCCATTTTTTTGTCACATGAACCTAAAAAGCGAGAGTCCTTTATAAAGTACTTTGCACTTGAGTCCTGAACCTTCCGCCGCTTGATTTAAGAATTGTTACCGTTTTAGCGGTAAATATTATGTACTTTATAAACAGAGACAAATGGGCGTCATTACTCGCAATAATGTGGACATGACTCCATAGATTTAAATCAAACAAATTTAATTACATTTATTGGTTACTTACCCTAAAAATAATCTTGATCCTTTGCAAGGCAGTAATAATTCATAAATAAATGATACAAAGCCTTGTTATTGTGTATATTTATTAAAGCAAATAAACAGGTATTTTAGTGGTTATTTAGTTCCTTTTCACGGCTAAAATAAAATTATGAGGTGAAAGCTCCTTTCGCAATCCACGGATGTTAATGGAGCAAACTTATGTACTTAAATTGATATAATATCAATGGCCACTCCTGACGTCTTTGAATTATTGATTTATTACCATCCTGCAAAGGTTAAGTTCAGGTAAGAAATAAATTAATATAATGTGATTGCCGTGTTAGAATTTTGGCACTCCATGTCTTCCCGTAGATGTCGTAAGAGACGACCAAGGGAATGAGAGCTTGTAGTAGTGTTGGGCGATGGGTTTGCAACCTGTCTCTAATACACTTTTTTTTTTTTTTTTATGTTATGGAGAAGGCACTCGAGCACTCAGCCCACCTGATGGTAAGTGGAATCTGAGACCCATAGACATTTGAATTCTCAAGACTATAATCCTAAGACCTCAAATGCGGTGCCAACCCTGAGGACTACGATGGAATGCCTCTATGCTAGTAATTTCACCGGTTGTCTTATCCCCACACCGGAACACAACAATGCGAACGCTGTTGCTTGGCGGGTGGTTAATGGATAAGATGGTGGTAGCGATCCGGACGGACCCTGCACAGGGTCCTACCACCACTAAACACTTAGCCTGTTTTTGCAAAATGTGGTAACTGAATTACCAACAACTCTTTTTGTAGTTGTTGGTATTTCTGTAGCTCTGCCTACTCCACTCTAGGAATGAAGGCGTGGTAGTATGTATGTAATTTGTTTAATTAAAACTGGAGTCATGTCCACATTATTGCGAGTAATGACACCCATTTGTCCGAACTCTGTTTATAAAGTACACTCGGTTTTTTCGGATGAGTTTATTTGCGTGTTGTCAGGACTTAGTGATTGTCCATTTCGTTCTTTATAAAGGATGCGGGATCCAGGAAGTTAAATACCTACCGGCCTCTGCCCTACTCGGTAAACCCCAATTGATTTTGTACATGGTAACGCATTGTCAAATATGTCTTATTTACGTTCGCATTGTTGTGTTCCGGTGTGGGGATAAGACCACTGGTGAAATTACCAGCATAGAGGCATTCCATCTTAGTCCACAGGGTTGGCAACGCATTTGAGGTCTTAGGATTAGTGTTGAGAATTCAAATGTCTATGGGTCTCAGATTCCACTTACCATCGGGTGGCCTGAGTGCTCGGGTGCCTTCTCCTTTAACATGAAGAAAAAACGTAAAAAAAACATTGAAATACTTGACACTAATGGCGGCCGAGTTAAAAACAATACGATAAGGTGTCAATGGCAAATAAACACGACGAGGCTAGGGTTTATTATAAGTGCGTAGTTTTTTTTGTGTGTAAGTCCGAACTCCTGTTTGATACTACTTACGCCCATTTGCTGAGAAATGCGTCCAAATCGTCCCTCCATTTCCATCTATAGGCTGTCCGTCTTACGCATGCGTGTTTTTTTTGTTAATTGGTGTTTATTTGTAGTACGGCAGCGGCGGCGGCGGCGACTGGTTGGGTGCGCCCGACGAGCCCCTGCATGGCTTCAGCTGGCGCGGGGGCTCCGAGCGCGACACCACCGGCATCCTCATGTGGTCCGAGGTGTTCAAGGCCACGCTCGACTCGGGCGAGAAAGTACGTACGCATGCAGGGGTTTTGCTCTCTAAAACACTACACTTGATACTGGATCCATTCGAGCTCGAGTGGACGTAAAATAGATAAAGAAATAGAAACGCACCTTCGGTAGAACAAGGGCACAATTGCCCCTATAGTCACATTGTACAATGTGCCCTAGTTCTAGTGGATAAGGGCATATTTGCCCCTTTAATCACATTGTAAAATGTGCCCTAGTTGTAGTGGACAAGGGCATATTTGCCCCTTTAGTCACATTGTACAATGTGCCTTAGTTCTAGTGGACAAGGGCATATTTGCCCCTTTAATCACATTGTACAATGTGCCCTAGTTGTAGTGGACAAGGGCATATTTGCCCCTTTAGTCACATTGTACAATGTGCCCTAGTTGTAGTGGACAAGGGCATATTTGCCCCTTTAGTCACATTGTACAATGTGCCCTAGTTGTAGTGGACAAGGGCATATTTGCCCCTTTAGTCACATTGTACAATGTGCCCTAGTTCTAGTGGACAAGGACATAATTGACCCTTTAGTCACATTGTATATTTTGCCCTTGTTCTACCGATCATAATGGAATTCTTCAGTTGGATTAGAAATAGTTTTGGATTTTAACTATGCCTCTGCTTCCACCTTTTCAAGTTTGTAAGGTACCATTTCCCGTGGTCTACGCATTAGGCTACGCTGTCTTTTGATCTTTGAGGTGAAGCTCACAGCAGAACCCAACTTCAGACAGGTTGCAAAGGATAGAAACCATCGGAGAATGTAATAGAACGCCTTTGCCAAGAGGCATGCTGTGCTTTTAGACATACTGTACCCTAAAAAACTAAAAATAGGTGCAGGGTAAAAATTGTATTTATTGATTGATCGATCATACCTCCATTTCCTCCGTCAGGTGGCGATAATCTTGCTGGACACGCAGGGCGCCTTCGACAGCGAGTCCACGGTGCGTGACTGCGCGACCGTGTTCGCGCTCTCCACCATGCTGTCGTCCGTCCAGATCTACAACCTGTCGCAGAACATCCAGGAGGATGACCTGCAGCACTTACAGGTGAGCAACTTGATAGACCAGCAGATCACAACCTGTCACAGTAAATGAATAGGACCTGCAGACTTGGAGTTTTCTTATTATGTTAAGTAGAAGGCACACGAGCAGGCGATCTAAGTGGAATCTGAGACCCATAGATATTTGAATTCTCAAGACTATAATTCTAAGACCTCAAATAAGTTGCCAAACCTGAGGAATAAGATGGAATGCCTCTATTTCATCTTTGGTTGTCTTATCCCCACACCTGAACATAACAATGCCAACACTGTTGCTTGGTGGGTGGTTAATGGATAAGATGGTGGTAGCGAACCGGACGGACCCTGCACAAGGTCCTGCCACTACTAAAAAATGTTATTAATAGAAAGAAGAAGTAGCCTCACATGGCCTAATTGGTCATGCAGGCCGGTAACAGGCTTAATTAATTGTGTATTTAAGACGGATTGTGGCAATTATTGTCCGTACACCCCATGGCAAATGTACACGGTACGCATAATAAATTGACTCCTACCTTTGCATATAACTCCAAATAAACAGGTTAAAAAGTGATGAGGAGAAAGAAACTCAACAGTCTGTCATTCTTCAACACATTACCTATGGCGATGATAATGAATAAACTAATTTAAATTTTTACTTTTTTTTTTTACTTTATTATTATAGTTTCTGTGTGGTTACCGGGTTAGAATAGTGCCACTCCATGTCTTCCCGTGGATGTCGTAAGAGGCGACTAAGGGAATAAAGGCTTGTAGTACTGTTAGGCGATGGGCTTGCCCCCTGTCACTAATACACTGGTAAACATCTTAGCCTAATTGTGCAAAATGTGGTTACAGAATTATCAACAATTCTTTTTGGAGTTGTTGGTGTTTCTGTAGCTCTGCCTACCCCACTCTGGGAATAAAGGCGTGACTTTATGTATGTATGTAATTAAAGGGAAACTACCATTATTTTCGAATATCGACCCCTCCTTCATTATCTGTCATTTTCACTTCAGCTAACCATGTCCCTGGTTCCAGCTTTTCACAGAGTACGGGCGCCTGGCGCTGGAGGACAGCGGGCGCACGCCGTTCCAGCGGCTGCAGTTCCTGGTGCGTGACTGGAGCTTCCCCTACGAGGCGCCCTACGGCGCCGAGGGCGGCGGCAGCATCCTGCAGCGCCGGCTCAAGGTGAGCGTGCCAGTTCCTTCCAGCGGTTGCAGGTCCTGGAGCGCGACTGGAGCTTCCCCTATGAGGCGCCCTACGGTGCCAAGGGTGGCGGCAGCATCCTGCAGCGCCGGCTCAAGGTGAGCGCCAATTCCTTCCAGCGGTTGCAGGTCCTGGAGCGTGACTGGAGCTTCCCCTACGAAGCGCCCTACGGTGCCAAGGGTGGCGGCAGCATCCTGCAGCGCCGGCTCAAGGTGATCGCGCTAGTTCCTTCCAGCGGTTGCAGGTCCTGGAGCGCGACTGGAGCTTCCCCTTCCCATTCATTGTTATAGTTATTAACTTATAACTATTCCCCCACACGCAACAAATAAATTTGGCGTTATTCATAATCAGAAACTTGATGCAATGTGTCAGCGAACCAATTTATCTCGAAGTCATGAGAATTGGGTCCCAGGATTGATTTAATATCTCCCTAGTACTATACTTTTGCTCTTCTTATTTTCCTCTATCACCCAAAGGATAGCTGGAAGAGTCCCTTAAAGGGATAAGCGTCCTTGTACATTCCTATTCTGTAAATATCGTATTAGAACTTCTCTCGGATCTTTTGTACAATAAAGTGTCGAGATACGTTCATACTAAAGAAGCTTAATGGGTACATTACGTTAGGCTAATAGTTATTTGTTCGTGGCAGGTATCGGACAAGCAGCACCCCGAGCTGCAGTCCCTGCGCAAGCACATCACGTCCTGCTTCAGCGAGATCGCGTGCTTCCTGCTGCCGCACCCCGGGCTGCGCGTCGCCACCAACCCGCAGTTCGACGGACGGCTCGCGGGTACGGGACACACACACACACAGGGCGTTCAGGCATTTCATGAGGCATACCTTGGTACTCTTGAAGAGCCTTTTAATCCTTGTTTTTTTATAATTTTTAACGT
Organism: Acleris holmiana; assembly: GCA_949316455.1. Classification (NCBI taxonomy): domain Eukaryota; kingdom Metazoa; phylum Arthropoda; class Insecta; order Lepidoptera; family Tortricidae; genus Acleris; species Acleris holmiana. The sequence goes on from OX438778.1 coordinate 18,586,428, forward strand.
GTTTTAATTTATAACCAGTTGCGATTTATTTCATATCAATTAGACAGTGTCGTCGCGGAGCTCCTATTTCTAGGTGGTTTGGCCTGCTGCAAAACTAACATAACCTAAACCTACCTTATTGGTTACGAACCTCCGGTTACGTACGCGGCGCTAAAAAAATAAGTTCTGATGAATGATAATTTGGCGAAAATAAAAAAAATGCCGTAAATTTTCCGAACTTCCCGATGCGCTGCAATATGGGGCTTTTAAAAAATGGTCTCATAATATCTTCGAGACCGGCAACGCGTTGATGATGCCACCAGCGTTGCAAATGTCCATGCGGCGGTGACCACTTCCCATCAGATGGGCTGCCGATGGACGTTAAATAAAAAACTTTTATTCTAGCTGAATGTATAGTCGGGTACAAAGATATGTAGACACTTTTGCACCTTATCTATTGAAATAAGGTCTAAAAGTGGAGACATATCTTTGTACTCGACTATACACCAATCAGATGTTTGGGGAAGCCCTGTGTCCAGCATTGGGCATGCTTTGGCTCACATGGTAATGATGATGCTAGTAAATAAATAAATATAAAGGGACAATCTCACACAAATTCACCTAGTCCCAAACTAACTCTCTCCCTCTCTCTCGTCTCGTCTCTTGGCTTCATGTTGTCCTATGCCTCCTTCCTCTACAGACATAGAGTCAGAGTTCAAGCGCGCCCTGCAGCAGCTGGTGCCGATGCTCCTGGCCCCCCAGAACCTGGTGCCCAAGCTGATCAACGGGCAGAAGGTCAAGGCCAAGGAGCTGGTGCAGTACTTCGTGTCCTATATGAACATTTACAAGGGCAACGAGCTGCCTGAACCCAAGAGTATGCTGGTGGTAAGTTGGAGCTTTTATATTCTCGTGAGGCCCACCATAATACTACACTACTTTATGGTCATTAAAATAATAGTTAGATACTTTTTTTTTTTCATGGTCTCAAACATATTATCAAACCAGCAATTAACTAGCAATTCGCTTGAACAAACTGTCTACAGATGTTAGAGAAATTAGCCACTTTTACTTTGGACTAAAAATCTCAATAGGTTCATATTGGACAGCTAAAAAAATGTGTTATTTTTAACTGCACTCTAACATTATATCATAATTAAATCGGCGCCGGACAGTTGGGTACCTTTCTTTATCAGCATAAGTGGGAGTCTTTTAATGATATGATGTTTTTTTGTCAGGCGACAGCAGAAGCCAACAACCTGACAGCGGTAGCGGAAGCAAGAGAAGTGTATACAACTTTGATGGAGGAAGTGTGCGGCGGGGCGAAGCCCTACCTCCAGACGCAGCTGCTGGAGGCGGAGCACGCGCGCGTGCGCGACAAGGCGCTGCACGCCTTCCACTCCAAGCGCAAGATGGGCGGCCAGGAGTTCAGCCAGTCCTACTGCGACCAGCTGGCTAAGGTGACTCCCGACTATACCCTACAAAGGGAACTTTTTTTTATGTCAAATACAAAAGACTTGACTCACACGTCAGTGACAGCTTAAAAACAGGGCGAATTTCAACCTTGTCTTATAAGATACTTAGGTCTATTTTGCGCTGTCAACCGTGACGGAAATTTCTGTCAATGGCGTTGAAGACACATTGGCCAACGACCCGATATGGGGTCCACTGTTCGTAGCATACGAGTACTTTTCGCTACATAGCTGCTACAGACTACAGCGTAGCTCTCGTAGCGTTAGCTGACGGTGAATGTGTTAAGCATTATCTGTATAGAAAACTGAACTGCCTGGATATCAGCTCTCCAATACCATAACTAGACCCCGCTATCGGAGGTGCAAATTGGTAGCTGTCAAGTTCTTAGGGATGAGTAAAAATATTTGTGATGTCGATATCGATATTCTTACTTTTTCTGTACAACTAGTTTTATATGTAGGTACCTATACCATTTATAGATTAAAATTTAACAAGTTTTTTGGGATCCATGATTAAAAATGAAAAGATAAGATATTGGGTTTATTGCTAAATATATCATGACTGCACTAGATTACTGCAGAGAATCTGGAAAGAAAACTGATCGTTTATTTAGAATACGATAGTCAAAATCCCTTTTGGTGGACATAAAGAGAGATGTATTGATTATTTAAAATTTAAATCATTTATGAATGGGTTGTGCTATGAAGATAACGATAATTTGTTAGTAATGATGAAAGATTGAAGATTTTTATTTATAGTAATGAAAATTATTTAACACATTCATATTGTAATTATATAGTCCTGTTTGTAAGTCCTAGACCCTCATTATGGTAAAGAAAAAATATCGACATATAGCTGTAATTATCGACATAGCTAGATTTCAAAATAATTTTAACTCATCCCTAAGAATTTGACAGCTACCAATTTGCACCTCCGATAGCGGGGTCTAACCATAACATTGCAATGTGATTTGGTTTTCTCAAAACCGTTTCTCGTTACAGTAATCATTCACCACGCAACCTATTTTATTTCTTCCGAATAACACCATTGCCATTGAAACTACCGCTATATCTTCACAATCCTCGCGTTCCCCAGGACCTAGAGGAGCAGTTCAATCAGTTCAGGGCGCACAACGAGAGCAAGAACATCTTCAAGGCGGCGCGCACGCCCTCCGTGTTCTTCGCTATCGCCATGTGCTTCTACGTGCTCTCGGGGATCTTCGGGCTGGTGGGGCTCTACCCCATCGCCAACCTGTGCAACCTGGCCATGGGGCTGGCGCTGCTGACGCTGGTGCTCTGGGCCTACATCAGGTATACATCCACGTGTCTCCCACCAGCTAGCTGCTGGAACCCTCGGCCTGCTGGGGCTCTACCCCATCGCCAACCTGTGCAACCTGGCCATGGGGCTGGCGCTGCTGACGCTGGTGCTCTTGGCCTACATCAGGTATACCACCTGTCTCCAACCAACATGCTGCTGGAACCCTCGGCCTGGTAAGGCTCTACCCCATTGCCAACACGTGGAACCTGGCCATAGGGCTGGCGCTGCTAACGCTGGTGCTCTGGGCCTACATCAGGTATACATCCACGAGTCTCCCACCAGCATGCTGCTGGAACCCTCGGCCTGGTGAGGCTCTACCCCATCGCCAACTTGGCCATGGAGGTTGTGCCGCTGACGTTGGCGCTCTAGGCCTACATCAGGTTTATATCTACCTGCATGGTGGATCACTTGGCCTGCGCAACCTCACCAAGAGGCTCGTTGAAATGCAAATTAAAATAAATAAATAACTCAACTTGTTATAAGAGGATGTTGTTGAAATGTTGATTGTTTGTCCTCAGGTACAGCGGAGAGATGCGGGAGCTGGGTGTTACTATCGACGACACGGCCAACGTGCTGTGGGATAATGTGAGTTGTGCTTGTTACACTAGTGATAGAACGAGGCACCTATACATTGCTAGCTAAAACAGTTACTAATGTGAAAGCGTGGATGTTTGTTACGCTTTCACGCAAAAACTACTTGACGAATCATCATGAAACTTTGTACACATATTCTGGGAGATACTAGAAGTAACATAGCAAAATTTTTATTAAAAAAATTTTTTTTTAACAAAAATGTTATCCTTAATTGTAGCGGGCGAAGCCGCTGGTGGGTCGCTAGTATTCCATAAAGAAACCTCTACAAATTGAAAGTTCACTATTATCTACCCTTTAATCCACCACCGAGAGAAGATGAATTAATTACTGGGTTGCAGCGCTGTTGCAGTCTTAAGAATGCAATTGTCTATGAGTCTCAAATCCCACTTGCCATTGGGTGGCCTCTATACTCGTTTGCCCGACCCCTGCCCAAAAAAAGTTGTTTTAGTTTCACTTGTTGATTTTGTTTTTTTTTTGTTGCAGGTGATGAAACCCATCTATCAGGCCGGCATCGAGAAAGGCATGGAGCACGCGGCGGCGGCGGCGGCGGAGCGCGCGCTGGGCCCGGCCGCGCCCAACGGCAAGCACAAGGCCTTGTGATGCCCCGCGCCGCCCGCGGCCTGCCTCGCCGTGAGCACGCCGGCTCGTGCTGCCGGCAACACGCAGCGATACGGACTAGCCGAACACCACTTTGCCGCTGTCTTGCCTGGACCATATATCCCAGTCAGATCTAGCAGTAATGCACTCGCGCAACAAAATAAACAAGCCGCGTGCTATCCTGCTATGATGCAAAAAAAAGAGAATATCTCGTGTGCCAATGTGACTCAAGGAAAATTCAATGGAATCGCTGTAACTGAAGAAATAAAGATGACTCCTGATAATGAACATAGTAGTTATAAAGTTGTAACGCTTGCAAAACGTTTCGAACATACTCGTATGGAGAAATCTCTAAATGGACACGAGGTTTGTAAAAGTGGCTCTGTCTTTGTAGCTCTTGCGAGAGTTGACAGCGGAACCACCACCCAAGTTGTAGTGAAACCCCGAGCGATTGTTAAAGACAGAGATGACAGTGGGACCACTTTATTAAATACTATACAAAAACCTCAATTGGATTGCAAAAACTGTGGAAGCAGCATTGTGAAAACTTATGACAGCGTAGACGGAGATAAATATTCTCAGACAATAGAACCTCATGTGAATAGCTACGTTATAAATAGTGTATCCTCACCGATTCTAAGGAAGAATATCAAGAAATGCGAAGAGATGGCATACCTCCCTTATATCAATGACATATCACTGCGCAGAGATTCCGCTAAGGTGCGATTCCTGCAAGATACCGTTGGTTGCAAAATGTTTCGTGTTTCGTGTGAAGTGGCGCTTGCGCATCTGTGTGTGTTTGTGTTCATGTGTGCAGTCACGACCTATCGCGGTCCCCTGTCAATTAACTCTCAATAATCCTCGTGATAGGTTCAATTTTTACACAATTCCTTACAAATGGGTTGTTTTTAATTATAAGAGTCGGGTGGCGGATTGTGTTCAGTCTGAAGCGTGTACAGCTTAGGAAATTATAAGGGTATCTAGTTGTAGTGTAGAGAAATTATTTGTTGCTTAATTATCGACTTTAATACATCGCGATGAGTCATAATTATCCTCTATTGGACTAAATATTTTAGTAGATATCATTGACCAACCGAGAACTACGTTTTTTTAACTGAATTAAATCAAACATTCAGACGGTTTTAATAACTTTACAAATTTAGAGATATAATGATGATGATAGTATATATTGGATAGTATATACCTCGCGCATGTTTTAAATTGAGATTGCACAAACGTGAAATATGGTCACATTTTATCATAACAATATCAAGAAACAGTTTCATGAATCACTTGTTGTTATGCACGAGAACTGTACTTAAAATTACTGGTAAGCATTTTGAAGTAAAAATTACAATTATTGTGTCATACATAATGAAATCTCGTGGTTGTTATGGGGCCCGAAAATCGCTCAAAATCGTATTATCTGTATTATCCCCTTTTTGTAGTCAAATTCAGTAGCGTGTCCAAATGTGCCAAGTGTGATCACGATTGGCCAAAACTATAAAAATTATATTTGTTGTAAACTTCAGAGTTTATTTTGTTATAAATCCAATATAAACTTGTAGAATGTGGTTTCTCAATGTTTCTCTGTAGAATGTCTGTCAAAAGCAGCTTTCATTGCTAAATAAAATAACCAGAATATCTTGTAGCTAATAATGAACTTAGGTTGTGATGTCTTGGTCTAAACTGATTGTAAGCTCGGTGATGTACAGCTTTTGAAAGAGATCTGTTCATATCTGAATTGTATTCAAATTAAATAAATCATTTCTTGTGAAACCGCATGCCACGTCGAGCTTCGCACATAGACGTACCTAATACACTTTGATAATTTATTTTGAGCAGATCCAAGAGCAAAGCGAGCAGTGTGCTAGCGGTTGGAAGACGTCACAATAAAAACAAATTGAAAATTATAAACGAAGGTACCTCTTTAGCCTAGGAATGTTTAGTAGGGATTACAAACTTATTTTGAGCTCTCGCTGAATGTCGTTTAAATTAAACTGAAATTTAGTTGTGTGCTTTGTAATTGTGTACTTGTATATAAAAGCCAAAAGTGCCTAAACTTCCAATCGAGTAAGTTAAGCGTAGGGTATGAGAACCGTTACGTTCATGCAATGCTCCATTGTGCCAAAGTCAGTCAGATCACCAAAAAGACGGAAAAATCAATGCTAACGCTGGGCACCTCAACCCTTAGAGCAGATAAGAAATTGCCCCTTTTTCCACGTTCATAACCAAGGTTTCATAACTGGTTATGAATAAGGATTTTTTTTCACTGTTTCATAACCAGTTATGAAACAAGACAATTTTTTGCCATTTTCACAACTAGAACCTCCGATTCATGAGTTTAGGACCGTGGTCCCACTGCTATTCGACGGAGCCCTGCCTTACGGCAGGGCTCCTATTTCTGGGAGGTTTTGCCCTTCGGGCATCTAAAGATACCTAACGAACCTAACCTACCTACTTTCGCGGTAATTTCTGAGCTTTGCGGTGATTTCCGGAAGTGTTCCAATAGCAGTGGGACCAACGGTCCTGAACTCATGAATCGGAGGTTCTAGTTGTGAAAATGGAAAAAAATGGCTTGTTTCATAACTGGTTATGAAACAGTGAAAAAAAAACCTTATTCATAACCAGTTATGAAACCTTGGTTGTGAACGTGGCTAAATCGGAAATTGCCGCGACCGTTAATACTACTAGAGACTTGCTTGCAACCTATCACTAATACACCGGTAAACATCTTAGCCTACTTGTGCAAAATGTGGTTACAGTATTATCAACAAGTCTTTTTAGTGTTATTGGTATTTCTGTAGCTCTGCCTACCCCACTCTGGAAAATAAAGGCGTGATGTTATAAATATGATACTTCTAGAGGGTTTAACCTTTTCAACGCCATGAAAGGATATATCCGTCGTGGTTGCCAGTGCAAAATAGACCTGAGAGTCCTTGACGCAAGGTTGTCATTAGCGGTTTTAAGCTATTATTGGCGTGTGAGTGCGTTCTTTGTATTTGACATGGCGTTGAAATGGTTAAGGATAATTTTGGGTGCAAATCTCAGCCGTAGCGTAGTTTTTTTCCGGTTAATGTAGGTATCTATGGTTATATGTGCAGATCTGTTTGTTCAGTTCTCCGTCCCTTCAGTTTGCTCGTGTTTATTCATTCACTTTGTCTTATCGTAATAACTAGTCAATAACCCTTGACTGCTTTCACGCATGACAATATTATTTATATATGTATTATAATGTTTTATATCTACTTGTCAAATTTCGTTTTTAAGACATTTTGTAATTTAGATTTGACCTTTGTCTAGTTAAAGAATGTATTTTATCTATTTTCTTATGAATAGCAAGTCCATAATTTTAACTTAGGATAACTTCATTATTAGCGTATTATTGTTAAAGTTTTCATTTGAAAAAGGAAATTTCTGTTTGTAAAATAATTATGTTCAGTGTGTAGGTATATTGATTTACAAATGTCATTAGTTTAAGACTAACGGCCTTATTAAAATCTAGTTATTGTTTATAAATTTACATGTTTCACTACAGTTACAGAATTCTTGTTCAAATAGATTTATTACTCGCTATGCGGCTTGCTGGGATCGACTAGCACTCTCACGCATCTTTACGCTGATTGGCCGATGCAAACTACCAGAGCATCTGATTGGTCGGCCAAAGCTAAGCCTGCTCAATTTCACTTGTATAAGTTATGAGATGTTGTTTATTTTATGTGTCGTTAGAGGTCGTGACCGACCGGGTGGTCCGGAGTGTCAGAATTTGGAATACGTTAGTTTGTTGTAAGAGTTTAAATTGGAACGTAGCGATAAGGTACAGGTGATCAGGAGATGCTTCGTTGTGCTGTTCTCAACTAGAATGGATTGTTTTATTGATTGATTTAACGATCTTGTAAATCAACAAAATGATCCATTATAGAACATCGCGGACACGACACTGTGTTTATTGTGTTTTTGTAAATAAAATTTTTCGCCGTGAGCAACTCTGGCTATTATTTCGAACATACCCACAAAATTTGTAATTTATTGGATATGAAATGATAAAGTTTAAAATTTTATTCTAGTTCGAGTGTATAGCGAAGCATCAGGCGTTCTATTCTTGCGTTTATAGACAATACGTCACTCACGAGATGAATATCCGGGATTTTTACGAACAATGTGTAATTTTTTGGGTAATAAATAAATAAATAATAATAAAAAATATCCCAGAGACCATACTTGTAAAGCTCGCGAAAATAAGTCCAGCAGTGGACATCTTATCTACATAGGACACCGAAGACTGAAGTCTATATTATCAAGGGCGTCTTCCGCGACACGCAAACGAGCCGAAAGTATGCCGCGACGCGCGATCGGCTCCATAATAAGACAATAATCTTTTTAATAGACGCAATTGGTTGTTGCCGCATCCGTTCGTATGTTTTGCGATCTTATGCGATGCCAGCCGTTTATTGAAAATCATATAATCATCATACCTGGGGGCTTAAGGTGGGCGTGTTTATCGATGTGGATAAACGTGGATAAAGCTTCCGTCACTCTCTCACTGACATACTGGTCAGAAAGTGACAGATCCACGTCGATAAACACGACCATCTTAGGCCCCCTGGTATAACTCGGGGCAAGTTCTAGGGATTTGATATCGATAAAAAATATGTCGATGTAATTATACTGGTTATGACACCATGATAAAAGTAAACGGTCTTATAAAAGGTGAGGAAATTTCAATAACCAACATAAATGAGAAATTGGCTTTGAGTCATTATAAATATTTAAAGAATGCCCCGTTGACCACTGTGGTCGTTGATAGAACGTTTAGCAGTTTAAAGTGGATATTTTCATCTAGACGTCAATCATTAATACCATCGAATATGGAAAAAAATATTGAATGTATATCATGAAAACTATTTAAAAATAAACATATAGATAGGTACACGTTTTAATTTGTTTCTTTTTTTTATTTAAAAGTGAGGAGAAAATAAGTAATATTCATTTATTTTGCTTAACATTTAGATTTTGGCAGTAATATCGATGTATTTTTTGTCGATGAAACATTTAGCTACATCACTTTCGTATAGATGCCCCGAGATATCCCAGGTATGATAATCATATACACCCTTACTAATAAATGTGGAATAAGCTTGGAATAGTTATGCCTTGCTTTGTCCTTATCTGTCATTGCGACATTTGAATTCGACAGATAAGGACAAAGCATGGCACAACTATTCCAAGCTTATTGAACGTTTCTTAGTAAGGGGTTTGTCTGTAATTATACGATGAAGCGACAGGCCAATATCGGCGTTATTCTGTAGCCCATATGACTGATACGCCGTGAGTGTAGTAATGTCTATCTCGACGCGAGAATGACCCAAATGAGTGTCCAAAGGTGTAACAGCGATCGCCTTTTTAGTGCCATAGATGCGTGGATCGGCGCTTGCCACTGAACACCACTCAACAAGGAAACCTTGCAATACGCAGACCATATTGTTTGGTTGCCATGACAGTAGAACAAATAAAAATAAATAATCTAACACATTTTGCTGAACATTGAGGCAGCAATTTTTCCAACACTTTTTTTACTTAGATATGACAGATAATTATGCAACTTTAAATATCGGTGTGAAGCGTCGATGGTTCGTGTGCATTGTCAAATTATGTGTTTATGTATTTTTATGTAAAGTTTAGAGTGATGCGGAAAGTTTTTTTAATATTGACGAACCGCTAAGGCGAGCCTATAAGCTTGTTCATTTGCTCATGCTAAATTCATCTTTGTCTTTGGAACTAAGTTGAATTTAACTTTATAAGATTTATTTTATCTAGATTCCCTTGCTTATGTTTTGGGGACCGGGGCGTTGGATTCTAGTGGAATTCAGAAATGTGTATACATTTTGAACTTTATTCCGTTGTGTTAAGGTCGTGAAGTGTGTAAATGTTTTTGAACTCTGTACATTGGTTTCGGCTAGGAATAATTACGAATAATTACGAAAAACTGTACGCAATGTATTAATAAAGATCTTATTTTAATGTTTATGGTTTTTTTATACGCAAATCTTACTAGCACAAAAGCACGTTTCTTATCCGAGTCATATTTGATGCCAGTATAAACCTTATTACTGTTAGGAGAGGGTCGTCTCTTTCAAGCACAGTTAAACAATTTACGTAGTGACGCAGAATCGAAATGATTAATTATAGGTTTCTGTCAAATATTTAATTTTTGAGACAAACTTTGGTGCCGGCTGTATTTTTTTCACAACATCAGTCCAATCACATGATCAACTTTTTCCGAAAGGAATAGCTATCGTAAAATCTTGGGACTTACACGAAGAAACAGTCTCAAGTCCTTCTCTCCGAAGTACCGTAGCGTGGACTAATCTAGACGTGGGCGATTCGGCCGCTCGCCCACGGCCTCGCGACTCAGTGTTACAACACCGAACGCCGTGAACTGTAAACAGCCCGAAAAGGGCATCGCTTGTGCGACTTCCCCCTCGTCTAGATTAGTCCACGCTACGCCACTGCGGAGAGAAGATAGCAATTAGAGGATCCAGAAAACTAGGAGTTTGTAGATCCGGTGTCAGAGTCCAACATCATTTAAGTCCTTGGTGATGAGAGTACTGCGACCAAAGATCTGTCGACCTTTATAAAAGAGGAATTCTGGCCGAAGGGTTTCATGTGTTGGCGATTCCGTAGCCGTCAGCTAGTTGACACCGCGAAAATTATATTTAGTAAATTTTAAGTTTTAAAATTGTTATGTATGTAACAACTAACATATTATATTTGAATCAAGTCCGCAAGAATGCGGTGGCCTGATATTTTTTTTCCGCCATGGAGAAGGCACACGAGTTCTCAGGCCACCTGATGGGAAGGGGAATCTGAGACCCGTAGACAAAGAAAAGAAAGATTAGAAGATTTAGAAAGAATGTCAGATGATAGGCGGTCTAGAGAGATACGTGGGGCGGCCTGTCGGTCCCCAAGTACCGCAGCAAGGGGAGGTGGACCTAGGCGCCCTGTATGCACTCATTTCTCTTTCAGGAGATCGCTCAGAATAGGGCTCCAACTCGTATCGGAGGTCAAGATCCACTTCAGGTCGCTGAGCCAAAGAAGTAACTTTCAATAAATGTCAAGGGACAAATTCACACAAATTTACTTAGTCCCAAACCAGGGACCCGCCCCGCCCACCCATTCACCGATAAAAGCCTTTGAAAGACTAACCTCACAATAGAATACCCAACTAAAACAATAACCTCTTGGAACGAAATATATGACTAAGTTATTTGTTAAACTAACCATTCACTATAAGGGGAACCTTAACAGCTAAAGCACAGATAACCCTATAAATAGCGCTTTAAAAAGCATATCGAACGGCTTTTCTAAGTAAAAGACTTATAAAACCCTTTCGAAACCCCTTGAATGGTTTAACGGATTTTAAAGCAAATCGAACGGCTTTTAAGCGATACGGCTTTTCTAAGTAAAACTCTTATAAAACCCCATTCGAAACCCCTTGAATGGGATAGCGGGCCGGTCCGTGTCCCAAACTAAGCTCTAGGCTTGTACTATGGGTACTAGACAACGATATACTTAAATTCATAGAAAATATCCAAAACTCAGGAACAAATATTCAAATTCATCCACCAGACAAGTCGTAGGGTGACTACCAACTATATGTTTAATATAGGCTAACGCTTCGTCAAAGGTCCTTTACCTTTCGATCGATTCTTCATCAATCAACATTACCATGGGAACACCTTAAAATTCCGAAGATTTTTTTTCCGAATATTCATTTGTATGAATGTTCGTTTTTCCGAAAGCTATGTTATGCTTGAGTTATTTTAAATTAATTCATCATCATCATCATCATATCAGCCGAAAGACGTCCACTGCTGGACATAGGCCTCCCCCAAGGCTCTCCACTTAGACCGGTCTTGTGCCTCCGCATCCATCGCGATCCCGCCATCCTTACGAGGTCGTCGCTCCATCTTGTTGGAGGCTTGTTGTTTTAAATTAATTGCAAAATTAAATTGTTATACGTAGGCTACGTTAGGTTTGATTAATGAGTGACATCAAAAAATAAATTTAATTCGGAAATATGAAAGTTCGGAAATTTTATCAATTAGGAGTTATGACTCTTCGGAATTGTGTTGTTTACCCTTTTACCATAATATAACATTGTCATAGAAAGTATCTACGCTAATTCTTGTATTGCAGATTTTTTTAAAGCAATAGGGATAGAAGAAGGGAGAGGGGGATCAGGATCACTATGAAATGCAAATCTTTTTTATATTCATTGTATCGTTTTGGTTTTTCTTTAGTACAATAAAGTGTTTACATACATACATACGTAGAAGGGAATGTGTAGGTAAATGTTTAGTCACAAAAACAGCATTGTTTTTACAAATGTAACAGATATTATTTTATTAAAAATATTAAAACATTACTTTCATTGTAGGTATCTTAATTTATAAAAATAATCGTATCACATATTACATTTATATATAGGTACCGTAACTTAAATTAATCGTAGTTTTGTCAAAGTTGTTATTAAAAATATAAATACTTACAATAAATACATTTCTTTTATAAATAATAAATGTACAGAAATGGCAAAAGACATAAACAAACTTGGGAAAACGGCTCCATTGGCACCGAACCGCACATTGGCAACATGAACCTTATTGCAAAAGTATAGAGGCGATAATTCTACAATCACCAGTTGCCAATAACTGGGACTTAGGATACGAATAGTTGCCTGACACATATAGCCCCGTATTGACAACGAAAGCATATTTACTATGAAAATAATGGATAAAATATTCTCAAAAATATGTGATTAGATTACGGAGAATTACTAGTAAGTTGGTTTTGTTTACATGTTTAGCCACTTCTATTGATAAACCAACAAGTAGTTCAATCTTTATTAAAAACTTTATTACGAAAACAGTGGTAAATTCAAACTAGTTGGTCTTTAATATAAGTACAGTCGCCGTGAAAAATATTAGAGCATACAAGGTGCTCAAAATTATCTGCACGCGCTCTTATGCCTGTAACAATAGAGTGTAGGTCAGATATTTTTGAGTACCAATTAAGCAGTCAATCCTGGTGCATTGTACAGTCGCCATCAGATATATCGGAACGAAAAAGGTGCTCACAAATATCTAAACACGAATCTATTTCCAAGAGTGCGTTGTGTTGCGTGTGAGACGTTTTCAGATATTTATAAGCACCCTGAAGAGTACAGGTATATTTGATGGCGAGTGTACCACAAAGTTTCTGAAAATTGAAAATGATGTCAGCAGTCAAAAATGCTGTTTTTACTATACCTTCACAAGCAACAAAAAAGTTTATCATTGTTTTACTGTTGTCCGGCCCGTGTGCTTGCCGGGTTAGAATAGTGCCACTCCATGTCTTCCCGTGGATGTCGTAACAGGCGACTAAGGGAATAAGGGCTTGTAGTACTGTTAGGTGATGGGCTTGCAACCTGTCACCAATACTGGTAAACTTCTTGGCCTGATTGTGCAAAATGTGGTTATAGAATAAACAAGTATTTTTAGAGTTGTTGGTATTTCTGTAGCTCTGCTTACCCCACTCTGGGAATGAACGCGTGATGTTATGTATGCATGTAAACATTATCAAAATTCAGAAACTTCATGGTTGTGCAATGTCACAAGATTGAATTTTTATCTGCCAAGTTCTAAGTATAAGTTAACCGTAGAGCCACATCCAACCTTGGAACAGAAACTCAATAGCAAAATTTGTTTCTTGTGACCCAATGCGTTTTGACTATGACAGAACAGTCAGCAGCAGAAGTAGCTACGCAACCGAAGAGCTCAAAATGATCTGATCTAGATCATTTTGAACATGTTGTTTGCTTAGCTACTTTTGAAGCTATGCAATGATAATGTATACTATCATTTCAATTCCATAGCGGCGCAACAAATATACCCTCGAAATAAAGTTATATCGTGCACTAAACCTTTGTCCTTGAGCCCGTCTCTCTCACTCTGCCGCTGCCGCCGGTGTGCGAGGGGGACGGAGGCTAGCGCCGCGTGTCGTGGCGCCCGGCGGCGGAGTCCCACGCCTGGCGCATCGCCTGGCAACCATCAGACACACTAATTATATTATACCATATTCCAAATAACATTTGAATAGTAACAATCGAATTCCCAACTACACGATAGCCTAGTTGGGAGTGACCCTGCCTCCGAAGCCAGCGGTCCTGGGTTCAAATCCCGGTACGGGCAGATATTTGTGTGATGAGCGTGAATATTTGTTCCTGAGTCTTTGAAGTTTTCTATGTATTTCTTTTCTATTATCATTGTCTAGTACCCAAAGTACAAGCCTAGAGCTTAGTTTAAGATTAGGTCAATTTGTGTGGGAATATGGTTCCTTAATTAGTGAATATTTCGTAGTACAGTCAGCATCAAAAGTAGCTAAGAGGAATAACATGCTAAAAAAGATCTAGACACGAGGTATTCTCTTGACAATAGAGTCGAGTGCAGATTATTTTTAGCTCTTCGGATGCGAAGCTTCTTCCGCTGCTGACTGTACCTACATCGAGGACATCTAAAACGTTTTTTAAAGTCAATTGTACGTGATTGTCAACTATTATTCATAAAATAAATAATACTTCTATAGTTATAATAAAGAAAACACTAGCTTCATAGGCAGATTCACTAGGGCATACCGTCAATGAATCAAAGAGTGCTTAATACAGATGAATATACTCACGTATTCCCGTAAAGAGTCTGCTATTTCATCTAACTGAACTGCCACGTCTCGCATGTTGCCAGTTATTCTGAAACAAAACACCAGTAGTTATACTGAATTAGTTCTTATTAGTAAGGTGTAATAAAAAAAAACATTTGCATAAGTACTTAGTAGTGGGCCTAGCAGCGCCAGGGCAGAGAATAAAGCCTGTTAAGTGTCCGCGACACACGATGGACGCCCAGGGCTCCCCCGAGCACGGTCAGCCGGGAGCTCAGCCGCACCAGGGCATAGAACACTCGTCATCATCTTATCAATACCTTAGACTTTCCTGGAGATTGCCATGACTAGTTGATTGCTCCACCTCATCTTTCCACTTAATATTAATTTATTGCATAGGCGCGGAAAGTAAGGGAATGCCTGACGAGGTGGTTAGCAGGCTATTTCCGCCGAGGCATATATAATGCTTTCCTCAATAAATGCGAGGAAATGATACAAATGCATAATTAGAAGTACATACATACATACATAACATCACGCCTTCATTCCCAGAGTGGGGTAGGCAGAGCTACAGAAATACCAACAACTCTAAAGACTTACTGATATTTCTGTAACCACATTTTGCACTAACAGGCTAAGAGGTTTACTAGTGTATTAGTGACAGGTTGCAAGCCCATCGCCTAACAGTACTACAAGCCCTTATTCCCTTAGTCGCCTCTTACGACATCCACGGGAAGACATGGAGTGGCACTATTCTAACCCGGCAACCACACGGGATTAGAAGTATTTGTAAAAAATATATCGACGAATTGAGAGAGAATCTCCTTTTGAAAACTACAAGACAGTATTGAGACTTCACAGTGACTCGCCGCCCGCCGCCGCCCCAGCGCCGCCACCATTTATTATATTGGGTGTATGGGATTTTTTTCATGGTCAATTTGATTTTACAGGCAATAGAGATGGTTTTGAAATAAAATATGGCCATGGACGGAAAGTGTTTTCATATGGTTTTTTTACTCCTAGGAGTAAAATGAGGCACTCTCCTCTCCGTCATTGTGTTTCAATCGGAAAATGGTTCTTTCCGAGCATGTTTGAGAAAAGCTCCTTTACCTGCTGTACACCCACACGGCGAGCAGCACGAGCGCCGTGACGGCCACGGCCTGGCCCACGGCCACGACGGTCTGCACGCCCACGGCTCCCCCGAGCACGCTCAGCAGGTAGCCCAGCAGCGCCAGGGCACAGAACACGGCCGGCGTGCCCGCGATGCGGAACAGGTTCTTGCCCTCGTTATGAGCCTTCAGTTGCTGGTATTGTTCTTCTAGCTCCTGCGGGAAGTTGTACGGTTTGTAAAGAACGGATGCATATTCTTTTGTCCCCAAAAGTCTGATCATTTTGGAGGAACAGCAGTATAGTACTAACAGGAAACGCGTGATTTGCTTTTTTTATCAGAGTCACCAAAAAATAAGGCAAGTGTCTATGTAGGCTATACTGAACCAGCGAACTTACTTCTGGGTCAGAAACCTGTTTTAAAAAGGGGAAAGCCTTTAAACCCTAATGCTTTATACTTTATACAGTAGAATAGAATAATTTATTTTATATTTTTTGTCGGTTTTCTTGTGGTTGCCGGGTTGGAATAGCGCCACTCCATGTCTTCCCATGGATTTCGTAAGAGGTGACTAAGGGAATAAGGGCTTGTGGTACTGTTAGGCGATGGGCTTGCAACTGTCACTAATACACTGGTAAACTTTTTGGCCTGGTTGTGAAAAATGAGTTTACAGAATTATTAACAAGATTTTTTATTGTTGGTACTTCTGTAGGTCTGCGTACCGCGCTCTGGGAATGAAGGCGTGATGTTATGTATGTATGTACTTATTTTTATTCAATGAATTTGCCCATATAACTTGTTAGATACAGAGTACTTACACTAGGTAAGTGATTATTTCATAATACAACCCAACCAAAAATACAGAATTAACAAAAACCGGACAAGGGCATGTCGGACCATGCTCAGTGTAGGGTAAAAATTATCCTAACGTTACATGTAGGGGAGGTACACTAAAAAAAATTTTTTTTTTCTTTTTGTTGTACCACTTTGTTGGCGTGACTGATATGCATATTCATGCCAAATTGCAGCTTTCTAGTACTAATAGTCTTTACACTAGGCTGCGGATGGACGGACGGACGGACAGACGGAAGGACATGGCGAAACTATAAGGGTTCCTAGTTTGGCCACGGAACCCTAAAACCCTAAAAAGGTGTCTTGTCCTGTGCTCAGTATACTCGCTAGGACTATTTGTCGTACCTGACACCAGTTATGACTTGTGCAACCCAATATAAAGATAGGGCAGTCATATCACCAAGAATCAGAATGCTCACGCATTGTTCTGCATTTTCCCCACCATTGTCCTATTAAAACCCACCCTGGCGTACCCTCTGACATCTACCGGCTCCCCGCGCCGATGGGGAGAGGGGCCGAGTATGCGTAGCCCACTTTCCTACGGCAGGTGTGGGACTTCCAGTTCCATCTCCCACCTAGGCTGCAACCACTAAGGGTTCAGGCGAGCGGCAAATAGGGTTAGAAACCTACCTTAACCAGCTGTGCTTCATATGTCGCGGCGAGCTCGTCCCCGCCCATCTTCCGCTTGGAGTGGAAGCCGTGTAGCGCCTTGTCTTTCGCCCGCTGGTGCTCCTCGTGCAGCCGTCGCGGCTGCAGGTAGGGCTGCGAGCCTCCACAGACGGACTCCATCACGGCGTCGTAGGCCTCGCGCGCCTCCGCCACGGCCGACAGGTTGTTGGCTTCGGCTGTTGCCTGCAACGGTAACAGCTCTTAACTATCATTCTCATCATCAGCCTATATTAGTCCACTGCTGGACATAGACCACGGTCGCTTTACCTAATCAGAGGGTGTTCTGCACTGCATTTAAACATGTACTTATTACCTACTTAGTAATTTTGGCAAATTTGACATGGCGAGACTGCATTTGAATGTGGGAACGACCTCTTTAAGCTTTTACAGTAACGATTAGATACTAAATATATACCTATATAACCGCCACCATCTTATCCTTTAACCTGCAGACAAGCAGCAGTGTTTGCATTATTGTGTTCTGTTGAGGGGTTAAGATAACCGGAGGAACCCTGGGCTATTTGAAATTTCTAGGCAACTATTTCCAAGTACCCTATGCATTTTTAACCAGGCTAAATCAGCATCATGCATCAATCATGCATGCATGCATGATTCATGTTGATGATGAATAATGTTTTCCCACCTACCTAAAGATAGTTTAACTAAATTTATAAGTTTCTTACCTCAAGTATGGTCTTCGGCTCCGGCAGCTCTGTCCCGTTGAAAACCCCAAGGTATGACTTGAAGTACAGCAGCAGGTCCCGCGCGCGCACCGGGGAGCCCTGGATGCGCTTGGGCACCAGGTTCTCCGGAGCGAGGATCGCCGGCACAAACTTACGGAGGGACTCCTTGAACTCGAGGCTGATGTCTAAAGACGTGGAAGATTTGTTAGATCACAGTCAGAATACACAACTGTCAGTCACAATAATATCTTATACCTAGAACATTAGCGTTAAAGTGATCTGACACATATTATCCTTATTACTCGAGGCATTAGAGTGTCTTATCCAACGTTGGTCAGTCCACGTAGGATAGGATAATATTGCTGGTAAATGTACGTTCAACAAATGCCTTTTTAGCCTGGAGTCGGTATAGCCTTCTGAATTATCACCTCTGGGCCTGCGACGGGAAAAAACTTTGACATAAGCTCGGGACTTTGATTAATTAATTAATAATTTATTTATCTATTAATCCGTCTAATCAATATTTCAATGTAAGGCTAAAGTTTTAAGGTTTAAAATAAAAGTGCGTTTTGTGTGACTTGAGCCCTTTTATTACTAAGCAACTTAAACCCCGGGTGGCTGTGATATTAATAATTTCATTATAATATAGCTCGTTCCACGAGAGTTGAGGTGAATGATTACACACACGTGAAGTACTGATATTACAACAGTAATTTCAAAATCTCGCTGTCATTACATGACAGTGTTGTTGTGTGGGTGACTTCAACATCTTGGAACTATAGCTACTTTTTATATGACCCTAGTTCCCGTTTGACTTGTTTGACACTACCTAGTGTAAGCCCCACTGGCGAGTTCAGCGCTGCATGGAGGCTCTCCTGCGCGGGCGCAATTATTAGCATATGCTGACGCCCCTTTGCCGCGCCCAGATGCACATACACGGGAATAATAATTTCAACCCGAATATTGCTGCATGGTTTGGTATTTAGACTGATTTAGTCTTCAACATTATTTCATTTGATTTTGTGTGTTGACCTTAACGAGCCTACGTAGATAGTGCTGTCCAGGCCTCACCCTCGAGCTTGCCGGTGAACCGCGGGTTGGTGGCGACCTGGAGCCCCGGGTGCGGCAGCAGGAAGCAGGCCAGCTGCTCGAAGCACGCCGCCACGTGCCGCCGCAGCGCCTGCAGCTCCTCGTGCTGACCCTCGTGCACCTGGAAAAACGTTTTACAGTTAGAGGTATATAGTATTGGTTCTCCGCCTTTTCGCCTACAAATCTTTGACAAATGTATCGTTTCGCAACCTATTCATTTGCTAACCTAACCTATAGGGTTCTATACGATAGTCCTAAAATAAATCCAGAATTATTTACAGTTTCCGAAAAAAACGCGGGTTGTCAAATGAATCATTTGGGAAACGTTGGTTGTGAAATGATAGGATCCCAGATTAAGTATATAGCAGTAGGTATATTATACAGACAGTAGTGTTGTGGTGGAATTGGCATCCTATCTCCGTGGTCATACATTCTAGGGTCCCAGTGAAAAAAGCATATGGCATGATTGGATGGGTTAACTAAGGACTTAACTTTCCTTACTTGAACCTCACAGAAGACATACCCTTTTGCACCAGGAATTTGATTTCAATATGAAACACGATCGACAATCATATGTGATACGAAAGCAGGCGAGTGGTAGATCAATAAGAACCAATGGCTATGATAATTGTATCACCTCCAGCCGCTTGTCCAGCAGTTCCTTCCCGCCGGCGGCGCCGTACGCGTGTTCGTAGGGGAAGCTCCAGTCGCGCACCAGCAGCTGCAGCCGCTGGAAGGGCTTGCCCACGCTGCCCGCCGCCGCCAGGCGCCCGTACTCCGTGAACAGCTGCGCACGACACACCAATAATCAGTAACGTCTATTTGACCACTAACCCAACATTGTGGGAGCAGCAGAGTCTCTCGAGTGTTATGCCTGGGGACCGAAGTCCATTGGGATGAAGTTGTAAGTTAAATGTATATCAACTGACTGGACAAAATTTCGATAGCGGAATGCAGCGCACTGTTAGATTTAGTCGCGCTACCTGACGCTGCCAGCGCTCTCGTTAGCTGGTTGTCTCCTACTTGTTGCTAGATATGTAGCTAGTAAGTAGGTAGGTACCAGAAACGATGGCTCCTGTGGGCCTAACATGCTGCCACGGGAACTAGTGTCAAATACGTAAAACGGGAACTAATGTCAAATATTAATATGAAATTATTAAAATTACAGCTACCGGGGTTAAAGTTGCTTCTTAATAAAAGGACTCAAGTCACAAAAAACACACTTTTATTTTAAACCTTAACACTTTATTCTTACGTTGGAATATGGAATAGACGAAATAAAGTCCTAAGCCTATGTCAAAATCTTGTCCCATGGCAGCGGTAGGCCCACTGATGACACGATGACGATGATGTGACACGAGAACGGCTAAGCTTAGCGCCTTAATGCTTGAGAGCGTCATTATTATATGCATTCCTTCTGTATGTCGTTAGGGTGAACCAGTCAAACGAACAAGTACTGTCAAAATCTGCCAAGTTCCAGTAGGTAAAAGGAAAGGATTTTTATCAGTTATGTGCTCTTTCCTGAAAGCTGTCGGCTTTGATAGTACGAGTTCAATACCTGTAAATGCTGGAGATCGTCCTCTTCAATGTTCTGCGACAGGTTGTAGATCTGCACGGAAGACAGCATGGTGGAGAGCGCGAATATAGTCGCATTGTCTCGCACGGTGGACTCGCTGTCAAACGTGCCTTGCGTGTCCATTAACAGAATCACCACCTGAGGAGATGACGTAAGTTATTGCAGCTGCAAATGAACCCGTGACCTAGTCCCAAACTAAGCTCTAGGCTTGTACTATGGGTACTAGACAACGATAAACTTACTTATATAGAGAAATATATACTTAAATACATAGAAAACATCCAAGACTCAGGAACAAATACTCGTGCTCATCACACAAATATCTGCCCTTACCGGGATTTGAACCCAGGACCCCTAGCTTCGAAGGCAGGGTCACACCCAACTAGGCTAGCGTGTCGTCAAGATAAACGAGGTGTGAGGCCCATAGCCCAAGACTTCAATATGAAGACTGCAATCTCAATTCTTAATCTGCTGCTAATCCTAAAGAATAGAAGGAATGCTAGGTGAATTGCTAGACCTTTATAGTTATGCTTACCTTCTCTCCACTACTGAGCGTGGCCTTAAAAGGCTGTGACCAGATCAGCAGGCCGGTGGTGTCGCGCTCGGAGCCGCCGCGCCAGCTAAAGCCCTGCAGCGGCTCGTCCTCCGCACCCAGCCAGTCTCCGCCTTCTCCAAGGTTGTACTGAAATGTATTAAGTAAAACTGGTATCATTCCAAAGTTTCAGGAAATTAGTAAATGGCTCGTGTGTTTCTCAATATTTTAACTTTACTCAAGCATAACATATTCATATTTATTGTATGTTAATTGTAAGCGAGTCTAAAAGTATGTTTGAATAAAAAAATATTTTAGCAGGGCTTTCTCCGAAAGTTAACAGCTGCAGAAGTCAGTCAAAATTTAAATGAGGCGCACCACGAAGGCTTACTTCAATCCTTTACATAGGTAAATATTATTTCATACTTTGGCAGAAACCTGCGAGTGAACCTCTGTGAAAAAATAGAGGAACAGCTAAACAGCACTAGAACGGACGGTGAGCTATGTGGGAGCAAAAATACTAAGAAGTATGTATTTTTTATGGCATGGAGAAGACAAACAAACACACAGGCCACCTTACAGTAAGTGGGCTCTGAGGTCCATAGAAATTTACAAACTCAAGACTGCAAATCCTTGGCAACCCTAAGAAAGAAAAAGCCTTTACAAAAATTTTCGGTGTCTTGTAATAAAACTTTACCAACCGTGTGGTGTAAATATCTGAGGAAGAAGTCCAGGAGGAAGCTCTTGCCCTTCCTGAAGGCGCCGGCCACTGAGACCACCACCACGGCGCGGTCCTTCAGGTCCACACGCATCAGCAGAGCGCTGAGGGCATCCAGCTGCAGTTCAAACGAGTGGTCCGGCCCGGGGGACACCACTTGGACGCCGTGTCCTGAGGCGAGGGACTCGATTTTGTCTGGAAATGGGTTTTGGGTTTCATTACAAGCTTTATTAAATTTTAAATGTTTTTTTTTTTATGTTAAGGAGAACGCACACGAGCACTCAGGCCACCTGATGGTAAGTGGCATCTGAGACCCATAGACATTTGAATTCTCTAGACTATAATCCTAAGATCTTAAATGCGTTGCCAACCCTGAGGACTACAATGGAATGCCTCTATGCTAGTTATTACACCGGTTGTCTTATTCCCACACCGGAACACAACCATGCGAACACTGAAATGTTTTATGTTTGTCGTATTTAGTTCGTGCGCAAGTTTGACTCACACTTGGCCGTTTTTTTCTGTCTTCTCAGTGGGCCGAGCACGCTGCCACGGGACTTAGGGCCGTATTTATAAACTCATCTCAGCCGAGATGCCCGTCTCAAGATACGTCTCAGTAAACGTCAAGCCATAGAACACTGTCATTTTTGACACATCTTGAGACGAGCATTACAGTCGAGATCAGTTTATTAATACAGCCCTTAGTGTCAAATGACGTCAAACGGGAACTAGTGTCAAATATTATTATGAAATTATTAAAATGACAGCCATCCGGGGATTAAGTTGCTTAGTAATAAAAGGACTCAAAGCACACAAAACATACTTTTATTTTAAACCTTAGTCCTTAATACTTACGTTGGAATATGGAATAGACGAATTAAATTCCCAACCCTATGTCAAAAATTGTCCCGTGGCAGCGTGCTCGGCCCACTGTTGTGTTGCATTGTGTTTTTGTCAAATAAAAGTTATGAAATTGAATTTAATTTGATATGGTATTCCTAGAGCTAATCTGTAGTTTACCGCCGAGTTTGACTCGATAAGCAAACAGTAACTGTGCAAAAAGTACGTAAGAACAGTTTGTAGCAACAGAAGTTGACCTTGATAATTGTTTCGTTGATAAAATAAGTTCTATTTTAATAAATTTAGTGACGAGTGAAAAGAAACGGAGGGAAAACGATTGCTTTAGGCATTCTTACAGTGTAATAAAATACGTTTAGTTTAAAACGGCGCCATGAACTCTAGAAAGACCCAAGGGACCTCGTGTCGATGGTTGGCGAGAGATGGCTCAGATTCGAAAAGCGCGTGGGCTTAATGTGGTATCGGAAGCCAACCCTTTTGGGTCATTTCGCTACCATATCGAGTTAGTTACATGACACCAATTAGGAGACACGTAACCTTACCACACATAAACATATAAATAAGTACTAGTGAATACATAAACACCTAACTATGGAAACATAAACATATGGTACAAAAAAATGCGCTACGGTCTTCAACTGAGACACCTAACTAGAAAAGTATGGGAGACCGGGGTTGGAAGTCACATTTTTTTTCTTTTGCATTTTAGTAATATTGATCTTAGTTAAGAATGGGCAAATTATATATAGAAGAATAGGGTGTTTATTTTTTCTTATTTTAACACAAATTAGACATTACGTTTGTAATTTTCCTGGGGACAATTAGTTACGTATATCATTTAAATCTTCAATAAAAAAACTGATTTGATATAAATAGGTTTTAGCTAATTTTTTTACCCCAACACATGTGACAACCATGTTAAATGTCACACTTCTTTTTTTTCATAAATATATTTCCTCTACACGTAGAGTTAGCGAAAAAAAACGTATTTATTTGTAAACTATAATGAATACCCTATCCATTTATAATAAGTAGCGACCCGCCAGCGGCTTCGCCCGCTGCAATTTTTTTTTCTTTCTTTCATGTCACTTAGAGGTATGAAAAATAGATAGCAGCCGATTCTCAGACCTACTGAATATGCATATCTATAAAATTTCATAAAAATCGGTCGAGCCGTTTCGGAGGAGTACCTATGGTACTAACACTGTGGCACGAGAATTTTATATATTAGATTTGCCCATTCTTAACTAAGAACAATACCTATTACTAAAATGCAAAAGAAAAAATGTGACTTCCAACCCCGGTCCCCCCTATAGTCGTATAATCAAAGTTTTTTAGGACTAATGATCGAGAAATAGTCATAAGAAGGATTAAGAGTTAGGTATTAAGATTGCTATTATTGCATTAATAGTGTCGCTTATTGCGTTCTCTCAAATCTTATGGAATTATTCAATCAAAACGTGTTGAGTAAACGATTACAGTAAGACCACAAATTTAATATAAGTTACGCCGGCAATCTTCGTCCACGCAGAAAGGTGCTCACTAATGCCGAAGATAAACGAACGTAAAAATCAATTCAATACAAACCTTGTAGTGTTACGCGTAGGGTAGAATATGAAATGACAGTTATACTCGTGCTTTCTCGCTCATGGCGATTAGCGATTAGCGATTAGCGATTAGCGATTAGCGCTTAGCGCTTAGCGCTCGTGCGTCTCAGCTTGTGTACGAATGACAACTGACTGACGGGACGCTATTAGTCGACTGTTTGGCATTCCCTTTTTTTCAGCTTTAATTTTACAAGTTACCCTGTGTGGTTGCCGGATTAGAATAGTGGCACTCCGTCTTCCCATGGATGTCGTAAGAGGCTACTAAGGGAATGAGGCTTCTAGTCCTGTTAGGCGATGGGCTTGCAACCATTCACTGGTAAACTCTTATTATCTTAGCCTGTTTGTGCAAAATTTGGTTAAAGAATTATCCACAAGTTTTTTTAGAGTTGTGGTATTTCTGTAGCTCTGTCTACATCTAGGATTGAAGGCGTGATGGTAAGTATGTATGTATGAAGTGCAAATATATTTTTAATTGCGATATGAGTAACAATGTAAAGGCACGTACCATATATGTATTTAATAAAAGTATTTATGTAGTGATCTAATTAATGTATGAAGCGCCCGAAGCAAATAACCTCGCGTATGGCGATGGTCTAGACCTCAATTAGCTAAATAAACCTCGATGACCGTGACGCGCGTAGGCAGAATAGGGGCCTGGCCTAGACGTGATGCATAACGCTTAACGTATTTACGAACCTGACCAAATGTCCCATATATTTACATAAATAGGTAAGCCTAAGAAGTGGAGTGACCGTAGATAAAGTGGCCGACGTGAAAGATCGTCAGCTTCCGTCATACATGTCGTCAGTATTCGAAAATCAAATGAAATGTATCCTGCCGAAGCCTTAGATTATTCCGTAATTAATGTGTTTAAACCCAGCTTCATAGAAAATCATACGATGCATTATTTGCTCACACCCTTATTCTATTATGGTTTATGTCAGCTTGCTGTCATATCATGATCATATTGTGCGGGGCTAACACGCCCGGTAGGAGTGTCAAATACGTCAAACGAACACTACTTAGTGTCAAATATTATAGTTCTTCTTCTTATTATATTAATGGCGGTCCACCGCGATATACCTACCTACACAAATAAATCAAAAACAAAAGCCGGACGTATCTTTCAATCGGCCATCTTCCCTCCCCGAAGGTTACAGGAAGACCTAATTTTTAGAGTTAACAAAATGACAGCCACCGGGGCTTAAGTTACTTAATAATAAAAAGAAGTCACAAAACACATTTTTATTTTAAACTTTAACAATTAATTCATATACGAAGTAGAATAGACGGATTATAGTCCCTAGCCTATGTCAAAATCTTGTCCCGTTGCAGCATGTTAGGCCCATTCACATTATGATAGCTGTCAAGTTCGATATACAAGCAAGATAGCTTAACCAATGTAGAATAGAGACTCAGATTTGTTAGACACAGGTGTACAACACTCGTACTTTGATCCAAAGGCTATGGTGGTAATAAAACAACTAATATATTAAACAAATTGTAAACAGATATATTGCTCTAGTGGTTCTAAACTAATATACAATCTCGGGGAGACAAACGACTCCGGTACCTAGTTAAAATACAGGCAGCGCCATAGCGATGGGTTTTCGACTGTTTTATTATTAATCCTACTCGGCACAAGATGACACTACTTGAAGTCTAAACGCTGTCTAATCTTATTCCTACTTGATACAAGATGACGCTACTTGAAGCCTAAGTGTTCGCATTGTTGTGTTCCGGTGTGGGGATAAGACAACCGGTGAAATTACTAGCATAGAGGCATTCCATCTTAGTCCTCAGGGTTGGCAACGCATTTGAGATCTTGGGATTATAGTCTTGAGAATTCAAATGTCTATGGGTCTCAGATTCCACTTACCGTCAGGTGGCCTGACTGCTCGTGTGCCTTCTCCTTAACATAAAAAAAAAAACAACAGGAACTCGTTTTTTTCTTCGAGGTTGGCCTTAATGAAATTGTTTTGACTGTAATCGCGCAGATTGTTGGCTGGCGCTTTTTCCAAATGTAGGTACCTATTTAATATAAAAATCCGTGTTCCTGTTGTCACAAAGACTTTATAAAGAGTATAAGAGTCGCAATGGCTCACGGAAATATTTTGCAAAATTATTCTACTTTCACGCGAAAATACAATTGTAACAACTAGGTACCTACTTGTGGTTATATTTATTTTGTGGTACGTACTCGCAATATTAAAGTATCTCACATTCGCTTCAATTCTCACATAAGGAAGTTTATTTGCGTAATAATAAACAATTCAAAATAAAAATTACAATCATTCAAATTGTCATTACCTACTTTACATGTATGTATAGGTACCTACATAGTAGAAGAATCGTATTCCTAATTTGGTCAAACAATTATTTTTGTCCAAAAAAATCAATTTGTGTTGTGTTTGTTTAATAGAGATAAGTACCTACTAGGGTACCTGTAAACCTGATGACAAATTAGCCTAGTTGGTAGGTAGAGTGAGTACCTAGGTAGTTCCGCTTTCATAACCCGGTAAGAACCGGTATTTGTGTGCTAAGTGTTTATCATTGTCTAGTACCCATACATAGTACAAGCCTAGAGCTTATAGTTTGGGACTGGGTATTTGTGTGAGAATTTCCACTGATATTTATTTATTTATTAAAAATACTACCTGCAGTAGAACACTTTAAATTGTAGATATTTCATGTACTTCTCACAATAACAGGACAAATAAACAATTCTTCTTACAGACAACCTCATAAATTGATGACAATGAAAGATACCGCCGAATTAAACATTGGGTTTCTGCGATAGGGTTCTATAGGGGCTCAACCTCAGATCATATTTGATCTGAGGGCTCAACCATTACCGTTATTGACTGCACTGGTAGCTTAATAGGCATTTAAATTTGTGCAAAAAAACTAACAGTATGTCACAATTAGGTACATATAAGTTCGTGGGCTGTCTGTTAATGTCTACGTATAGATACCTGATAAATTAACATACGGATAGATGTTCTATTCTATACCTACAGAGTATAGAATAATAATGAGTCATTTCACGGACCGGACTATCGATCGTCAATAATTAGCAATTTTAACTCATTAACGATGTAATACCGGACAATAATCAGGTCATTTACTTAAGTAGCTACGAGGGTCGGCATAACGTGAGGAAACGTGTAGAAATTATTCATTATTAACCAGGATAGAACGTATCAAACGTATTTAAAATTAGTAGGTAAGTCAATTTTAAACCATTACATCCGCACTAGATTGTGTTACTTCAAATTTTCTAGGGAGTTCACTGTCCTGAATAGAAGTGATTCTAACTAGGTATATTTACGCTAAAACACATAATTTTGCGGTTAAAACAGGAAATAATGAATCACTTTTGCATTTAACATTAGCTGGATAGCATTGATTGGGTAATTAAAATAGGTAACTAACTCAATAGCATTTTCTACGCTCATAATTTATTTGGAATGCACGAACTTTGAATCTTAGTACCTACCTAATTATTACTATTTACTTTAAAAACACATTATTTAATTTCAGAAATATCCTCATCGTTTTTCGTCCGTAAAAACGAAAGTATTTACACGTAAAATCACAGCTGACACACTTCTATAAATAAGTAGCACACCATGTAAACAAACACAAACACCTGACTTGCGTTTTCACCAGGCAGTACGCTAGCATGTAACTTTAAAAAAAAAACACAAAATACTTACTGGCCATTATGAATATTCGTCAGACAAAAACTTTAAAAAGTAAAAAACAAACAGCCACTAACTAACACAACATTTTTAAAATTGGAACTCGCGTGCTCAGCTCAGAGGCGCGGCGCACACTGGCCGTTTAAGGTCAAGTTATGATGTCATCGGCCGAGTCTCCACTATTGAGTGATGTCATACGTCATAAACTGAGATCAGATTCATAATAATAAGTAAATAACATAACTGATGGAGTAAAAATTTACGTAAAAACAAATAGCATAGCTAATAAGTAGGGCAAATGCGCGACGAAAGTTCAACTTGAAAAACTCGTTTTTTACGGTTTCGTAGTTAAACTAGGAACCCGCATAGTTTCGCTATTTCCGTCCGTCTGTCTGTCCTTCCGCAGCTTAACTCGGAGACTCTTCGTTACTGGTTACGTTTTAAAAAAAAGTGTACATCTTAGACGAAAACGCGTCAAGGAGATTAAACTAAGGAACTTTAAAAACTTTTCCATTTTTTAGGGTAGGTACCTACTGCCCTACACGTAACGTTGGGATGTATTTTTTTTCTCGTCTACCCTATAGTGTGGGGTGTCGTTGGATAGGTCTTTCAAAAATATAATGGGTAAAATATAAGCTTTAAAGCGCTAATTTTTGTAAGACTCAAGTGTTGTCGTCGTCGTCCCCCCCCCCTACAGCCAAAACTACAAATACTAAAAATCAGAAAAAAAACCTAAATGAAATAGCATTACGAATTATAAAGGAAAACTATCACGACTAAGTAGACATCATTGGTTCTTGAGATATAGATATATATAAACAGTTCAATCGTGAACTGTTTATACCTACTAAAATCATCTAAGACGGACCAATTGACTTAAAATAGAAAATTAGTTACTTAATACTTGTTGATTTTTATGTTTGTAGTACTTAACGGCTTCGGAAACCTACACTGAGCATGGTCCGACATGCTCTTGCCCGGTATTTTATTATTTTAAACTTTTTTGTTTGCCTAATTTGGGATTTCGTGAAATATTCAATGTTTCGAAAGGGCCTTGCCGCTAATACCGCTGTTATAATGCATATCTCCACGCGGATAATCTCTTACCCGAAATTCCGTCATCGCCAATCGCTGACGTCACAAATTGGGTATTTTAACATTTTTAACACAATATTACATTTTTAATATATTATACAGTGTAATTTTTTTATCAGTGCACAAATTTTAATATATGTTTTTGTATCGTTAATATAATATATTACGACAGTAAATTAGTTTACAGCTTTGCGTAGGTAATCTACTAATCACTAATCAAAATGCACTTGTCATAAAATGTTTACACCACTCGACAAGTGACAAGTATTAGTAGATTTTTAGCCGCGGGTAGGTGCTTGTCGCTTAGTAAATAGAAACGGCTTCTAATTACTTGCACTTGCAGTTGCACTAATACTAAGCACTTATACAACATGTTAACACACATGTGACAAGTGTAAATGACAAGTACTAAGCATTAGCTACTAAGCCCGTGTAAACCTAGCATAACATACTACAAGCCCTTATTCCCTTAGTCGCCTCTCACGACATCCACGGGAAGACATGGAGTGCCACTATTCTAACCCGGCAACCACACGGGGTAAATAAACAATACCTACTATAATAATAAAGAGTTCGTGTGTAAGTATGTAAGTTGTCCGTCAAAATTTGCAATCCATTTTTCAGTCATTTGCCGTTATCCGATTGAGGTGAAATTTGACATACTTATGCAATAATATGGCACGATCGAGCTGGTCTGATGATAGAGACGGAAGGTGGCCATAGGAACTCCTAAATTACACATGATAAACTCGCCGTGTTACGGCTCGTTAGAATCGTCTTGATAAGCAGATGATGGCTACGCCAATAAAAGTACAGTCGGCAGCAAAAATGTGTCTCAAAAATGTTTTTTTTTGGTTAGGTCATAAGTCGTTACATAGTTGCTCTAATCAATAACAGAAGGGTATCGGACGCTAATTAATGGTATGCCATTTCAGTCGCTGCAGGATACATTGGTACAGTCGACGTTTTTTGACCTTATCGCATTGTAATAAGGTCAAAAAAGTTATTTAGGTATTCTTTGTAGTCGACGTTGTAGGTGCCACAGCGTCAGAGCAATTTAAAAACAGAAACGTCTCATGGATATGGAAACGCACAGCATCGGTGCAGCTCCGGAACTCCACTTTCATAATTTCAGTTGAAAGTCCACTGCTGTGGGCCGAGCACGCTGCCACGGGACTTAGTGTCAAATGACGTCAAACGGGAACTAGTTGTTGGCTACATGCCCATAGTATAGTTAACCAATTAGATTCCTAAGCGACTGGCATATTCGCAAAACATGATATTTGCAAAACATCATATTCGCAAAAGACGATATTCGGAAAACATGACATTCGCAAAGTGAAGCGATGCCTAAATCACGTCGCTGTCAAAAATAATTCATACAAATTTAGCCCCGGGCGATAACGTTTCTCACCCCCTAAATCTTATCCGATTTCCACGATTTTTGAATATGTTGTAGGTATTATGAAAAAGTAGGTCTGTACGTTTCCGCTTTTGTTTTTTTATTTTATTTTCATTCCAATAAATATTTTCTTGAAAATATTACACATAGTTTTTCATAATATCAATAACATATTAAAAAATCGTAATAATCGGAAAACGTTTAAGGGGAGAAAAACGTTATCGCATTTTGTATGGTAATTTTTTGCTTCACAGTCCTCTTAAGAAGACATCAATTAGACAGTGTCGACGGAGCTCCTATTTCTGGGTGGTTTGGCCCTCCGGGTCTGCTGTAGAACTAACATAACCTAAACCTACCTACGATTCTATAACCTAATTGCACTATTTGCAAATTTCATGTTTTGCGAATATCATGTTTTGCCAATATCATGTTTTGCGAATATGATATTCTGTGAAGTATGGATTTTCCACCTAGTAGTTATAATATTATGTTGGTTACAGGTCTAACCAGGATCTAACCTAACATACGTAACCTATGCTAACCCAAGAACAAAAAGGTTTTAACAGTGCTGTCGATTAAATTCAATTCGGTAAAACGACACATTCGATGAAATGAAATGAGAGTCGGCGATTCAAGAGGATCCCGGGCGAGACACAATAATATTGCTTGCAGAACAGATGCCCGAGGGGTCGAAGAGTAGATTGAGGTGGAACAAGGTGGACCGACGACGAGGGTATTGTTGCGGGAAAATCGATGGATGCTATGTGCAGTACACTATGTTGTTTCAATATGGCCGCCCTTGTCAGCCTCTATGCATCTATTATTAATTTATATTGTACTTACATTGCTTACGGTATAATATCTAGCCCTATCAGGTACAAAAGTAAAGTAGCATTAGGTCTATGTTAACTTATATTTCGACACGTTAGCCTAATTGGTACAGAACCTGCCTATACGAAGCGAAGTCTTGGATTCAAATGCCAGTAAGGGCAGATATGTGTGTAATGAGCGCGAGTATTTGTTCCCGAGTCTTGGATGTTTTATATGCATTTAAGTAGGTATGTATTTCTCTATATAAGTAAGTTTATCGTTGTCTAGTAGGTACCCATAGTACAAGCCTAGAGCTTAGTTTGGGGCTAGTTCAATTTGTGTGACATTATCCCGTGTCTCCTGAATAAAGGAAGTTTAAGAAAGAAGACTTTGAACTTGGAGGAAGCGAACATCCGGTTTGTGCGCCCCTTTTCAGACAGATCGATCAGCATACTAGTCCCGTCCCTCTCCTTTTCTATTAGCAGGCCATCGTGGCGAGTGCACGCTGCACTTCTCACGGCTGTTACTGTTAACCGTTAATTTATTTGTGGGAGGCCAAAAAGTTACCCACGGGACTTGGTAGGTACTCTTTAGATTATAATTTTCTACAAACCTTACGATTATCTATACATAAAATATAGCTCATGTCCATCGGGAATTTTGAAATTGAGAAGGATTTTATTTAAAACAGCTCGTTCCGGAGACTACCCTACATACACGCATGCTCACAAAATTTGCACTCTCTTTATAATATTGGTTAGAACATGATAATTTATTTAAGCTAAGTACCTAATAGCTTAATGATAATACAAGTAGGGTACAACAGCCAATTATTGGCATTATAAATACCAGAGGCTCTATTAAACTCGTTATAACCATTAATTTGCTCGATTGCTCGTATTGCAAACGTATAACAATAGCTCGTATTTACTTGATACTAATGGTGGCCCATTTAAAGACAGTACAGTAAGACCACAAATATAAGTTACGTCGGCAATCTTCGTCCACGCAGAAAGGTGCTCACTAATGCCGAAGATAAACGAACGTAAAAACCAATTCAATACAAACCTTGTCGTGTTACTCGTAAATTAGAATATGACATTACAGTTAAACTCGTGCTTTCTCGCTCATGGCTATTAACGATTAGCAATTAGCGCTTAGCGCTCGTGCGTCTCGGCTTTTGTACGAATGACAAACTGTCGCGACGCTAAATAAAATGGCGGTCAACGGCGTCGCTGCAAGTGCTGCCGAATATTTGACCAATAGCCGTCGAAGTTTTACCCGCGCAAACGTACTCTTATAATTGGCCAAAACGTTTTCGCGCCTTCTAAAAAAATGCTTTCTGCGCAGGTAGGTACATCGTTGTAACTTATATTTGTGGTACTACGTCATAAGCAATATGGTTTTACACCGGCATCAATAAACCCCCAGTTATTGGCACAACTAGTGATTGTAAATTGAATCGCCGCTATCTCCTTGAAATAAAGTTCATAGGGCCAATAATGGTGGGAGCCAACAATGGGACAGTATCCCCTGTACCGCTAGCACAAGTTGTATTTTCTCGCTGGTCGCTCAGTGCGTCTTTATCGTAACAGACTAGATACGAGTAGGAAGGGGACCCGAGCGACAAAAGCAGTCGCGGACAACATGTGCTAGCCCTCCTGCTGCATGAAATATTGACACAGATCAGTGCCTAAGCATTTGAGGTTAACTTGTCTAGATAAAAGTATCTAATAAAATACATTCAGTGCTAAGAACTGGCCACTGCACCAGAAAATTAAGCTTGGATTTTGCACACTAAGGGCCTGTTGTTTGATCAGTAGTTAAACTAACCAATTGTTAAAAATCGTAACTAATGGTTAAATCTCAAGGAAATGTGTCAAATTTACGATTATTTTTTCGAATTTTAACCATTAGTTCAGTTAACTACTGATCAAACAACAGGCCCTAATCGTCGTCGTCTCAAGGAAATGTGTCGTATTTTCGATTCTATTTTCGAATTTCAACCATTAGTTAACTACTGATAAAACAACTCGGCCTAAGAACGACATTGTTAAAGATAGAGCAACCCTAACCATAGTCTACTATAGAGTGCGCGCATAAAAAATCGACGCTCTTTTATTAAAAGACTCCAGAAAAGGAGGAGCTTATTGTTGATATATTTGTGACGTTGATAAAAATCATAAAGATACAATTATAGTTTATTTTCCAACTTTCTTCGTGCCGCCAAAAATTATTGTAAAAACTAGCCAATGCTCGCGACAGTCTGCGTAGAAGTCGTTTATCGCTATTCTCTCGGGAACCGTCAAATTTTTCGGTTTAAAAAGTACCATATGTCCTTCTCCGGGACTCAAAGTATCTCCATCCCTAATTCCATCTAAATCGGTTCAGCGGTTTATCCCTACAAGCGTAACAAACAGAAAGACAGACAGGATTACTTTCACATTCATAATATTTTTAGTATCTGATGTTCACCCACTGGGTACACGGAAAGTTTAGTGCTTTGTGGGATTGTAGAGCCACCAAAGAACCATGTCGCAGAAAGTCAATAACCATTTCAATTTAATTTATTATTCGTGACTTGACCCTGTCAAACAGTTCTATTAAAAATGTTGACCGTAGGTACTAATGATTGACAATTTCAATATAATTAATCTCGTAACATGGAAGTGGATGTTTATATGAGAGCGATAGATGGCGCCACATGTAGCAAAGATGTAATCTAAAACTTATAGGATGGGATTTCTATTTTGGTTACAATTTGTAGATGCAATAAAAAGTGTGAATCTTCAAATAATGTGATTTATTTACAAATAACCAGAGCTTAAGTGTTTTTTACAAACATGACAAGCACGACAATCTGCCCTATTCCGCGATGATGAGTGACAGGTGCTATTCGGTAAATGTCGGTGGGTAAGTAGGTATTTACATCTCTGGCAATGTTCTTCTTTATTTTCGCGATCTCGAGTTATATTAAAGACTCTGCTTAAGGAATAGGTTTCGTAAAAATAAATGAAATGGATTTATATAGCAAAAGTATTTAAACCTTACTTCCTTGCTGCTAGGTACAAATTCCCATGAATAAAAATCTTTCTGTTTGTAGTATGGTGGTGGTGCTTACGAGGTACTTGTTCCATGGTGCGTCCGCAACGCCTTCTCCTTCCACGCTGGGGGGAGCAATTTTTGAAGCTCACTGACGAAAAATGACTAAGTTTTAAATCAATTTGTGGAGCGATTTAATCTACAAGGCCCGCCTTTTGGATTTGATATGACAAAGGCATTATGATATCAAATCCAAAAGGTGAGCTCGCTCGTAGATTACATCGCTCCACAAATTGATTTTAAAGTTAGTCATTCGGTGAACTTCAATTATTGCCTCCCTAGGCGCAGCGTCACAACGCGATTGGATCACCAGTCGCCACAAGCATTGCGAAAGTGATTAATATAATAAAAAAATATTTAGGAATAAGCAGTTGTCACCCTAGTGCTTGATCAGGGTAGAGCGAGATAGTATTCTTTCGGCGCCCTTTAATCAACGCTTTTATATATCACATACATACAATAATAGTTATTTACGTAACTGGTACACACGAAGACACTGTTAACTGACCACCCGTAGACTTTAATACGTTGCGATAAGGTTTATGTTAGTTTGTAGGGTGGATCAACTTTTCGTTGTTGTTATTCTGTCCCGTAAGCCAGGAGACAACAGTGATAGAGTTCCTTAGAAAAATGGTTATAATATACACTACTAATACGCTTTGAAGAAAACCCATAAAAGAATGGGCTTGTAATTGCCACAAAAGCCGATGTTTGCTGGATTTATATACTTTAAAATCGTGGTTTTAAAGAGTGACCCAGGAGACGTCACCATGGCAACGAGCTACAAAGAAAAGTTGATTGACCCTGTAAATGTACAGTTAACAGTGTCTTCGACTGTACATAATGAAGCTTCTTAAAGTACGAATGGCGAGGTTAATGACAGGCACGAGCATCTTTAGAGCTAATTATGTAATGATAAAAACATAAGTTTTATTACAAGCTTAAAATGATAATGACAAACAAACAAACAATGGCTAGCTTTTCTTCAAATTGCTTGTTGATATCCATATTGAGCGTAACTTTGGTAACAAAATAACTTTAATTAATTTTGATTTTAATCTCCATCATTTCAATTGTTATTCAATCATTTTTCAAGATTTAATATACAAGTTAGTGTGTCAAGTGTTTACTAAACGTCATGACCCATATCTAGAACAACCATTATCATGGTGAAAACAATGCTATTATGGTTATAAAAGAACAGTTATTATTACTATGGCAATGCTCATTATGGAACAGTTTTGTTATGCTATATAGGTGATATTCTGGTACCGTTAACGATAACCACATTAGCGGTTTATAATACACGAGTAGAAAAATTGTACTTCAGTTTACATTAAAAACAAACTTAGCACTTTGGTACCCTCTACCACCTGGCGCTTGGAGCGACCGCTTCTCTCGCTCTAGCCCAGGGCTGGAATTAACGAGATTTTAGATCCCAATTAACTTTGTAATGCAATAGAGTACTCTGTTCACTACAATTAATTGAATAATAAATAAATAAATGCCTCACTTGCCGGTATAGTCCGTGTTTAAAATCACGAAATATAATCATTGTAATGTCAGACGGATCACCTATAGCAACGTAGGTATAAAATACAATTAAAATAAACTGTTACAGTTTTTATAAATTAAATTAAACCAACAAAGCTAAAAATATATGGACACTGATGGAGACTTGAAGATTTACAATTGGATTTAAACCACAGACAACTCACACACCAACAAATTTTTTTTGGGGTATCAACATCTTGGTAGCAGTTTCACTGTTCACTCAGCTGTCCCTGTCAGCAGCAAATTAAATTGATTAGTAGTGAAAAGGTTCATGTCTGTTTGAAATACCCCATAGCATAATTACTTAACTCACATTTTTTGTCAATATGTGTTTGCATTTCTCCAGTTTTTTATTGAAGGTTACATTTTGTACTGTTTTTGTACTATATCCCATATATAGTGATCTTGATCATAATTTTATAAGTATTCTCTATTTGTTCATGAAAATAAATTGTCAATGGTTGAGTATTTACAATTTATGAATAGTTGAAAAATAAGTCAAGAATTGCATAAAGTAACAACACCAGTACTCGACTTAGGACCAATGTTTGACACTGACTCTTATGCAAAGAAGATAAGAGTTATTCATTTGTTTTGCAACAATCAATTTGTAACCCTATGATCTTTGAATTAAAAGCTTCTGTCGATTACTGGTGCATGTCAGCTAAAAGTGTAAAACATTGGAGCTTTTACCTTATACAAATTATTAAATTCTTGATATTTACATTATTTATCCCAATAAAATTTAATCAACTATCAAGACCATGTATTAATCACAGTCATACTTGATATATGAGCTTTTTAAATGTGCTTTTAAAGTAATGTTGATCAAACATGCCAAAGACAAAAGAAAATACTAATTTATAATAATCTATACTATTCCTCAAAATCACACAAACATTTTCTTTATAACATTTTTATACTCTTTGTTGGCTGTTTGCAACTTAGGTGCGATTTGAAGTGCTTTTTTCTGGGCAGATTTATCACGAGGGTCTAGTTTCATGACACGTTGTATGTCCAGCCATGCCTCCTCGTACTTATGGAGACCGGAGTACGCTACACTTCTGCGGTATAGCGCTTTTATATTGTTGCTGTCATATTTTAAGGTGCAAGTGCATAGGTCTACTGCCGCTTGGTAC
The DNA here is from genome assembly GCA_949316455.1 of Acleris holmiana. Classification (NCBI taxonomy): domain Eukaryota; kingdom Metazoa; phylum Arthropoda; class Insecta; order Lepidoptera; family Tortricidae; genus Acleris; species Acleris holmiana. The sequence goes on from OX438778.1 coordinate 18,623,575, forward strand.
TCTTCAAAGTGGAGCTGACAGTGCGTGAGGTTGTTTAGCAGCTTAATCTGAAAATAAATATAAAAACAAGCTTAAGTTATAACTTAGAAATAACATCCAGACTTAACTATAAATAATGTTTTTTTCAAAGGAACCAAAGAGAAATAAATCTGTACAGACCACTGTAAGTACCAGGATTTTATTTCATATAGCAAATAAAAGAAAACATGGCAGTTGCTATAACTGCAACACCCTAACTATTCAAAATCACATAAATAAAGTTCCTTATTACAGGAAATACTAACCTTAAGATCCATAAATTCCTTAACCCTGTCTTTATCAATCTGTTCTTTGTTAACGGGTTCAACAGCAATAGTCATTTTTAGAGCCTTACTGAACCGGCGGAAGGCCTCAGCGATCCGTTTCTCGCCGACCAGAGCCACCCCGCGGGTCTTGTGGTGAAGCGCAGCCTCCATCAGGCGCGCCCAGCTCCAATCACTCACTAACTGCTCCTCCATCACCTCCTTCAATTCCACCTTACAACATATCTCTTTCACTAACACTCCTTCAGCATCCCTGTACACCATCTTAACGTTACTAGTCTCTCCACAACACATCCGCTCCAAAATCAACTCGAAATCTTTATCAATAAAACAATCCGAATCTCCTATCAAGAAATTACCGTCGAAGGATTTACTGAAGATGCGGCTGTCCGATTCTATCTCACATCCCCCAGATTCATTAGTGCAGGTTACTTCGGAGAGAGTTATTTTACATCGCGCTTCTTCGTACGGTACAACGGAATAGTCACCCGGTGTTATCATTGTCTTTGTGAGCAGCCGATCTGGCCGCTCGTGGATAATTTCTGGTTGGGCCATGTTATTGGTTTAACTCAAGACTTAGAATTTTTTATTGCTAGTGGTTTTATAAAAATAAACACAGCTTTGAACCACAGACACTGCATCACAGATTATATTATTAATAAGGGTACGTCTTGCATAGATAACGATGTCTTGTATTGTATGTATTATAGAATAGAAAATGTCAAATAGTCATTAATGTCAAGATGTTAATAGCCTGTCATTGTCTATTTGATTGTCAGCCATAAAAATTAAATTAAATACATCATATTAAACGTTTTGAAACCATTTAATTAAAGAATTGTGTAGTGAAATTTTGAGGGTCAACTAATCGATTTTTTATATTTATTTCGTTTTAAAGCGGCGAAAAGCACAAGAATCATAAATCATACAGCCACTCTTTTTCAGGTTTTTTTTTCTAAACTTTAAAACAGCTGACATCTGACATTTCACACAGTTTTCAAATTTCAGAATTTTGACTTGATCGCCATTGCAGCCGAAAATTTCATTTTATAACATGTAAAATGTTTTTTTTATTATTTTTGAGTAAATTTCATACCATTTAGCTTTTAATCGGGTTTTGTATATCATCAGTAATAGCTTCCAAACTGGACAAGCACATTACTGAATAGTTCCTTTTTATACTTTTTTTAGAGGATTTATAAAGTATTTTATATGGTAATATATCATAAACCTAAAACCTATTTACCTTTAATAAAAAATAATTCCCAAAATTATACTAACAGATTTGGCCTGGAAAAATATTGATGTGAGTGGTATAGAGAATCTTATTGTTACATCGGTATACTAATTCATTTCTTGTTGTTGTAGGTAACTGTAATATTCAAAATAAAATCTCAAGAAGCCTGTAGAGGCTACGCCGTCGATAACTTTGTGTTGTTTTCTTATTTGGTTGCAAAAATGTCTCTGTCGCTGCTCAAAACTGTGTGGCGCAATGTCCACAAGAGCAACCCACTGAGCTTGACCTCGGTTCACTCCAGGACTTGCACCTCTAACAGTAAGTAGCTTTACTATATTTTATATATTTAGCACACACACCGTATACATACCAGATTTGTTTTACTAAAAGTGTAAAGGACAATTTAATTACATGACTCTTTACTATAAAGAGTCATGTAATTAAATTGTCCTTAGTTACGCATCTATCTATAATTATTTAGTAATAATCTAAGGATTTCTCAATTTTATTTAGATTGGTTCATGGCTTCGTGGCCAAAAAGAATAGGACAGTTATTTTGATAAATAGTAGTTTAGGTTCAAGCAATGGAGAAACAAATCTGGTAGAGTTATCCGGATTGTTATTGCAATACAATACAATGCAAACGGAACAGTATTTTTAAATCATGGGGGTTATTGTTACTTAAATATTTTTTTTAAACGTCCATAGTATAAATTTTATAATAAATATTTAGTGAAGTTACATATACATTCAGTGCAATAAATCTTATAGTCTTTCAGGTTTCAAGTAAAGTTAGGCCTGCATAAGAGCGTATGAGAATGATTTAGAGTGGAGTTGAAACCCGACAGCTGTTTAAGGAGCTTACCCCAAATAATGCTGAATGTATAATGGCATACAATTCAGAGAATATAGAATAATTATTATGGTTAAAGATGTACATCGGATCAGCTTCATCCATACATAAATAATTAAATATATTTCCCATAACATAACTTTACACACGTTTCATAACCACCTAATAACATGTAACATACTGTAACCTTCCAACTAGCGTAATGCTTTGTGATTTTTTTATTTCTGGAGAATTTTGATCTGATTTGTTTATTCACTCCAAAGTACAGCACTAGTGTATTTTAAACTCGCACACACACACACAGCAACACAACACACATAGTACAAAACACAATATAAGATTAGAGCAAATTTAGAAACGTTGTACTGTAGTGTGAAGTCAAATAGGCCTCAGGTCAGCATGTGCCGAAGCTGGAACATCAGCACTGATTTTCAGCTGAACCCTGGTGTTCACCTATTTCTATTATGATTGGGTCTGGGCTATGGTCCCACCAGATACAGGGCTTCTGCGTATTGCAAACTGGAAATTATAGTTGTTTAATTTGTTTAATCAATTTAGGCTTCTTACAACCACCTACAAGTAATTCTACTGAAGAAGTTGAAAAAAACACCTCTGAGAAGCCCGTACAAGAAACTGAGCGAGGTATATTTTACACCAGTATATTTTTAACCTTTTCAACACTATTTCAAATACAAAAGCAGAGCGAATGTCATTTTTGCCTCGTAGATACTCATAGGTCTATTTTGCACTGTCAACCATGATGATAATATAAGTCAATGGCGTTGAAAAGGTTAAATTAAGAATCTCACTTTTTCTCAATTCCTAATTAAAGGGTTAGATTTATATATTCATTCAAGGCCTCATTGCATACTAAGTCTGATGTAGACGTTTTACATGTGAGAGGGAGGAGACTTTTGATCACACTACACCACTCCTCCAAGTAGCTTGATTTTAGACTGTAGACTCTAGCCTATAGTACCATTCCGCTTGTAGCTGTGGCTGCCTCAGTCCATCTCATAGGTATCCCCTTGTTCACTTCTAAGTCCTACGGGTTCTACCCAACCTACGAGTAGGCTACATATTTCTGACCGTCACGAGATGACGAGACTCTACAAAATTTGAACGAAGAAGTATTGATTCAGTGCCGGAGAAAGCGCGCACGCCGGCGCCGGAAGCCCTGTCGGTGCGGCTGCAGGCGGCGCCGAGCGCGGGCGCCGTGCTGGCCGCCGTGCAGGACGCGCTGCCCGCCGCCTCGGCGCAGGACATGCTGCAGGCGCTCAGGAGTCTGTTCTCGCTGCACCGCGCCGGCAAGTGAGTGCGTAGGAACTGTATTGCTTAGTCGAGAGTCATTTCGCGGCTCTAACAGAACCGCTTAAGATTAAAATTAGGAAAAATACAAATCTCAAAAATGGTTCTCTGCCTTTTGGTCGAAATATTTCAGATTTTTTATAAAACTAACCTTACCTTACCTATAGGGTTCTGCAAGATGGTCTTGAAATAAAGTGAAAGGTCCTCTCAAAAATATATACGTACCGCTAATTTTATGGCACTGAGAAGGCACCACACACGGGATGCTATAAGTGGGCTATTAGACTCATAGACATTTGCAATTTTTTGACTGCGCTTGGATCCTGAGGATCAAGATGGAATACCTCTATGCTAGTCATTACACCAACCGGTTTGAACGCCGGAACAAAACAAACAAAGCGAATGCTGCGATACAAAAGAAGACGACCACCATCTTAACCCCATCTACCCTACCCTACCCAGGGTCCTGCCAACACTGCGGTATTGTTAGCTAAGCGATATTTGAAACTTGGTTAATTAATTAATTTATTTTTTTTAACCAAAACTAATTTACATAATTAATTTCCTTTAGAATCGACAAAGACACCGAAGATCTGATCAAAGACCCGGTGTTCAACATGCTCTGTCAACACTTTAAAAAGCGAGCACGCGCGCTCGACGTAAACGAAGCCATCGAGGCCACCAAAGTTCTATCCTACCTCCGAGTCCCAGTGGACTCGCTCATCGTGCAGACCATGCTCCAGCTGGTCCGCACCAACATCGATAACCTGAACATCCGCCAGATCATTTTCCTGGACTTTATCCTCGGCCGGTACGACACAAAAAACCACCTCATCGACGCGTTAAAACTAGCCCTACCTCTAGCCTTCCAAATCCACCTCACTATGGAAATCGATAACGAAGATATGCCTTTACTCCGGGATATGTTGTACTACTGCTGCACTCACAACCTACCAGATCGCTGCATCAATAACGTGGTCACAGGTCTATTGCTGCATGACCAGGCGATTGACGCTCAAGCGGCCAAGTCCATCATTTGGTCGCTGTTCGAAGTGAACTGCACGGCAGAGATATACCCTACTAGAGTCCAGCTTCTTCATATCTGCTGTGATATCCTGGGGCAGTCGATAAATGAGCTGAGTTACGAGGAGGTGCTGCGGACAGCTGCTCGGCTAAAGGGACGGATACTGGAGAAGCATCCAGAGTATTACCACGAGCCTTTGATGGATGCGATTGCTAATTATGTGGTGGAAAATAACATAGACTTCGAAAAGGGACTGCTGATTGGCAGAGTGCTGTCCAGAATTGTAAGTACAGTATCGGGTTGTACGTTATTTTACAGACGGAAGTTGTTTAGAATTTCATTTCTTGTAATTTTTTTCTCGTAATATCATTTCATAGAATAGTCAATTTATAGAATAACTACTTTGAAGACATTTAAATCATCGATTTTTATTTCAAATAAATTTCAATGTTTCTTTTTTCATATCATATAATAGCAAATTACATATTCTTTGTTCTCATATTATTTAGTTAATATATAACTTAATAACAATAAAATCATTTTACAGTGTACGTTATTTTACAGACAGAAGTTGTTTAGAATTTCATGTCATGTAAATTTTTTCTCGTATTATCATTGCAATTTTTTTCGCACAGTTTATTCAAGAGATTTTAAAAAAAATAACCTCGAAGGCAAGGCGGGAGCTTGCTTCGCTTCGCTCCCGCCTTAGCCTTCTAACCTAACCTATTCAAGTCGGTTCTGCCCAGAGAGGTCATGGTCGCTCACTCATATTTATATCATACTATAGTATTTAGCTTATAACCCTTATACTTAAAGATAATTTGTATTATGTTGTAATTGATTTTGTTATTATTGGTGTACCCTTACTCTCCAAATAGTAATTTCGTAGAATAGTGTTTCACAAAAAATATTCACAGATATTGAGTTTCCCACGACTTTGTATACTGTTGTCGTTGGTGTCCTCTTCTTTTACAGAACATTATTTCATAGAACGTATAACTTCCTAGAATTTTCATTACTTAGAAATCTAATTTCTGCTGTTACCTTATTGTTTTCAGATTATCTTGAGCATGGGTTACGTAGGTTAGGTTAGACCTGTGACCATTAAAAAAAATCTGGAAACAATAAGCTTTCAGCAGAAATTAGCTTTCTAAGTAATGAAAATTCTAGGAAGTTATACGGTCTATGAAAAAATATTCTGTAAAAGAAGGTATCGTTAAAAAATAATTATATTGTTTGATAGGTTTGTTTAATGAAAAAAATAAATTATAAAATTCATTAAATTGATTTTCTGTGGAATTTGTTTCTTTCAAATAAATAGTTTTAAATAAAAATTATTCGAAACAAAAATACAAGAACCGAATAGTATATGAAACATTTTCTGTGAAACAAAATTCTGTAAATTTTCTGTCTGTAAAACAAGGGGACACCACAGTATCGTTTGACATGATTGATGGGATGGATTCTCCTTTTAGTTTTATTTTGGGTTGGGCACCATCGTGTCTGATTTATTTTACAATAGTTCAATCAAACTTGAATAGGAGTCATAAGTTTCAAGCTGGGTACGAATCTGAGCGGCTCAGCCTGAGGCACGCTCGCCCCGCGCGAACCAAATTGTTGCACATAAACATTCGCGGGTGAGGCAGCGTGCCCGCCGCGAGCCGACATTTCAAAATGGCGTCGGACACGATGACAGCCGCGGCTGCGTTTATCATACTTCAGTGAATTTTTAACAAAATAAGAAGAAATTGCCGCGGTGGTGAAACGGTTCAGCAACTTTATCAAATTTGTATGCGCCTCGCCCACAAATGAGCTAGAACTTGTCGTTCTGCCCGCGGCACGCTCGGATACACGTCCAATTTACGCGTGGCACGCACACTGAGGCGCCTTTGAGCACGGTCAAAAGACCGACTCACGAGGGCTCGGCGCGCGCCTGCTCGCGCACAGCGCGTGAGCGAGGACGAATTTGAGCAAAATAGATGAGCCGTGCGTGCCTCAACCCGAGGCTGCTCTAATTCGTACCCACCTTTATAGTTGAGTTTCACGCGGCGCTCCTTTCCGACAATGGTAAAAATTGTAGAGTGGTCTCCTACCTTGTATTTAAATGCGCTGCTACTGACAATAAAACAAAGTATTTCGTTGTCATTTAGAACATTTGGGGTCATGCTAAGCTGTAATAAAATTTCATTAACTTTTCATCAAGACATTTAGAGCCTTAACACAATTTATTCTGTCACCTGTTGGTAACTTACTCAAATATTTGACCGCAGGCCCACACGCACCTAGGCCTTGTGAGCTACCTGTGCCAGGTGGCCGTGGCGGCCCCCGACACGCTGTCCAACGCGCGCACCAACATCCTGTTTGGCTTCATCAACTGCCTCGCCAACAACAACTACTCCCCCGACCCGACCACCTGGGCGGAGATCACCAAGCGCATCTCCCAGAACCCCATCCTGGACGCCAAGAACGCGGCGCTACCCTGGACGAAGTTGTGCCTCGAGCTGGCGTCCCTGGGGTACTACGATGATAGGCTGCTGAAGAGGGTGTTCTCGACCGCGTTTCTGGAGGAGTTCCTGTCGAGGCCGGACAACACCCTGGATTATTTGCAGTTGTTGACGCTGCATGAGGCAGTGAATACGTTTCACAGTCAGGTAATGCCTTGTAAACTTGCGACTTTGTTTGTCAATTCTAGTCATTTGTTAATAACGACGATGTGACTGTGCTATTGTGGGTTAGGATTTCGGGATAAAAAGTACCTTATGTCCTTCCCCGGGACTCGAACTATCTTCATACCAAATTTCGTCTAAATCGGTTCAGCGGTTTAACCGTGAAAACGTAGCAAACAGACAGACAGAGTTACTTTCACATGATAGTATGGTAACCGATCCTCTTGCCGCTATCTGATTGTATTTCAAGGGTTATCAGTATCGCAAAGGAGATCCTACTGAGTCAAAGTGTTTATTCCATTCGCTTAGATAGTGTCGTTACGCTCGCACGCACTTGTTGTTATTGTAATAAAATACGTACATCATTTAATTCGATGTAAACTGCCAATTTCACTTTCGGGTGTACAACGCTCGCATTCCTTGTTTACGCGGCGGCATCGGGTTACGTCCCAAGGCGGCACAATACAAAAGTGGCGACACGATCTAAGCGAAGGAACTATATTTGCAACTCATGTGATAAGTTAAATCGACGTGGCTCTACAATCACTAAACTTTATTTTTAAATATGTAGACTCGCCTGAGCCGTTATCTGGATCGGCCATAACGATTTACGTGGGTATTTGGGCGATTGGAAACGAAGTAATAGTCAAGTCGCAAACAAATGTTATTTTAATTCGGTAAGGTAACTTCTTTACAACAAATCAGCAAAATTAGTTAATAATCACTCACACCTAATCAAAATCCAATTACAATTAGTGGCATAAGTCATAAGATTACGCGGAACAATAGAGATTCGTCAGAGACGTGGTGCGCTAGCCGTTGACGTTTTAAAAGTGTCATGGCCGCGCTGACCATTCACCGACGCTCCGCTAGACCGACCGCCGTCAGTCTGGTTCCAGCGCAACCTAATAGATGGCGCTAGTGATGCGCCGTCACGGCCGGACTGACTTGAGACCGTCCTCGGGCGCTTTGTTTTGCAGTCCTGTAACAATCACACAGTTTTCTAAGGCCTAGACTGATACATGTACACGCATAGTCCGCTCGTCCAACCTGACATTACTAGATTTGAAAGGCTATCATTACCACAAACAATTCTTAGACAGCTTAGTATAGTGGAAAGTGTGCGTCCCTTCGACCACGCATGGACCGGACGGCACCTTTCCTCTCAGCCTTAACGCAATTGACTTCAAACTGGACTAGTGTGTCCTTACGACCAATCACTTAGATTTGGACCGGACGACACTGTCATCTTAAAGCACTGTTCAACTAACGCGACTGGACCGGACGGGTGTGTCCTTTCGACCAGCCACAAGTGCTTGGCCCGGACGACACTGTCCCTTCGACCAGTGTAACTCCGTAACTCGTAATACATAAGCCTGGATCAGACGGATGTGTCCTCTCGACCAGCCGCTAGTGCATGGCCCGGACGACATTATCTTTTCGACCAGCTTTACACAAATCTAATCCTATCTGAAAGCGAATAAGCAGCTAATAAAATACACACAACACATACCTATTATTCATGGACTGTCTTGCTCAGCGTGAATTTGGACTTCGTGCTCAATGACATCATGATCAGAATTTATACTCAAAGTATCTGATCCTATCGTAATTGTATCAGAATCTGCAGTAACAGTTTCGGAGTCTACGGTTAACGTATCATAACTAGCTAATATGTCGGGGCATTCATTATTGACTTCTACATCTACCGGCGCCGTCACGGTCTCCTCTTCGTTCATTAAACTAGTACTAATTTCAATCAAGCCATCATGACCCTGAGGTACTGGACGTAAGTTTTCGTGCGCATATTTAAGAGTACGACGTGAACCGGATATGCTCTTTAGCTCGTAGCGATCGTTATCAAGTACAGCAGTTATCACGAAAGGACCCCTAAACTTTCTATCCAATTTAGTTTGGTTACGTTCGCTGCTTTTTATAAAAACGTAATCACCATTTGAGAATGGCTTAATAACCGCACGACCCCTGTTAAATCTTTCCGCATCGGATGCAGCTGCCCTTTGTATGTTAATAGAGGCATCATTTCGCACCGCATCTAAATCAAGTTGTTGAGCATTGTCAGGTCCCGAAGACCTAAGCTTTGATATTCCTAAAGATTGCGACCGAATGCCAAACATCAGTTCCGTTGGCGTGTATTTGGTGACGCTAGACATGGTACTATTGAGTGCCAACTGAACGTTTCCTAACTCTTGACGCCATGTTTTGTTGAGATCGTTTTCAATTATAGTAAGCAGACTTTTTAGAGTACGCATGACGCGCTCGACCTGGCCGTTTGCCCTGCTGGAGCCAGTTGCAATAAAATGCAGTTCAATATTATATTCTGCACAAAACGCTCTGAACTCTGAGCTGACAAAGCACCTCCCTTGATCGGCGATAATGCGTTTAGGTGCTCCAAAAAGGCAAACAGCATTTTTAACGGCACGAACTGCACTAGCCGCGTCTAGAGAGGAGGTGTGCTCTAACAAAACATATTTTGTGAACGCGTCAATAATTACAGAACAGTACTCTTTGCGATCACTCTTGCCGCTCAACTTCCCAGTAAAGTCTATATGGATGGTGTGCCAGGGCACACACATTTTTGGGATGGAATGTAGCCGTACAGGTTGAGCTCCAGAGGGTCCTTTTGATGCTTTGCAAATTATACACGAGTCAATAAATTTTCTAACACACTTCGACATCTGAGGAAACCAATACTGTTCGTACAGCTTGTCCAGCGTCTTGTCACTGCCTAAATGTTGTAACTCATTATGGACATGACTAATCAAGGTCCAAATCAAAGAGCGGGGGACTACTGGCAGCCATGAAATAGTTTTGTTTCGTACAATCTTCCTATAAAGAATGCCATCCCTAACGTCATATGTTTGCCCAACAGTATCAGGAAAATCGTTATTTATGTGTTTGTTGATTAAATCTAGGATCTCCGCATCACGTTTCTGTTCTACAGAAAGCCAGCCTTGATGCAGTTCCACAAAATAAACCGTTTTAGCTGTTGGGACAGCAGAAGCTTGGGAGGTGGATGCACTGGGGTTTGGCAACGGATTTCTTGAAAAATAATCTGCGTGTTCCATTCCACTGCCCTTGCGATATATGATTTCAAAATCATACGCCTGTAGAAACGCCCACCAACGATGAACACGGGGGGTCAGATCCGTTTTGGATTTAGAAGCCTGAAGTGAATTACAATCCGTAAAGACTCTAAATCGACGACCATACAAGTAATGCCGAAAGTGTTCTACCGCTCGTACGACAGCCAGTGTTTCTAGTTCGTACGAGTGGTAGCGGGACTCAACTTCAGATGTACGTCGGCTAAAGTATTCTACGACATGGGGTAAACTGTCTTTTCTTTGTATAAGAATCGCTCCATACCCTTCAGAGCTGGCATCGCAATGCAATTCGACGGGTAATTCAGGGTCGAAGATGGTCAGAACAGGTTCAGAGGTTAGTACGCCTACTATAGTATTGCGGATCTCCTCATGCTTTTTGGTCCACTGAATAGGGCCCTTTAGTTTTGTTAAGGGATACAACGGGCCAACAATGTTTGTAAACCCAGGTATGAATCTTCGAAAGTATGAAGCAAGACCCAAAAACTGTCGGACTTGGGTAGCTGTTTTCGGTTGGGGGGAATCTACTAGAGCCTGTATTTTGCGGTAATTTGGCCTAACTTCGCCGCATTGGATAGAGTACCCTAAGAATTCAACTTTCTGCTTCATAAATTTACATTTATTTAAGTTAAATGAAAATCCAGCAGCAGATAAGGCGCCTAGGACTTCATCAAGGTGTTTTAAACCTTCAGATATGCCGCTGGAGTAACATAAAACGTCATCCATGTAAATTAAGGGCTTATCCTTCAGCTGCTGAACGGCCTTACTGATGCAACGCTGATATACAGATGGGGCGTTGCGTAAACCAAAGGGCATTGCAAGATACTCGTATTGCCCTTCGGGAGTAACGAAAGCCGTCTTCTCAACAGAATTCGGGTGGATCGGAATTTGGTGAAAACCAGAGGCCATATCAAGTGATGAAAAGTAATGTGCACCGCTTAGCTGATCTATTTGTTCGTCAATCCGAGGAAGAGGGTAATGCTCGGGTCGCGTGTTAGAATTTAGCTCTCGATAATCGACACACATCCTTTCAGTGTTATCCTTTTTTTTGACTAAAAGGATGGGGCTCGCGAAAGGTGATGAACTTTCCCGGATAACACCTGCGTCAAGGAGGTCTTGAACTTTTTCCCTAACTATTTGCTTTTCTACTGGAGCTAACCTATAAGGGCGCCTCTGAACAGTTTTGTGTGGGTCTACAAGCTCGATTTCTAGCTCTCCAGTTTTTACACGGTTACTGGGGACACCTTCTATAAAATTGACAGCGTATCGATTTAGTACCTCTATGAGCGCCTGTCTATTGTCACCTGTTAAATCCGTATCTACTTGTGAGAAATCTGGCTTAGTGACATTCAGGTCACAGACATTTGTCTGTTCTTTAAAGGAGAACACAAGTTCATCGTTATTAATTTGAACGTTAACTCCATTTTCTAAAATATCTCTCCCTATGATAACAGGATCGCTAAGACAGGAGTCATGAACTACGTGAAATGTCAATGTTTGTGAAACTTCATCAATGTTTATCTTACTTAAAATTTGAGTCCTACACTCTATTTCATCTCCACTAATACCAGCGAGATAAACAACATTATTACGCTCAGTACCTGGGAATTTACTAGAAAAGCTTTCTTTTAACAAAGAACAAGACGATCCACTATCGAACAAAAAGGAGACTGACTCACCGGATGATGTCCTCAGCGTACCTCTCGACATTCGCTGCTCACACAGATTAACCTCCTTATTATTTGCAGCTCCAACACTGGTCTTCTTTTCTGGGCAATTTGGTGCAAGGTGACCAAATTTGCCACAGGTATAGCACGTCACAGTTCTCTCGGGTGTACGTGCGGCACTTGAAATATCTACTAGCGATTTTGACGTCATCATTGAATTTTCCCGTCGCTTCCTGCACTCGGCTTGCCGATGTCCTGGTATTCCACACCAATGACATTTCCCGGGAAATCTATTAGTATCTGACAATCGAGCTCGCTTAAAGTCAGATTCTTGTGTCTCAGATACATCCAAACGCCGCTTCAAAGAAATGCCAGCAAGAATTCTAAATAACTGCGCCTTGGTCGTAATAGTGTGTGCATTCAATTCGCGGCGAACTAAACCATCTTTTTGACATAAAATTGATATCACAAAGCCTGTTATAACCTCTTCAGGCATTTGCGTCTTCGGTATGCGTTCAATCATAGTCCATAACCGTAAACCGGCTTCTGGGGCGGTTTCCTTAGTTCCGATTTGAAAACGAAGCACTTCATCAAAATAATCTTGAAATAATTTCGGCTGACAAAACCTGGCCATTAAACTTTCTTTTACTGTGTCCCATGTCAATTCGTCCAAATTTAGTTTAGTCAGACAAGAAGCTGCACGTCCTTTTAGTGCACTCGTAAGGGCCACAAGCAAATCGATACCCCCAAGGCATTTACTTTTGACAATAATTTCAGTAATTTTGCACCAACCTTCTATGTCCGCGTCTGTGTCATCTGGATTGAATTCCACCAATTTAACAGTGTTCGACTGTACACTTGTCCCTTTTGTCGCTGGTGTCGTTGCCAGCACTCGGGTAAGTAGTGCTTCCATAGTACTCAACAGATTCATGGCACTTTTTTCATTTGATAGTTGGTTCTCCGCCTGTTGTTGCCCATGGCATCCCACTTCTGATGTAGACTCGCCTGAGCCGTTATCTGGATCGGCCATAACGATTTACGTGGGTATTTGGGCGATTGGAAACGAAGTAATAGTCAAGTCGCAAACAAATGTTATTTTAATTCGGTAAGGTAACTTCTTTACAACAAATCAGCAAAATTAGTTAATAATCACTCACACCTAATCAAAATCCAATTACAATTAGTGGCATAAGTCATAAGATTACGCGGAACAATAGAGATTCGTCAGAGACGTGGTGCGCTAGCCGTTGACGTTTTAAAAGTGTCATGGCCGCGCTGACCATTCACCGACGCTCCGCTAGACCGACCGCCGTCAGTCTGGTTCCAGCGCAACCTAATAGATGGCGCTAGTGATGCGCCGTCAAATACGTTTTATTTCGTGTTGTCATTAGTATAAATGCGTGAGGCATGCTCGCCCCGTGCGGCGAGCTGCTCGCGAGCCAAATTGCCGCACATAAACATGGGCGGCTGAGGCAGCGTGGACGCCGCGAGCCGAAATTTCAAAATGGCGTCGGACACGATGACAGCCGCGGCTGCGTTTATCATAATTCACCTAATCGTTAACAAAAAGAAGAAATCGCCTCGGTGGTGGAAAGACTAAGTAATTTTATCGAATTTGTACGATTTAGTACACATGGGTCAGATTCCTTTTTCGTCAGAATAAATTATAGCCTGTTTTTTTTCGGACGAAAACGGAATTACTTTTTGGACAGAAAAAACTTTGGTTAATTTTTATAATTTATTTATTTGTTACATTATATTATTTAATATTAGGCAGTGTCGACGGAGCTCCGCTTACACGGAGCTCCTATTTCTGGATGGTTTGGCCCTCTGGGCCTGCTGCAAAACTAACATAACCTAAACCTACCTACGTATTCTATGGTCATCCGTGTATCAGGTAATATGTGTTTATTCTGACGATAGCGGAATCTGCTCGAAAGTCCGTTTTCGTCCGAAAAAAAACAGGCTATAATTTATTCTGACGAAAAAGGAATCTGACGAATGTGTACTAGACCATTTGTACGCGCCTCGCCCACAGACAAGTTAGAACTTGTCGTTCTGCCCGCGGTACACTCCAAAAAAGTGCCTTTGAGCACGGTCTAAAGTCCCGACTGAGCGCGTACGGATTCGAGCAAAATAGGTGCGCGTGTGCCTCAACCCGAGGCTGCTCTAATTCGTAAGTACCTTTAGCTCAATTCCTTCGTGGCATAATGAGTGTGGTATTGGCAGGAATACAGCCTGCCGCCGGCGCTGCTGCGCAAGGCGCGCGCGCTGTACCCCACGCACGCGCTCACGGAGCAGCTGGAGCTGAGCCTGGCGCGCGGCCTCGGCGCCCGCCACTGCGTCACGCGCAACGTGGCGCTGCCCAGCGGGATCGTCGCCGGTCAGTGCCGCCGGCATCACACCATCCCCGCTTAACATCACGGTGGATTAGGGCGTCTAATTTTCAATCGTGATTTTCGGTGGTTCGGAAGCTTTTTCAGCAGGCTGAAATGTGTTTTCAGTCGGTTTCAGGCAACCCTCTATCATATTACGCCATAACCTGAAAACCCTTCATCAAGCATTTTCAGGACCCCTTAGGCTACGTTTCCACCAAAGATGTGCGAGGTAGCTGAGCGGTGCGATGATGCATAGCGAGGATGTACAACGGACTCTTTTCAAATAAGCGGGCGGGATGCGGTAAGGCGGGAGCGGAGCGAGCGAGCCTCGCAACATATTCCTCGCACACATCTTTCCCTTGTTTTGCGTGTACAAAAACCTCGCTTCGCTAAGCTGTTTCCACCAGAGCTGAGCTGAACGGGATAGGTAAATGAAATGTTTCTATTGGTTCATGACAAACACATCCCTCGCAACGCATCCTCGCACATCTCCGGTGGAAACGCAGCCTTATGGGCCTTTGCAGTGTATTCCAGTATATGAGGATTTTTCCAAGAGTGAAAGAGATAGTATGATTAGATAAAGAGACAGCGATACTGAGAACCTTCGAGAAGTATGTGAAAGCTATAATACGGTTAGAAATTAAACGTGGATTATTCAGAGGAATAAAGTCAACCTCTTAATTATCGGTTTATTTGTGCATTTCTAACAGTTACCTACCCCCAATTACGTTACAATATAACACAACTTCAACTCAAGGCCAGGCCAATATAATGCCATAACGGCTTAACATCGCTGACATATCTTTACACCGGCTCAAGCTGAATTCCTCGTCTACATAACGCCAAAAATGCTCAACACCACCACCGGATAATTATAATCAAGTCGCAACACATATCGCGGCATAACTAATGTTTCCCGTTGCAGACGTCTTCATATGCTTAAAGGGGGGGTACCCCGTCAAGCTGACCGTACCCCACGACCGGGACGAGAAGCTGCCCCTTGAAGAGCTCGACCTTCCCCCTGGGAGTCTATCGTGAGTTGGGACTTGCCCTTGACCAATTTTAACATCCAATTTTATTTAGCTCCAAATATTTGTCAGCATGTTGAGATTAAATCTTGCTTAAGTTACTGTTTAAACCAGGGATCGTTACCGGTATTCTGACTACCGGTTTTAAATGGGGTATAACCGGTTATAATTGCATTTCGCTATTTATACCGCTAAAGCTCTGATTACCGGTATTCAAGTATGTTATCGGTTTAGCCAATTGAGAACAATACCTCTTTTTGATACTTTACCTCTAAAAACCATTAGCATTAATACCTGTCAGTGTCAATATTCTCGTTTATTCGTATATGTAAATGTTTTCGGTGCTCTTACAAAAAACTTAGACTCGCCTTAGACAAGTCTGAAATTGCAGTTAATTACAGTCTAATTCACATCACACTTATCAGGTGCAATCAATAGCGGTATTGAATACAGGTATTTAATACTGAAAATAGTGTATACACAGCGATAAAAACAAAAGCGGAATGACAATACCTCTAATTTGAATATAGGTATTATTTTTTAGCGGTAATAATTTGACAATGTCAATACAGGTATTGAATAAAACCGGTTTTACAATCCCTGGTTTAAACCTGTTTCCATTGTTTGAAACGGGCTGAGAGTTTAAATAAATACCTAAATATAGTACCCCGTACCAATGTAATAGGTAATTAATTATTTATTTACTTTATTGCACAGTACAAAAAGTAAGTATAATGACAGACTTAATGCCTTAAGCCGTTCTCCACAAGTCAACCACTCATTATTTTATTATGATGAACGTGCCCGCTGGCCTTATCTGAACAATTCAATTAAATTTAGTTTATTTCAGTTTATAAACGAATCTTACAAGCTAGCACATTTAAAAAACAACCTAAGATGTGTATCAATATTGACTAAAAAGAATTCGTAAATACTCTATAGTAGCACTTTGATAGTAAATAATGTCTTAAAATACCCATTTCCTAGCTTCTTCAAAAAGGATAGAAAAAAAAAACAAAGCGATATCCAAAATTTTGTTCCGGATCCGTCACACGGCAAACCAAAGGTCCGTTTTTGAACACCTCTGGAATAGTAATGCAATGGTTTCAAGCTCAAATGGCATATATTATTAAAAACCTTTCCCGCTTGGAAACGTGCATCACGATCATGAAGCTCTGAAGCTCTGAAGGAGCTACAGGATCTTCGCTGTACTTAACGTAGACTCATCGAATTTGAACAGGTCTTTTATAGTCCCGTGCAAAATAGGCCAAAGAGATCCTGTATTTAAAACACAACTTCAGAGCGTAAACGTGGGGGTTCCCCATAATATTTTTGGTATCAGAGTAATTTGTCTCATTCGTTTTTCGTTGAATTCTTGTTTTGTTTTATTCTGTATTGGTAACTCATTATTTATTAGTCCTGTTCAATATCTATCCCTATCTTCTTAAGTCCAATTCTGTAACTTGTCTAATTTATATTAAGTCGTTTTCGTTTTTTGTCACGGTGTTCCTTGACTCATTCTTTATTCTTCCCTTTCGATTTTTGTCTCATTCACTTATTCGCCACAATTTTTTCGATACTTTCGATGCTGGTCATATTCATAATTAGTCTCTTTCGTTTTCAGTCCAATTCTAAGTTGGTCTCATTCGTTTTTCGTTCAATTCGTAATTCGTCTTACTCTTAATTCGTCACACTCTGTATTCGTCACTCATTCTTTATTCGTCTGGTGTGGATGTGTAAACATTAAAAAGAAAATTCAGCATGTAGGTATACTCTGGCAGGTCTGGCAACATACATTCATCACTTGATGTATAACTGTATGAGTAACTAGCTTTTGCCCGCGACTCCGTCTGCGAAGATTCTGTTTCATAAAACTCGTATAAACCGAAGCGAAGCTAGGGCGGGTCGCTAGTCTATATATATAAAAAAGCGGCCAAGTGCGAGTCGGACTCGCCCATGAAGGGTTCCGTAGCAGCAAGTAACATAATATAAAAGTTCGTTGTAGCTTTGATCAATGTTTTTATGACGTATTAAAAAAAAACTACTTACTAGATCTCGTTCAAACCAATTTTCGGTGGAAGTTTGCATGGTAATGTACATCATATATTATTTTTACATTTATCATTCCCTTATTTTAGAAGTTACGGGGGGGGGGACACACATTTTTCCACTTTGGAAGCGTCTCTCGCGCAAACTATTCAGTTTAGAAAAAAATTATAATAGAAACCTCAATATCATTTTTGAATACCTATCCATAGATACCCCACACGTATGAGTTTGATGAAAAAAAAATTTTTGAGTTTCAGTTCTAAGTATGGGGAACCCCAAAAATTTATTGTTTTTTTTCTATTTTTGTATGAAAATCTTAATGCGGTTCACCGAATACATCTACTTACCAAGTTTCCACAGTATAGCTCTTATAGTTACGGAATAAAGTGGCTGTGACATACGGACGGACAGACGGACAGACATGACGAATCTATAAGGGTTCCGTTTTTTGCCATTTGGCTACGGAACCCTAAAATCAATTGCTGTTTGTTTGTCTCGCTAAAACTCGAGAACGGCTGGGCCGTTCTGGCTGATTTTGGTTTTTAAATGTTTGTCATAGTCCAGGGAAGGTTTAAAAGGTGCAAAAATAATTTAAAAATCACCGGGAAGTCAGAAATTTACAGCGGGGTGAAGCCGCTGGCGGGCCGCTAGTCTAGTAATAAACACATAGCCTATGTTACTCACGGAATGTAAATTGTAATTATTTATCTGAAGTATAAGGTATTTCCCCTTGACGGCCCATATTTTTTTCTACCATGTATATGTCCCCCGGGTTGCACCAGGAAACGTCGCTTCACAAATAGGCAAATTCAAAAATAATCAAAAGCCGTAAAATCCAGAACTCTTATTTTATTATTATTCTACTCTCTATAATTATAAATATCCGATTCGGTCAAAAAGATACGAAAAGTGAAAAGACTTGCATCGAACTGGACGATTAGCGAAAGTTCTCAAAAATGAACGGGACGAGTTGCCAATAACGCTAAAAAAAGAAAGAGACCAATAACGAATGTGACTAAAGATAAAGTGCTAAAAACGAGTGGGACAAACAAAAACATAGCCCTAAGAAGACCGTGACTAAAAACGAATTGGACTTGTTAAGAATGAGACAAGTCACAGAATTGGACTTGGGAAGATAGGGCCAGATAGCGAACAAGACGAATAAATAATGAATGACCAATACAATATAATACATGATAAGAATTGTACAAAAACAAATGAGACGAATTACTCTGATACCATATTTTTGGTCATAATGTCATTGTTGACATAATTATAAATAGTCATAATTTTTGATATCACCTAAACCGGTTACATTTCAGAATTTCTTAAATATCTGACGTGTAGAAAAGGTTAGGTTAGGTTAGGTTTAATTTATAAAAATCCTGAATAAGTAACAGCTTTTTAAAAAAAATGCGTTGCGTCTTGCGATCATTATGACTTTTATGACTTAAAACACATAATGACTAAAATAATTATGGCAGTCAATATAGACCCGTAAACGTGTGATGGTTTCTCTTCCAGCGTGTGCCTAATGAACTTCAACCAGGGGTGTTTCTCGATGAACAGCAACCGGCTGCGCGGCACGTTCCGCCTGGTGCTGGACGTGCTGGACAAGCAGGGCTTCGCCGCCGTGCCCGTCAACGTGAGCGAGTGGCTCGGCGCGCCGCCGCACGAGCAGACGCCCTACCTCATGCGCGAGGTCGGCTACAAGTGCGGCGAGCTCGGCATGAAGCTAGGCGCCACGTGAGCCTCGGCCTTGAGGGTAGACGTGACCCTGTTGGTTTTTGTTAGTTTTGTGATTAAATACTGTTGATGTTTTTTTGTTTTTTTTTAGCGGTTAACTTCTGCGATGGATTTTTGCGAGTAATGGTTATTGGGGTCATACACAGATTAAGGTTACCGTCGTTCCTGTGGACACACCGAAAATTAACTTTTTTAAGGCCTAATTTTCTGGCTAAGCCCATTCCCGCAAAAACGCCGTCAGGACTGCTTTAGACCTACCATATAAAAATATAACTTATATGTACACAAGCTATTTAACTATTGACCACAGGAGAGACTACTTTTGTTTTTAAGAGTGTGTATGACCCATTGTGGATTACCCGTTACTATCTGTAATAATAAGAGCCAGGCCAAGGCCTTGCTAAAGCAAGGATACAAGCAAGAAATGGAATAGAGCCATGAGTTCGTAACTTCCTGCCCCCTATTTCACCATCTTGACAATGTCACGTGACAGGTGACAATTCGGTATATATTGCAAAGTTAACACGCTGATACATCACTGGGTTTCATATAAGCTACGTCATGTACACTGAAATGTCACCTGTCACTTGTCATTATCAAGATGGTGAAATAGGGGGCTGAAGAATACTGATCCATGAAGTCATATTTTAGAAAAGTTCAATTAAAGTTTCAGAAAATGTAGGTAGTTAAGTTCAATTTTGAGCGACATGAATGTGGTCGATGAAATGTACTTGCCTGGAAAAGGGTTATTTGCTTTTGTTACTACATCTTTCCAAGAATAAGAACTAAAGCCATAGGAGCGATAAAATAAAAGGCAACAGATAGCTGTGGAAGCTACAAATTACAAGCGGAACTCTCTTTCTAGCAAAAGGAGTTAGGAAGAGACTTCCGCTTGTAATTTATAACTTGTAGCTTCGTGAAACGGGCCTCTGACGTTTCAAAAGAGTTTATTATTTGTAAACCTACTTGAATAAAGATTATTCTGATTCTGATATACACAATCTTATTGGGATTCGGTGTGCCAAAAAGAGACATTTCTTTAAGCAAAACATGGTCGTACACTGTTGCTATCGCACACTGTTGCATATACAACGTGTTACAAAATAATCCGTAAAAAAGAAATTACAAAAGTAGTGTCAACCCTTATTAAATAACGTCAGTAGAGAATAGAAGATATTGATCTTAGGTATACAGTATACTAGGGTTGACACTACTTTCGTAATTTCTTTTTTACGGATTATTTTGTAACACGTTGTATAATCTACGACTATGGTGTCCAGTGCTGCTCTGCTAAGCATAAAAGCAGTATCTCAAATAAAACTCCTGTAGCATTCACAACCTTATTACTAAGGTTAGAGGATTGAATTTGCTTTGGAGATTGAATCTGATGTACTGTTTATTAGCTTAGGAGGGCAGAGTTGGTGTCGTTTATTTTAGTTATTATATATTAAAATTTTCAAGGCAGATATAGATTTCTTCTCTCTCTCTTTTTCTTCTGCAGCATTTTATCTACATGCCCACTGTTGGGTATATGTCTCTCCAATTCTCTTTCATTTTGCCCTACTTTGAGTTAGTCTGGTCCATAGAGGGCCAGCACTCTCTCTGATATCATCGGACCATCGAGCTGGTGGTGTGCCAACACTTCTCCTTCCTACCCAGGGCCTCCAGACTGCAACGCATTTACATCTGTTGTCATCCCTACGAAATAGGTGACCCGCCCATGTCCATTTGAGTCTGGCGACACGGTGGCCCACGTCAGTGATATATCGCACCTTCGGTAGAACAAGGGCAAAATATACAATGTGACTAAAGGGGCAATTATGCCCTTGTCCGCTAGAACAAAGGGCACAATGTACCATGTGAGCATGTGACTAAAGGGGCAATTGTGACCTTGTTCTACCGAAGGTGCGATATGTAGATTTGACGCTTTCGTTTTAAGGCTCCTTCTTTAGTTCTTATTCTATGACTGCAGTAGTAGGTTGTAAGAAGAGAAATAAACTAAATCGCTTCGCCGCCGCATGGTGTTGCACTTTTATGTACAATTCACGTCACGGCGAGCTGCGCACTCGGGCGGGGCCCACGGGATGCTGGCGGGACGTGATCAGTTGTACCTCAATGTACATCAGCAACACAGTTACCTGACCATTTATGAATCTTGTCACCTTACAATAAGGCTCACTAGTGGTCAGTTAACAGTGATGCTGTTTGTATAATAATAATAGAGGAGACGCCCGAGGGGAGAGGGGAATACAACCGGAGCGGTGTAAAAGTATTCGTTTTAGTGTTCATGCAGTAAGCAGGGAGCACGTCACGCCCGACGGGACGGCAGCGTTGTTATAAAATACAAGAATGGATCAAGAAATTATTAAAAAGCTTTTTTTTTTTTTTGCTAATGCAAACAAGTCAACACCGCTTCCACGTCTGAAACACTTGCCCTTTTCTTGGCGATGTGTCATATTCATATACGATACATATAACATACCATAACATTAACTTTTTAATACGGATTTGTTATCATTTTAGTGGTGGTAGGACCCTGTGCAGGGTCCGTCCGGATCGCTACCACCATCTTATCCATTAACCATCCGCCAAGCAACAGTGTTCGCATTGTTGTGTTCCGGTGTGGGGATAAGACAACCGGTGAAATTACTAGCATAGAGGCATTCCATCTTAGTCCTCAGGGTTGGCAGCGCATTTGAGGTCTTAGGATTATAATCTTGAGAATTCAAATGTCTATGGGTCTCAGATTTCACTTACCATCAGGTGGCCTGAGTGCTCGTGTGCCTTCTGCTTAACATAAAAAAAAAAAAAAAAAAAAAAAAAACATTTTTTTAAGAGCTGTTTAAAATTCTGAAGAGGTTTGAATTCATGACTTCTTAGGGTTCCGTAGTCAAACTAGGAACCCTTATAGTTTCGCCATGTCTGTCCGTCGTCCGTCCGTTCGTTCGTCCGCAGCCTAGCGCAGACTCTTAGTAGAAAGCTGTAATTTGGCATGAATATGCATATTAGTCAAGCCAACAACAAAATAAAATGAAAAAAAAAAGTGTACACGTAACGTGTGGATGTATTTCTTTGGGACTTTCAAAAATCTCTAATTTTTGTTAGACTCAAGTGCCCCCCCCCCCCCCTACAGCCAAAACTACAAATAAACTAAAAATCTTGAATGAAAGAGCATATAACCAATTTTAAAGGAAAACTATCACGACTAAGTAGACATCATTGGTTCTTGAGATACAGGCGATAAAAGTATTTATACCTACTAAAATCATCTAAGACAGCAACAATTGACTTTAAATAGACAATTAGTTATTACTTGTTGATATTTATGTTTGTAGTACTTAACGGCTTCGGAACCCTACACTGAGCATGGTCCGACATGCTCTTGCCCGGTTTTTTATATTGCCAAGACAAGGGTTAATGATCGAGTAATGACGCTAAAGTTGGCGGGATGTCGGCGCGACGCCGACGCGACGTGTAACCGCCACTGTGACGTCCCGCCCGCTGTTTGGCGGTACCTTAAGACAATCAGCCTTAAAAAAGATGGCAACACAACTACATCCTCGGTTAACCTAAAGGTTTATCCCATCATTTGATGTAGTGTTGCAATTTTTTACTTTAATACCAACCCTGATCAAAAACTCGGTAAAAAAAGACCGAAGGATTTTTTTTGTTAAAAGAAAGGGAATAAAGTACCACGATGGAACTTCCGTTTAAATAATATTCTGAAATAAGGTAGGCTCCGTTTTTAGCAGCTGGCAGCACTGCACTAGTTTCAAAGTCATGTCATGTCGTGCGTACGCAATAACCAAAAAAGCGCCGTCAATTTAAAAAAATGAAATCTAACGAATTGAATTATACCTGTAAACCCTTAATATAAATGCAAGTTAAATGTATACCTATTTCTCAGCATTTTCTTCATTATAACAGTTAAATGGCGTTACGGGACGTGATTCGGACGATTAATTTGTGTTTATGTGTGTGGTTGCGGTTTGGTCTGACGGACAGTAAATACGCGTATATTACGTGGGGCAATGAGTCAGCTAATGTGTATTTGTCGGACTATGAAGCTGAAATACCCTATACACACGTTGCAAGGGCCATTTACAACAACGAGATCAATCAAACTGGGTAGGTTTTCTTTTTCTTTCTTTGTCTGCGCTCTGCGGTATCTACGTCCTGTCGTTCTTCTGCGTCGTAATAGGTAGGTACTTACTAGCAATTCATAAATTGCCTCGCTATTTTTTTACGTCTAATAGAAATAAAAACACGTAATGATTAATATTTTAGGGTATTTTGTCATGCAAATATCCCACCATTTGCTGCATAAAAAATGCGAGCCTAAGTACATTATTTGTTTAGTATCAATAACCGTAATCCATCTTGAGTCAAGTGCCTGTCTTTCAGCCAAAGTCAGCCTTTCCGGTTCCTTTTCGATGGTGGCGCCCTCTAGAATTTCAATTTGGTACTACTCACTCGGCGCGCGGGCACCTAGTTGATGCTTGTCATTATGGCACTCATGTTGCACCAGGTAGCCCTTACCTGGATTCCGGATATTGAATAAAAAAATATAGGTAAGTTTTATTTTTAGGTAAAAATCTCTATTATTTGTTTAGTATCAATATCCGGAATCCATCTTGAGTGATATGTTTGTTATCACCTAGTGCCAATAACTTGCGTTATTGACGCTATAATAGTACAAAAATAATAGATCAGGTCAGGTCATAAACTCTACGACCTGAATAAACAATAAGGAAGCTATATGTCTAAAAACTTGATAAAGATTGTTTTCATCTACCTTGTACGTATTTAAATACTGTAATGACACTCTAGGATTCCAAATGGGTGGCTTTATAGGTTTGGTACGCGCAACAGATATATAGCTTTTAGCATATGTTTTATAAAGAAATTTGATGATAGATCTACATTAAAATCTAAGTGAGTAAATGTCGAGATTACAGATTACGAGATGCTCCAGAAACCATTATATTATGTACTAGAATGGTTCCTAGAGCATCCGGATCTGGTTGAGTTCGGGTGAAATTCGGTTCCGGACCGCATCCGGACGCATGTAGTAGACAGGAAAAAATCATATGATTGTTTGAGCAACGGCTTCAGTCCGGGGTCGGTTTTAGAGGGTCCGATGCATTCCGGACCCATGTAGTGGGAGCCTTAAGGGGAAACATGGCGGTAGCAAACTAGCTGTCCGGACGGATACAAGGCCCTGCCACCTCTAACCACCAGAACTTTGTTCGTAGCTGGGCGTTCCTGGAGCTTCACACGTCTATTGCGTGGAGTGATGAACAGCAGGCGTACTCTGCCGGCTTTCTGGAGGGCTACCTCACTCGAGACCTTATTTGGTTTCACTGGCAGAACATGCTTAAAGGGTACCATCACCTTTTTAAGGCGGTCTTTTCTCGAGCCATAGGGCTGACGGTATTAACGTAACTGCACCAGTGCTCGACACTTTTAGGTGACTTGCACAGAAGCTTTTAATTCAAAGATCATAGGGTTATACATTGACTGTTGCAAAACAAATGAATGACTCTTATATTCTTGGAATAGGAGTCAGTGTCGAACATTGGTCCTTTGTCGATTACTGGTGCCATTACGTTCTCTCTTTCTCTTTTTGCTGTTCAAACCAACCCTGGATCTAGGATGGGACAAGCCGGGGTGGCTGGTTCAGGGGCGCTAAAATCATAATAAAATATGTTTGAAAATCTCAAACGCTGGAGAGAGGGGGCGACACTATGAAGTTTATGATCCGGTTTTAAAATCCTTGATCTAGGGCTGGATCCATCGGCAAGCTACACTCGACTGTGATCAGCGGTGTTAGCTAATTAGTTAGGTAGACGAAGTTCGAATTACGGATTTCCAAAGTAGGTCCCCTGTCGTAGCTCACTTTAAACATGACTACAGGAACCAAAAAGTAGGTACTCTACAACTGCAAGCGTCGACGCTATTCGTTGACGACTGCCACTGCCGCCGACGGTGGCAACAATGCTAAGTACTAACTATATTTAAAAAAATACAGAGTGAATATTTGGTATTTCAACCATCTTCATTATTGTCTTGTCTTCGATAACATTACACACAAGCTGTAATCTCTACCAGCTAATTCTGAGATAGCGGGAATAGCACCAACAATTTCCAATTATGTAATCAAAATAAGCAAATTTTGTAAATTTTCGTCTGAAGTTATATATCAAGGCGATAATGAAGGCAATTAAAACGTTAAATCATTTGGCATGACGATGGTTCCAGGTACTGCTTCAACAAAGCCTTAGTATGCGCGAAGGTTGAGAACTTTCTGGACGTTAACGAGGACTATATTTTTAGTATGTTTTCAAAATACTATGGTGATCCCTATTGGTATCAGGTAACGGTAATTTTTATTGCTTAACATTCATAACATGGTCGCCAACAAGCTTCCGACCACGTGACCTTGGTTGGTAGAACTGCCGCGCGATGTCGGCGGCGGTCGGAAACAAGCGGCCACACGGTGCGCCGGACCAAGGGCGTTGAAAGGTCAAAAGAAAGCGTTTTTTGAAAACAACTGTCAACACGGTCGGTCTCGACCAAGGTCACGAGATGGGCTTGTTGGCGACCGTCTAGATGGCCTTCTTTATACGAGCAGTAAAACTTGATATTATGTAAGACACACATTGAGAAGTCAAATCTGAACCGTCATGTCATCTCAGTCAAAAAAATAGCATGGAAAAGGCAAACTATTGCAAATGTGTTGCCATGCCCACCTAGAGGACAAATAAGTGGGTGTCTTCCACCACGCCGCCGGACAACTTTGAAGTCAGAACTTTTGGCTTTGAGGTTATAATTTATACTATACCAACTGTCAGGATGGACTTTCAAGATGTTGTGTAAACAGGTAAAGCTGTATTACACCCAGCTGAAGGGGCTCACGAACGGGTACAATGAGGCCACAACTAACGACGACGAGCGACTCACCATGAGGGACATCGTGTGAGTCAAATTTTGAATAGTATACCAAATTCTTTTTAGGCCTTATAGTTTCGCCATGTCCGTCCGTCCGTCACGCCAACAAAGTGGTACAATAAAATGTAACCTCCCCTACGCGTAACGTGAGGATGTATTTTTTTTCTCGTTTCTTACACTCAAGTGCGCCCCCCCGCTACAGCCAAAACTACCTACTAAAATCATCTAAGACGGCACCAATTGACTTTAAATAGAAAATGAGTTATTATTTGTTGATTTTTATGTTTGTAGTACTTGACGGCTTCGGAACTCTACACTGAGCATGGTCGCGGCGATTTGACTCATTAATGTTACTCGTATGCATATAAAGATTATTAAGTCGACTGACTTTCTGCCTACTCTGCCTAGTGATAGTATGTGAAACTTATGCTTAAAAATATTACTTACGCAAAACAATTCTTGAAAAAGGGAAACGGCTCGTAAACATGCAATTTTGTCGCTTAACTTTGACATTCGAAACCACTACTTTTCGAGAGATTTTAGTAGGTAAGTAAGTACCAACCTTAACCTTTTTCTACACATACGCCAGCTGGATTAACATGCTGGGCGACCTGGACGAGCTAGCGATGGCCCTCTCGTTGGCGGCATCTACCAAGCGGATGCTGGACCTGCCTTCGCACTGCACTGGCATAGTGAAGTTGCTTCCAGACTTCAGTAACCTCTACACCTCGCATGTGACGTGGAACAGGTCAGTTCAGTCCGCACCAGCTGGCAGTATCTGTTGGGTCCTCGAACGCTGGTCCTACCACTGTTGAACCTCTTCAAGCTCTACACATAATAATAATAATAATAATAATAATATCACGGGACAATGTCACACAAATTGACCTAGTCCCAAATTAAGCCCTAAATAGGCTTGTGCTATGGGTACTAGACAACGATAAACTTACTTATATAGAGAAATATATACTTAAATACATAGAAAACATCCAAGACTCAGGAACAAATACTCGTGCTCATCACACAAATATCTGCCCTTACCGGGATTTGAAATTTTGGGATTTCACACATGAATGAATGAATGGATGAATGAATGAATGAATGAATGAATGAATAGTTTATTTGTCAAAAATGGGTGTACAACATGGTGTTAAGGTATAACATAGTCTCTCCACAATTTGCCAATAGACTGGCGTACAAATTTTCATCATGTAAATTACATTATTTAGAATAATTTAGTATAAATTTCATAGGAAACACACATTTAAATTTGCTCATTTAGGAACTCATTAATGCTATAAAAAGATTTCTTAGTCAACCATGCCATCGTCATTTTCTTAAATATCATTAGATTCTTACTTTTAAAAATATCAGGTAGCTTATTATATACTGTAACGCACATCGAATAGGTATTTTTGGAAGTCAATGCTAGTTTTGCAGCTGGCTTATGTAGTTTATACTTATATTGTAGCCTAACTTTTCGAGGACGCAGTTGTTGTGTCTCGATAAACTGATTTTTATATTTATGTACAACTGTGCATACCTCGAATATGTATAGGCAAGGAGCTGTGAGGATATTACATCGAATGAAGTAGGGCCGGCATGACTCTGTTCGACCAATTCCGAAGATTGCTCTGATGCAGCGTTTCTGAGCAATAAATACTTGACCCAATATGGTACAGTTTCCCCATATTACTATCCCATATCTAAGCGTAGAATTAACGTAACCGTGATAAGCTATTATATATACATTGCAGACCTAGTCAGTTCGGTCCAGACATACTGCTCGTGTCGTCTTCTCAATACCTCCCTAGTCTAGTAGTAAGTACTAAATGTGACATCGTTTTGTTAAATTCATATTCATATGCTTTTCTTTAACCGCGTTTTTATCCCGCGACCTGTAGACCTTTTGGCTATGAAACTGTAACATCTAGAACGATTCCAGCTACCAGTCCATGCTACGGCTGCAGAAGATGTACGTGCTTCCCTATCGCATGGCCTGGGGAAGCCAAAAGCGCATCCCCGGGTACAAGATGTCAATGTCATCGTACCCCGGCTTCGTACAGGTGAGAGTTTCTGTTGTTGGTTACACAAGGTACGCCATCGAGAACTTTGACCTCTAAGCATAAGTTACCCAGTACGTATCACCTGCTTGAAGACCAAAACTTGAATTAGACTTGATATTTTGCGGATATTCCCACGCTTTACCACCAATTTCAATTGTTACCACTAGAAACAGCTAGTAATTTTATTCCCAACCGTTACCTACCACTAAAATAAGTAGTTACCGCTGGTAACAGATGGAAAAAAATCATCCCGGTAGTTACCACCGCTTTCTTTTTAATTTTAATACCAAAAAATAAACATTTCAATTTGTTGGTAGATTTTCAAATAAACAATCTTCTCTCTCTTTATTTAAGAGCCATGCTCTTGTCGGTGGAGTAATCGCCAACCACTCCGGTCCTCCGACAACTGCTTGACTTTCTGGTACGACCCAACCTTAACCCTCTCTTTTATCTGCTCAAAGCCAAATTCATTGGGTCATTTATAGTGCTACAATAGTTCTTTACTTTAGAAAAAAAACCTAATGTTAGAGTTAGTAACATGCGCGCGTCAGTCCACAGACGACTTCTACATCGTGTCGTCGGGGCTGGTCCCGGCGGAGACCACCATCGGCAACACCAACCGCGACCTGCTGATGTACGTGCAACCGCACGGGCAGGTGCGACATACGAGAAATATTTACTATCTGTTGTATTAGAGGTGATTTTACCATTTCTTTAGGGCTAATATCCTTGCTGCAGCACTGGGCCTCTATTTTACTGCGTTATAAAGATATCGCTTTTTACGTGTTTTAGAATCGTTTATGTCACAGTCGCCATTATTGTAAAAGACATAAGAGTTATTAAAACGCTGACAATACGGAAACGCGTCAAAGACGATATCGTTATTACCGTGTAGAATCCCAGCGTGAATTGTGCAATGAATCCAACGCTGCCGAAGAGTAGAGACGAAAAGTGTTTTTAGGCGTTATAACCGCCGTCATTGTCGTCTTCGCGTATTATTTGAGATAAAATTATTAAATTTCTTATTCTTTCCTCTTTTTTCTGAGTGAAGTGAAACTTCCACAGTTCTGCTTCTGTTTCCATCAAGTTGCTGGTCGTTATGACTATTTTCGGAAATATATTAAAGACAAAGGTGACGGCAGTTAAAACGCCCGAATATTCGCTTCAAACCATGCAATGAGTTTATTAGTGTAGTAATCTCTCTTTTTATTACAAAAATAATATAATTACAGAACATAGAAACCTTGTTCTAAATATACT
Organism: Acleris holmiana; assembly: GCA_949316455.1. Classification (NCBI taxonomy): domain Eukaryota; kingdom Metazoa; phylum Arthropoda; class Insecta; order Lepidoptera; family Tortricidae; genus Acleris; species Acleris holmiana. The sequence continues at coordinate 18,653,229 of OX438778.1, forward strand.
AACATCATTAAATTCTAAAGTAGGTCCCTTTCAAATAAATCTTTTGGTTTTGGAGGAGTCGTGGACTCATCACTGCATTTGTCACTGCCCTGTCTGAAACTTTGGGCTTACAGCTGTAGTGTGTCTGTTAGATCCTTGAGTTCGTCCGCGTGATGGTGGCGAACCGGCTGGCGACGGACGGCCGCTCGTGGGTGGAGCTGTTCCGGCGACACAACAGCGGCACTTACAACAATCAGTGGTCAGTATACAGTGCAAATTACATACATACATACATACATAAATCACGCCTGTTTCCCAGAGGTACCCCTCTGGGAAACAGGCAGAGACCACTTCTTTCCACCTGCTACGATCCTGACAAAGCTCTTTCGCTTCTTCCACATTCATACATCGAGTCATGCATGCACGTCGGTTTCGGGTACTTAAGATTCGGCCCTTTTCCAGTATTTCCCCGATTTGATTCAAAAAGTACGCCTAGGGCGCCCCCTTCCGACCCTTCCACCCACTTTAGCACTGTGTATTTCTTTCGTCAATCTTTTTTCATCCATCCTTTCCAAATGACCGAACCATCGAAGCATGCCCTTTTCAATTTTAGTCACTACATCTTCTTTCAGACCACACTTCTCTCTGATGTTTTCATTCCTTACTCTATCACACAGTATCACACCACACATACTACGAAAAGAGCGCATTTCTACTGCATTTATGCGACTTTCATGCTTATCCTGCCACACCCAACATTCACTACCATACATCAGAGTAAGGGCCAACACTCCATTGTGAACAGCCAGTCGGGCTTTTTGTGAAACGCCCCTTCTGCTCACAAAGGATTGCAGGGCTCCATTTATCTGATTTCCTGCATTCACCCTCCTCACAACATCCTTCTCACACTTACCATCTCTTGTAAACATACGCACCCACCCTTTTTGTGAGTGTGTGTGCAATCGATTGGCGTATTCCAAGCAGTGAAAACGTATTCTCATTACGGACCTGATGATTTTTGGCAGGTACATTGTGGACTACAACAAGTTCCAGCCAAAGACGGTGGCAAGGGCAGGGCGCGTGCTGCCCGGCCTGCTGTGGGTATTGGAACAGCTACCTGGCTACACCGAGGCGGCTGACTTGTGAGTCACCTGAGGCTGAGGCCATATAGGATACGTCCACTGAAATTACTTGGGTAGGGTTCCGTCAAATATAAAATTAAATTACACTCACAGTCACTCTCGCACTTACATACTCGTCATGTCGATAAAGCTTGCTAGGGTCCTAGTGAAAACGGGTATAAGCCTTCTAAGGGCAAATGAGTAAGGCCCACCGCTGTAGGATAAACGCCTTGGCAGATTTCATAATGGGGGGGTATCGTTGGATTTTTAATCACCCAAGTAATGTCACAGGCTAAAGTAGAGACTGATTACATAGGTAATGAGGTCTTGCCGACTGGCCTTAAATATTTGCAGGACGTCGGAGCTGGTCCGGACATCGTACTTCGCGTCGTACAACATCCCATACTTCCCGCGGATATTCAACCTGAGTGGGGGAATGTGGCGCATCGCCACCTTTGGGGATTGGTTCGGCTACCAAACCAACCCGCGGAGCAGGATAATAGCTAAACAACAGGTAGGAAACATATACAATATCAATCACATTTTACACACAAGTTGTTGGCAACACCAACACAGTATTTGTTACCTACAGGGACCCGCGCACACATTCTCCAATATTGAAAGACTAACCTCTCAATAAAATACCTGCTAAAAGAATACCCTCTTGGAACGAAATATATGACTAAGTTATTCGTTAAACTAACCATTCACTATAAGGGAAACCTCAACAGCTTAAGCACAGATAACCCTGAAAATAACGCTTTAAAAAGCATATCGAACGGCTTTTCTAAGTAAAAGCCTTATAAAAACCATTCGAAACCCCTTGAATGGGATAGCGGGTTTTAAAAGCAAATCGAATGGCTTTTAAGCGATACGGCTTTTCTAAGTAAAACCCTTATAAAAACCCATTCAAAACCCCTTGAATGGGATAGCGGGCCGGACCCTGGTTACCTATATCTAGTTATAGAAAACTTTGTTATCTGTCTCTCTCTACATCGGCGATCCCGGTGACAGAGCCAGCCTAAAGGAAAGGCAAACATGTATACAAGCAAGTTAAAATGAGGTTCACACAAGTTTTGGTTGCCGAATCTACTTTTATGCTTATGAGGCTGTAGCGACCGAGCGACATCTAGCGGCAACTTGCAACAATTAGCAACGAGTGTCAACAGCATCAGACAGCGAAGCTAAATCTGACATTGCGCTGCAGCGTTATCAAAGTTTCCCAGTGATCATTTATCTTTCCATGGAGAAGGCAGTCGACCTATAACTTTCTAGTTGTTTTTCGCGACTTGTTCCCCAGGAACTGTCCGATTATTCGGGATAAAAAGTAGCCTGTGTCCTATTCCAGATTATAATCTATCACTGTGCCAAATTTAATCCAGATCCATTCAGCGTGATTGAGAAACATCCAAACTTTCACATTTATAATATTAGTAGGATTTTATGGTACGTGTGGTCTCTGAGGCCCATAGACATTGGTAATTTTGACACTGCAAAAGTGTTGCCAGCTCTGGGGACCAGGATGGAATGCCTCTATGCTAGTCATTTCAGCGGTTGTCTTACTCCACGCCGATATAACAATGAGAGTACTGATTGGCGGCAGGTTAGGATTAAGATTATGGTAGCAATTCAGACGGACCCTGCACGAGGTCCTACCACCACTACGTGTTTTTATCTCGGCTTGTCCTTTGGCGATTGAAAACACCCGCAGTTTCCTTCGAAGTACCTAGTCACATCCCTATTGCAGGTTTTGACGAATGTGTACACAAGATTTTATCGAATTTAAGTGTTGTTAAGACAAATTGAACAACTTTTTGCTTTACAGTGTAAAAAAGATAGGTAAAAGGAGAGGTGACCAGCTGAGAAAAAGCGCCGCAAGAAAGTCAACAGTCACTTTTTTAAATAAATATTGACTATGACAATGATAGAAACTAGCATTATATAAAACAATCAATAAAATTTAAAAATATAAATGCGTAGTTAAGCGGGAAAACGTGTCGAAACTTTTAATAAACACAAGACCAAATAAATAATTAATATACATGCCCATGGCGGTGCAAAACTACATGAAATAATAAAAAAAATATATCTACTGTAATCGAAGGACTTCCGGTCTACCTTGAATATTAATGATAACGTATCATCAGCAAAAAGTACAATATTACAAAGTTTATTTGTAGTTAAACTTTATAAAACCTGGGGGGCAACTTTTGAAGCTCACCGATGAAAAATAACTACGAGCGGTATAACCTTTTGGATTTGATATGATAAAGGCGTTATGATATGAAATCCAAAAGGTGGGCCCGCTCGTTAAATCACTGCACAAATTGATTTTAAACTTAATCATTTTCCGTCGGTGTTTCAAAATCTGCCTGCTACAACCTTTTCTTATATTTTGGGTGAGTTTTGGATGACATTGTCCCGTGTTTGTTTGCATGTTAAAAGTATAAGTAAAAGTAAGTGCCAATCTAATAGCTAATGGCCGCGACTTTGCGCTTCGGCGGCGAAGAGAGGCACTAAACAAAAGCAAAGAGATGTATAAAGCGCGCCACGAGTCGCCGTGTGTCTGTCGCCCTGTGTCGCCGCCGCGTGAGCCGTGGCCGGATGAAGCAGCCGTGTCCGTTGCAGGCAGGCATCTCCAACCTGCTGGACATGTTCCGCGTGCTGCGCTACAACGACTACCGGCACGACCCGCTGGCGCGCTGCGCCGCGTGCCGCCCGCCCTACAGCGCCTGCAACGCCATCGCGGCCCGCAACGACCTCAACCCCGCCAACGGTCAGGCCACCGGCACCACTCACTCGGCCTGACAACAGTCACTCGACTTGCTAACGGCCACTAAGGATTAGTCGACCTGCCTGCAGTCAGTTGACGACACGCTAGCGTAGTTGGTAGTGACCCTGCCTTCGAAGCTAGGGCTCCTGGGTTCAAATCCCGGTAAGGGCGGATATTTGTGTGATGAGCGCGAGTATTCGTTTCTGAGACCATGATTTTTATGTATTTAAAGTATATATTTCTCTATCCTCCTAAGACCCACCATACAACGAAATTTGCCAATGGAATTTGAACCTATTACAAATGCAATAGTCAATTTTCTACTTTGATAGTCGCGCATAAAAACAAAGGAAAACCTATTTTATTCCCTTTGCAATAGGTCTATTTTCTAAAGAACGTATTATGTACATTTTTTTGTACGAGAGGCCTTAGGAGGAGGTATAAGTTTATTGTTGTCTAGTACCCATAGTACAAGCCTAGAACTTAGTTTGGGACTGGGTTAATTTGTGTGACATTGTCCAGTGATTTATTTATTTATTTGGTTAATAATGCCAACGGTCAGATGTCCGGCCAACAATCAGTCGAACTGCCAATGGTTAGTCGACCCTGTCAATCATCAGTCAACTAACTAAAGGTCAGTAGACGCACCAAATGTTAGTCTATCTGCAGGCTTTTAATCTACTTTAGTTTAGCCCTTCTGTGGTAAAGGTCTTCCCAACGGTCAGGTCATCACGCTTCCACTTATGTCCACTCTCTCTTCATTGTACATCATACGAGTATGCAAACATAGCTTTCAGTTGGTAGAATTCGACGGTTCATCGATCTGATAGTTATATCCTGAGGTCCTAGCGAGGTGCGTTCGCTAACTAGCGTTTCTATTTGTTGGGTTTTGAAACCAATCGCGTCACTGGTAGAACACGTGATATTTCGAATGACGTGATTTACCACAAACGCAAGTTAGCGAACGCATCTTGGCTAGGGCCTCTGGACGTCACCAATTGTCGGCGTCAGATCGCGTACAGCCAGAGACAACTGACGACGGATGACGATGTTGTCGGCTGTTCTCGCAGGCACGTACCCGTTCCGGGCGCTGGGGCACCGCAGCCACGGCGCCACGGACGCGAAGGTGACGAGCGCGCAGCTCCGCAACGACTACCAGTTCGTGGCCATCTCCTCCCCGCCGCATAACCTGAGCCGCGGTATCCCGCCATTCAGGTGAGTTTTTTAACTTCCAATGCTCTAAAAGTGACCCTTAACCCTTCGTATTCATTACCTTTGATCAGTGCTACCCACATCGGCGCGCTGAACTCCAAGAGCATCATTTATATTGAATTTTGATATTAATCACCTTAAAGATAGGGTTCAAATTGGCTTGGAAATAAAAACAATCATCCATACATAATCTTCAGATTTTCGAAACGTGACAGCAACTTGAGCGCGCGAAGTGTTTTATTTCGGTCACGTGACACCGATGACGTCACAGTCCAACATAGGAAGGGTACAAGTTTTAAACACCTTTCTGCAAACGAAGGGTGAAAAGCCAAAGCTAAAGGCGGACTAAATGACTAGGTACTTTTTTCTATTTAATTTCCTCAAAAACCCACTAACAGCCAGCAACGTGTTGCTCACAGCTCATGTCGCCGGAGAGCGCAGGATAGTGGAAGTGCAGGTAGGTCGCGTGCGTGTCTGAGTGTGTGTGTGTGTGATAATTCCATAATGACATTCAAACTTCTCGAACCACCTTCTTCGTTTTGCTATGGTAGGTAAGAGCATCGGTGGCCTAGTGGCTTAGGGGGTTGACTCGTGATCGTAAGGTACCCAGTTCGAACCCCCGCGGCCATCATGTAGGTACCAATGAGTTTTTATATCTTAAGTACATTACCCAATGCTTCTATGGTAAAGGAAAATATAGTGAGGAAACCTGCACATTCGAACATCTGAGTATGTAAGAGTGTAATTGCACAAAAGATCCTAAAGGGCCCATCTGTAAGATTAGATAAAGATGCTATGGTAGGTATATAAACATCTCGTGTCATTAATTATCATTACATTACCTATGGTTTTTAATCCCTTGATAGAATCTACTATTATGTAGAGTGTAGACCATCAAATAAGATTTGACTTCAATTCCATTTCATGTGCTTCTATTCAACTGCGTTATAACGATATCGTTTTTTACCTGTTTCCGTATTGTCAACGTTTTGACAACTCTTATGTCATTTCCAATAATGGCGACTGTGACATAAATGATTCTTAAACGTGTCAAACACGATATCGTTTTAACGCACCTGAATAGAAGCCCTGCACGGCTAGCACATGACGAGATAGACTACCCGTCATTGTCTACTTAGAGCGGTCAGAAAAAGACAGGTAGGTAGTCTAACTTGCGGGCGACATAACTCGCGCGCCGTCATGTGCTAGCCGTGCAGGTTTAACCTGGCAACACCGTTTAATGTGGATGATTAAAATTTTTTTTTTTTTCAATGGCACTAACCTTACCCTGTATTCCTGCAGCTGGAGCGAGTTCGACCTGGGCTCGAAGCTGTCGCACCTCGGCCACCCCAACACTTGGACGTTCGCGCCGCTCCAACACCGCTGGGAGTGGCGCTGATGACCACGCTTACACCTAGATATACGAGTCATATGCGCTGCGACATAGTTCTACGTAGCGATACACAAGGGTAAATGTCAACTTTGCCAGCGCAAAATAGACCTAGTATCTATGGATACTAGGTCTATTTTGCGTTGTCAACCATGACGAAAATATCCGTCGATGACGTTGAAAATGTTAATCATCATTCCAAGATGTACATTTTGTAAATACAATTTTTAATTTAAATTCCAAGTGCATTTTTATTGTACTTATTGTAAATAAATAAAAATCATTTTGAATTAAATGTGATTTATTACTATTTATTTCTCTACAGAAACATACAACACTTATCCGATACAGGCTTTTTTATACAAATATAGTGCAGAGTGAAATGTGCGACTTATCTATAGACAAGTTATTTCATAATGTCTTAAGAACTTGGTAATATAATAACTAAGTTCGCATAATAACTCGTAAACATTTCTATCAATTAAATTTAAAATGATGACATTTTATTAGTTAATTTACACTTCGAATAGCTAAAGTATACCTTACATCCAGTGATATAATATTCATTATAATATGATCTTAATAAATGGAATGAGTATTTAAAATAAATATGTGTAACTCCAGCACTGCCACATAAAGCTACTAACTTCTTTGCATCATATTCTCATACATCAACATTACAGATCTAACATTTTTTTGTAGAATACCATCAGGAAACGAAGTTTTGTTGGTACAGCAGATAAATAAATAAATAAAAGGGAAATTATACAATATTGTTATGTAAATATAACATGGTAGAGAAATCACCTATAGTCTCGCATTATATAAAACAATCAATAGAACTTGTGAACGATGTAAACAAAGCACCACATCTAGAATGTCATTTGATGATGCAAAAACTAGTGATGCAAAAAGTAGACCAAGATTAAAAACGGTTTACATTCATCTGGCATAACTTTTTTTGGCATAATCATCACTTGGCATAATCATCATTTGGCATACAGTCTTTTTTTTTGCCAAGTGGTGATTATGCCAAAAAAAGTTATGCCAGATGAATGGAACCCATTAAAAACCGCTTTTTTTATCGGAATCACTAGAATCGATTGAGAAAGACGTGTCACCATTACGTTTTATAAAAGGTTATGTTACACAATCCATAGCCCTTCAATAATGCCCTCCAAGCTTTTCATGTTTGTTTTCTTCATTTATAACATGAGCCACGCATTTTTTCTATTGCACCTGGTACAATTAAGAGTGATTCAATAAACCCTCGAAATTAAAAAGTTTTAACACACTTCACGTTATAGTCTTAATTTGGCCAACACTAATCAGCCATCATGGACAATTGCAGACTTGAAACGAAACAAATACGTCAGAATAACCTCAACTGCAAAATAATATCAAACCTTTTGCTGAAATTTTAAGAGATATATTATTGTTCAATGAGGATTAGAATGACGAGTGGTGAAATAACATATGGATTTAGTAGTGTTGGGGGGCTAGTGTGAAAATATACAAAGAAATATTGCCTAAATGGTTTGTTTAAATGGTTTACAAGTTCAACTAATGGCGACTTTATACTATAAGCATCATATTAGCACTATGATGGATGCAGCTAAAGTAATAGCTAAGTATACTGCAGCAAAATTTGGATAATATTTTCAATCAAGAACTCCTTTACAAAACTACTACTGAGTAACTTATATTTCCAACTTTTTATAAGGGCATATTTCAGTGCACAACCCCTTTTCGAAGAAAAAGGGTGGCAAACTAGATGTTTTAGTCTGTCTGTCTGTCTTAAATCTTTACACCCAAACTGGTGTGAATGGGGTTGATCATAATAAAATACAAACATTTGCACGACTGAAAACAAATGACTGTAATCATAAAATAAAAGGTTGTCAGTGTTACTACAAAAGCCATGGGTTTGTCTTAAGGTGGGTACGAATTGGAGCAGCCTCGGATTGAGGCACGCACGGTTTACCTATTTTGCTCAAATTCTTACGCGCTCACGCGTCACGCGCTGTGCGAGAACAGCGGGCGAGCAGCGCGGCGAGCCGTCGAGAGTCGGTCTTTTGATCGTGCTCAAAGAAGCCTGTGTGCGTGCCTCGCATAATTTGGACGTGTATCCGAGCGTGCCGCGGACAGAACGACAAGTTTAAACTTGTCTGTGGGCACGGCGCTTACAAATTTGATAAAGTTGCTGAGCTGTTCCACCACTGAAGGGACTTCTTCTTTTTGTTACTAATTTGGTGAATTATGATAAACGCAGCCGCGGCTATCATCGTATCCGATGCCATTTTGAAACGTCTGCTAGCGGCGAGCACCCTGCTTCACCCGCACATGTTTATGTGAAACAATTTGGCTCACGAGCAGCTCGCCGCACGGGGCGACCATGCCTCAGGCTGAGCTGCTCAGATTCCTACCCAGCTTTAGATGCACTGTAGATGATGGTTATAAACTAAACAACATAATTGTACACCCACAATTGTCTATGTTTTTTCTAGTAAGATGTATGTTTTATAAAAAACTATTTTAGATCCAATTATCATCCTTTCTTCATACTATTCTTGAATGTAAAGGGCTAACATAATAATAAAGTTAAATAAGTTGGAAGGAAGGAGACAGCTACCGTCATTTATAGGTTTACCCCATGCTGCTGTTGGCAGTGCAGTGATTACTCCAGTGAGTTGAGCATGAGCAGCTGTTTGAGCACCTTGGTCTGCGAGGTCTCTCGGATCTCTCCGGCCAGGAACATCTCGTCCACTACCGTGTATACCTGCAACAGCACAGTTGAAATTTTAAATTTCTGTGCTCACTTGGGATCCTGGTTCTGGAAGCTTAAATCTTGAAAAAACATGTTTCCTATATTATTGTGAACTCTTAATTGGTTTGGCACAACAATCAATTCTTAATAAAATGTAACTATCCTTAATTTCAATTTGAAGATGTGATTTGATAGTGTGAAATAACACTGTGGATAAAATTTACATGTACATTTATTAACTACTTAATATTAATTTATTATGAACTAAATACTACTAACAAAATGAAACTGAACAAAAACTAAAATGAACACTAAATTGGCATAGTGCCAAAAAATCTAGCAATAGATCTTCAATGCATTGGTAAACTAAAATATAGAGCGAGAAAGCAACAACTCTTCTTCAATGATTTATTCAATGGCCATGTTAAGGTCTTTTTCAGTTTAATTATATTGATTGGAAGAGTTACTACATTAAAAAGAGTTACATAATCAGTATAAGCTGCTACTAACTGTCGACTAATTAAAATATACACAAATAGAAATTAGAGAACAATCTGACACAAATGAACCTAGTCCAAGCCTGCCTTTTGTAAAGCCTTCAATGATTTACCTTGTAGAAGTTGAACACCAAGTCCAGCTCACAGACATTGTGGAAGTACTCGTTGAGGACCTCCACAAAGTTGTGGATGGCTTCCAGGTAGCACAGGTTGTTGTCATTCACGTCCACGCAGATGCAGAAGTACAGCCCTGCGTACCGCCTGTACACAATCTTGAAGTTTCGGAACTGCAATTCATAAAAAATATACATTTTACTATTGAATGGATGAGGCAGCCAGGGTGCTAAGGTCTTATATAAAAAAATAATCAACGATAGAATGTGAAAAGGCGGCACAATTAAGTCTTCGCTACGAAAAAGTTAACAAAATTCAAGCCAGTGACGTGTAATAGTAGTTACGGTGCCGATCCAATTTGGGAAAGAATTGGGGGCTCTTACCTCAACAAAGTTGGTGTGTTTAGCGTCCCGCACCGTGACCACGGCGTGCACTTCCTCTATTAGCTTCTGCTTTTCGTCGTCATCGAAATTCATGTACCATTTCGCCAAACGCGTCTTACCCGCACGGTTTTGAATTAATATGAAGCGAATCTACGAACAATATTGCAAGAAATAAGTTTTATATCTACTTCTGTACTCAATATTCACTTTGTAACATCAAATAACACTTACCATTTCGTGTATTTAGGGTTTTATAAAGATATTGCTTTGGTTAACGCCTCTAAAATCCTCCCAAATTCCAATAATTTTGTTTTGACAGCTTCAACATTGACACATATCGAAGGCGTTTTTGTTGCTTACGAGATTAAAAAATATTTAAGACTTTTTTAAACGATACAATTGCATTCGCACTTTATCGCTGTTGGACAGCACAGATTAAGGGTATGTCTAAATTTGACAGTGTGTAATAGACTAAATGTATACATTAAACTCTATGGTTTCACAATGATAGACTGTTGCCGTTTCAAAAAAAATATCTAAAAGTGGTAGTTTAATTATATAAACCTTGATAATTATTTTAGCTAATTACAACGATAGAAGATAATTTTATTATATTCCAGTCTTAATATTTGGATTTTTTTGATTTACATTCGACACGCCTTAATTACTTTCATGAATCATTGATGAGTTATTTGGATTTAAGTTAGTATTTTGGATCATAAGCTGGCAGCACATATATTGAGTTGTTTTTCATTCAATTTTCAGTGGATTTCTGACGTCGCTGCTATTGACTCGTTGTCTATCCATGTAGTGCCTAGGTTTCCAAAATGTCTCTATATAAGTAGTTCGATAGGAAAACAAACGGATCGATCCTTAAATGACGCCTACAAAAACAACAAAGACCGAAGTAGAAATGGTGATACGAAACAGGAAGACCGTTATGAAGGACGGGATCATGACGATGTCTGGCATAGGGGAGCCGTCCGTGTTTCACGCGCTGGTGGTCATCTTTCTGGAGTTCTTCGCGTGGGGGCTGCTCACGATGCCGATCATCTCCGTGTTAAACGCCACCTTTCCGGACCACACGTTCCTGATGAACGGGCTGATAATGGGTATCAAGGGAATCCTGTCGTTCCTGTCGGCGCCGCTGATCGGCGCGCTATCGGACGTGTGGGGCCGTAAGTTCTTCCTGCTGGTGACTGTGTTCTTCACGTGCGCGCCCATCCCGCTCATGACCATTAACACCTGGTGGTTCTTTGCGATGATCAGCATCAGCGGTGTGTTCGCGGTTACGTTCTCGATCGTGTTCGCGTACGTGGCGGACGTGACAACGGAGGCGGAGCGCTCGCGCGCTTACGGACTCGTATCGGCCACATTCGCGGCCAGCATGGTCATCTCCCCAGCGCTCGGCGCTTATCTCAAGGATCTGTACGGTGAGGCGTTAGTCGTGGCCGCCGCAACCGCCGTCGCCGTTTTAGATGTATTTTTCATCATGGTAGCCGTGCCCGAAAGCTTACCTGAGAAAGTAAGACCCAGTGGCTGGGGACCAGCTATCAGCTGGGAACAAGCTGACCCATTTGCTGCTCTGAGAAAAGTGGGAGCCGAACGTACAGTATTGATGCTCTGTGTAGCCGTGTTCTTGTCTTACCTGCCTGAGGCGGGGCAATATTCGTGCATATTTGTGTATCTCAAACTGGTGATGGGTTTTGATGCGACGCAAGTGGCGATATTCATCGCAATTGTAGGAGTGCTCAGCATTGGTGTGCAAGTGATTCTGGGGTTCTTGATGCGGACGCTGGGTCCCAAGCATACCATCATGGTGGGGCTGCTGTTCGAGGTGCTGCAGCTCATGTGGTATGGTTTCGGGAGCCGCACGTGGATGATGTGGGCGGCGGGCGTACTGGCCGCGTTAGGGTCTCTCACATACCCGGCAATAAGTGCCTATGTCTCTGTAAACAGCCGGGCAGATCGGCAGGGTGTGGTACAGGGTATGGTGACAGGAGTACGCGGGCTGTGCAACGGACTAGGCCCTGCAATGTTTGGTGTGATCTTCTACCTGTTCCACGTGGATCTGAACGACCAACACGCGACGCCAGGGCGGCCGGTGCCCATCAAGAATGTGCGGCTGATCCCTGGACCACCCTTCGTGTTGGGCGCCTTGCTTGTGATCTGCGCGTTGCTGGTGGCTGCGTTCCTGCCCGAGGACGCCGCCAACGCTCCAGGACGCCGCGCAGCGCCTGACTCGCGCTTCGAGGTGGAGCGCGGGCGGCGCGTGGCCGGCGTCCTGTCGCCCCTGATGGCGCCGGAGTCCGCGGCGCTCTAGCTGCAGGTGCGCGCAACCCGCGCCGCCAGCGTCTGACTCCCCGGGGCCGCGGCCCGAGTCCCCCCGCTCGCATTTACGAAGGTACCGAAGCAAACCCTCTTTGGGTTGGTTATCTCGGTGTGAAACTTGAAAAAACTTTCTGCTTTTGTGGTTTTTAAGCTTTATACCTATTTTTTATAACTTTCGATTTGCTGGTGAGGGTGTGTACATAATGTTTTATCTATTAAATCATTGGAATAGTTGATGAGTCCTCTGTTTGGTTATCTACTGTGCGCTGTGAGGACTCTTGAAGTTGCCGAGCTGCTCGAGATAGATTTTCACTCAATGTGCACAGGCTATGAGTAATCAATTTCAATTACCACGTTTTTCTCTAGCTTTTCATGTATAAAAGGTTAAACATCAACATATTAAAATTAATTACATGAATCAAAATGTAATGATAGCTGAAATCAAAATTTACTTCATTCAACCATTACCATGAACTTGTTGTTCAAGTGTAAATAACCATTTAATGCATTTAAATAATAATCTTTCACTGGGACCAATAAACCTCAGTGGTAAGATAGATGTTCATGATTCTTCGTACATATTCATGACAAAATATTACCTTGCCGCTGCTGTAATATGTGATGAAAAACTAGAAGTAAAGTATCATAGCAACATTAATAATACATCACAATTCAAATTCCTTAGGGCTGTATAGTTGAACTAGGAGCCCTTTGTTTTGTTGCTAATGTACATTGTGCATTAGTTTGTAAATATTATTTCATTATTGTTGTCACATTTAAATTCTACATAAGTTCTTGCTGTCATAGAGCTTCACCACGTGAAAAATTGGAAAAGTTTCAAAAGTGGTATAAATAGAAACTGTGGCTGAGCGTCGCTTACCACTATCCTCTACTTACGATCATGTCATAAGTAGTATCCATATAAACTTTTACATAAGTAACTGCTATACTACTTAATTCCCTACTCGTGTAGCATCTTGTGAAATTGAAGATCTCAAGGTTATAGTAGTGTTTTTTTGTTAAGTGTATATTTATTTGGTATTTAATAACATATTAGCGAAATTGAGTTAGAATAGATTTTTAAATATTAATTAAGATTACCTCCCTAATAGTATTATAATAATGACAATACTTAGTAGCTCATTGAACTTGCGGATGATGAGTTGGCGAGATGGTCCCATTGTACTGAATATATTGGAAGAAAACTGTTGAGTGTTTGGGGTTGGCGTTATTGTATAGGAAACGCTGGGGATTCATCAGGGTCATATTGATGTCTTCATGGTTCTCGGTTTAATACCATTCTTCAGAGTTTTCAATTACAAGCATTGTTTACTAAACAAAGTCGTATGCTAATTACTTGTTTAGGATTCCCCCTACTACTGAACAGCGTCAATGACACGGCCATACTGATATGAGGACAGACCTCAGTTTACATATCGAGGCGAACGTCTAAAATTTACTTTTTACGCGCTATTGATTTCGTTAACAAAGACTATGTTTGACAATGTGAAGGTCACAAGCAAAAGCTAATGTTTATTCAATTAGGCTTGTTACAACCGTCAAAACACCACCACCGGTTCTGCTAAACCTACCTACCGAGAAAAGGCGACAGGAAACTCCACCAAGTATCAGTTTTCCAAAACAGTACTCATACAAAGTTACAATGTGACCGTATCAGTTGGATGTTGTACCTACTTAATCGTTGTATCCTTGTATAGTAAATGATCTGACAGCCGACCGTAAAAAGTAATGAACCTCGATATTTTCGGTCTGACGATCGCCCGACGACCGGTCCAATTAGCCGCCTATCAGTTCGCGTTGGAAATGCATATTTCTAAAACATCAGCGGGGCAAGTTCGACGGCAGGTACGAGCCACGGTCGCAAGTCGCAAGGTCGCGGCCGCCTCGTGGCGCATTCGACCGCTCGGTGCTCTGATATATTTTAAATTAGATGTAATTTTGAATTGTGTTTGAACAGGCAATTTCGTTTCGCTGATGAATATCGGAACTTACTGGACAGGCCTAAATTACTAACGAATTAAGGACTACCCAGCCGTGAATACTGCGCGCTATACGTTGTCAGTTTTACTCTGAAAACCGAAGTGTCAGGCTTAATTACCTGGATTCTTTGAATCTACTAACTAGGCCTTAGCTATTCATCGCTAATTTGTATTCAAGCAATCTTGTGGAAGTTTAGGGACATAAGATTCGATATAATTTATTCAAACAAGGCGTCACTCAAGAGTTTATGGTTGTGATAATGTATCGCCATTACCGCTACCCCGTTGTGACAACGTTCTGCATTCTCCTAAATTGTTAATAGATTTGATATGCATTTAAATCTGTCATCAGAAAATTGTTGTGATTACGCAACGTCTTTGGTTCCGATATTAATCTTTCTATCATGAACATGTATCGCCAACTATATTAATATATTTAATGTCTCTCCTAAATGTTATGGAATATAATAGAACCAGTTCTACATTTACGGCGTTATTTTCGTTTTGGAGCGCCATCAATCTAGGATGATCCGCGGAGCTTTGCGGTACAGGCGTGCTTCTAAAATTTTAGTTGTCCAGGCCGTGCCTAATTTGTATGCCGCCGGAGAGTCAGATTAAGTATCTACGTTACCGTTTTCAGCGTTTTTTTTATTGCGCTTTATGTGTAAACAACGCGCTGCTAACATAATATCGGAGATTCTGCGGTTACTACAAAATCAGCAGCTCTTAAAATGTTTCTGTTTGAACCAGTCTCTCGAAACAATACCCCGGGCTACCACAATAGCCCTTGTTCCGCCGCGATAGTTAATGTAAACACCATTTCCCAACGCTGTTGACGTCCGTTTATAAATAATTCCAGGCTGCATAGACGCGTTCTGAGACGCCATGCTTTTGTCCCATTTTAGTTTCCCTTTGAAAAAAAGGATATCTAACCTCTTACGTTTTCTCACGGCTTCGCCGATTTCAATGGTGCTTTATGATTCACGCTTTCTCTGTTGATTGTGTGACGTTGAAAGGGGTTCATTGTCCAGCCAATGACGCGTAGAGTGAATATCCTGAAATCCGCGTTATACTGGTTCCTACATTGATAATAATAGCTTTCGTAAGAGAACATTTAGGGCATACTATCAACTTCGGCGTTTCTTGCCCCGGTAATGCCTATTTGTCTCAATTTTCTAGGGGCAGTGGTCGGTTGTGTAATGAAATCCCGGAATGAGGCCGGTACAATCTATTCTTGACCTAAAAAGTAATGTTTGGTGTTAATACAATTACAAAGCGGCTTGCCGTCTTGATTTCTAGAATTTCTAAATCATATCGTACATACCCGACTAAAGCAACGCTTGATGAAGTCATCAGTTGATTGGGTTATACTTTTCATTAAGTTAGAAGCATTAGTTTGCGGCCTCCTGACAGAAAATGCATACACTGGTGACCAGAAAAGCAAACTAAACGTCCGCGTTTTACCGATTGAACTGAATACAGTTCAATTGGTACTAATATTACCAATCAATTCGGACCATGCCGAGGAATATTGATTAGGTTTTCGTTGATTCGTGACTCGCCGGTGTTAGGGCGCCGATAAGAAGGTTTATCAGCCTGTGACTAACGCAGTTGCGTACACCATGAGTGGCGATGGCTATCTTGCAGCTCGATAGTTAGTTGCATCATGGCGGGAACGTGTGAATGTGGAATATATACGTTCCTAAAGTTATTGTTCGTAAATTTGCAGGTTAAATTAATAGCTATTTCTTGAAAGATCTGGTCTGATCTGATATTTATTTATTGAAATGACCCGAGTTTTAACACGTGCCAGCAACTATCCGATTTGTTTCTGCTTAGTAAAACTATCAATTTCACTCTAGTATTGAATGAAAGAGCTTATTATATACGTTAATACATAATGTCGACGCACCATATTGTGTGACATCATTCATCTGCATTTTGTTAAAAGGCCTAGCCTTCGAACAAATCTTTCAAGATTCTTGCTTTTCATCAACTACTTGCTCTGTCTTTTTTCTTATTTTGCAGATTCTCTAAAAAAAATACCGTCCCCAAATTTTGCATGCTCATTGTCGGATACAGCTTGAACTCTTACCGGATCTACTTATAGCAGTTATACATTACAATAAATCAAAATTGCCAATCCAAAGAAGTTTGCAAAGCACATTGGGCTAAATAAAAAAATATGTGCGTAATTCTTTAATATACCTATGAGTCCTATGACACTAGTGTTGTGTTCACATAATAATATGTACCTAACTTATACGACCCTTACATTTTTTCACTTTTGTTGGTTTTTTATCTCACGCATGACTTTCATGATCGTTTATCAGAGTATAATAGAGACAAGTGTACTTAGTCAGATAGTCATAAAAATATTACACGTGTTTTTTTAACTAGTTTGTTATCACTTACACGCGATCGGTCGAGCGGAAAAACTAAGGCGTCGATTACTCAAATGATGGTCCCTTTGTACATAATGTGGAAAATCCGTATATGTCGTATTTAACCCAGTTCAGTGAATTTGTTCTTCTATTTAATAATGGCCTCTCTGACTGATTCCCAGCCAATTCTGCCAATGTCAAGATCTGAGTGTAAATATTTACAGCAATCTGAGAACGCTAAACCTAAAGAGAAAGGACAAACAAAGCAACCATCACCGATTTGTTGGGTAGTAACGAAATTAATGGCCCAGTATTGGTATTTACTATTACGGTAACAGATTTGTAAATATTTCAGACACTAAAAACGAAGTTAGAACACAATAAACAGATAAAATCTCTTCAAATGTAACAGTGGTTTTGAATTCTGGACAACGCTGCTGTTCAGTTGTGCGTTCGTAAAAGTCGTAGGTACCCAATTGATCAATTAAATGTTTCATTTAAAGAAAAGCATTTCGCAGAGAGGCGGCATTGTCTGGCGCGACACAAGTATTTACTTAGCTGCGATAGGTCGAATTGTCCATTATTGTCAATGACGTCACGCGTTGACGTCACGAAAACTGCGGCCGTTCGAGCGCTGCACGCCTTTTTACATTAGTTGATTACTTAATATATTATAGGGAATTATAGACCTTAAATTAATTTCTGACGTTTAACTCTAATAAATATTAATGTCGTTGACACTAACGCACATATATCTAGTCCCAAACTAGGAATCAAAGATCCTAGCTTTCTTTAAGTTCAAGTAAGGTCCTTTGAAACGGGTATATCATTCAAAAGCTTTTATAAAATGGTTTTAAGTATGGAGTCACAAATATTTATATGAATAAATTTACCTCATCGTCAGAAACTGTGATAGTGTCAATAATTATAATGAGAGACTTGGGATAAACCATGTTTTTACTAGCTACCAAACTGCAAAGGCCCAATCAAAATTGATTTTGTATTTTTGTCTTTAAAAACGACTATTCTCAAAGTATAAAAAAGTGAGTGTAGGTACATCGAAACAGTATTCCTAACTCCAAACACCCAATATTTGGTTTCGCCGGTTTGTTCGACGTTTTATCTTGCGACATAACTGGGGCCAAATTTCAATTTAAATCCACGATAGCCCGCAAAAAATGTTTATAATTATTCAGTAAGTTTTGGAATAGCGAACGAGCCGCAGTCTTTCGATACGGGAAACTAGTTTTGCACGCAACCATATTGATAAAGCGAGTAACAACGGTTAGAGGGCCCTCGACGAAACTAGACACTCCTGATGGTACCATATCACTAGCTGCCACTAAGTCGCTCGAAAACTGCGGGCATGCATGACATCCGTGTGATGTGAAAGAAGAGGGTTGCTAATAAAATTTACGAGCCTTTGTGCTGTTTCTCGCGGGTTATGGGATCCGGGTAATAAGTAGCTTGAATTCTTAAAATAAAGTTATCATGCGATCTTTCTCTGGTAGCTTGTGCCACTTTTCATATGATCGATACATCACATGTTGGATTTTACCGTTTTTGCATAATTGACTCGCCGTAAACGTTACAAATTAATCACGTCGTGTACATTATGACTGCTTAACAACCTATTTAACTTGCCCTTCCGTGTATGACATAATTGTTATACACAAACGTTTTATGCATACGAGTAAGTCTGTTTTTAAAACGCGTCTCCTGTTTCCAAATCTCTGCACATTAACATTTCTCCTCGAAAACGTAAGGTCTTTGCCCGCGTTGTGGATATTCTCTCATTAATGTCGTGTAGCACGAGTTCCCACATAACTCAGCTATTGTCGCATCTGTAACCTTGCAGCCCACGTCGTTCTATTTGCATGTATAGATGAATCGCCTTTAAGATGCACTTTATACCTGTTAGATGTACTACGGATAAATGACAGTCGCAAATTCGCAATCTGACATTCCATTTTTTACAAATATCGAGATCTGCGAGTCGAATTTGTTCTGAATATTGTGAACCACAACCAAATGATCCAGCAGTATCGTGCACGAATATCTCGGCGTATCGTACGTGACTCAGACATGGAGAAAGAGTCGTTTTCAACATAAATCAAAATAAATACAACTCTGGGAGCGCTCGCTCGAGTAGCGAAAACAAAAGAGTGTCGGCGGCACGCTGACACAACGCTCTGATAAGCGCTTCAAAAGCCTTATAATGTTCATTACTAAAACAATTCGAGGTGTCACGATGACTTGTTTTGTCGGAATGTATAGTCATAGATTTGTATGGGTTAATATTAAGTCATATCGAGGCACTGCGCCATCCTATAATTGGACTCTGCTAATTTACATATTCTATATTATTTGCGGCGCTAAGTATTTGATTGTACCGTATACGGGCAATGTTTTAAAATAATTCTTAGATGCACAAGCAGAATCGTACCTACGGAGTGATTCAATTACATTGGTTTTCCCTGTATGTCATGGGAAGATTAAAACTGTTCCAGTTTAATTAATGTCTTTAGTAAAAACCCTAAAACTCCCCATACAGTTTCACGCCGGTTTAAAGATATTTTTACAAACCGGTCGCAAATATCTTCATGCATATTTATACCTAGTTCATACAAATAGCAGATCATTTCGTAACGTTTGATTCTTTCGCAGCGTGTTTTAAAAGCGGCGACCGCCCAAGGTCGCGCGATGACAATCGGACTCAATCGGCATCTCCAGACCCAAATATAAATTAGTTTTTAATTTCCGTTTCGTTTTTCGGTCTACAGTAATCAACCATTGATTCAATGTGAGTTTTTGCACCATATTTACCAGTAGATTAGTACGCTCTAAAGTTTAACATTACCAACGAATAACGACCGCCCAAGTTTAATTACATTCTTATTTTAATTGTTTGCTGGTACTAGAAACTGTAAGCAGCGGGGCTTCGGGCGTTAGTTTTTCTATTTTACAATGCCTTCCATTCTATAACAGGTAATAGAGCCTACTCTTTTCTCAAACGCCGGCAGCGCACTTGCGACTCCTCTGGTGATGCGGGTGTTTTTGGGTCGCCGTGATCGTGATCACTTACCATCAGGTGAGCCGCTTGCTCGTCTGCTTCCTTTTTACCTTATTAAAATGTATCATGTTAAGTCAAACTTGGATCTCAGTTTTAAATTAATAATTGCCTGTCGCTCCCCAGGGATTTCGAAACAGAAAACAGCATTGGCGTAATCTAAAACATGTAAAACCAGAACGATACAAAAACGCAGAGTTTGGGAAAGATTGGGGGAATTGCGGAGATTATCGCGGATTAGATAAGCAAACATCCATAAATACGTCCATCTTGCTAATAGCCCGTATAAAGTAATTTAATCGGAGGAAATAATTCAAGCATTCGATGGATCCGTCTGACGGGCTTATTGATTCCCAAGTTTGAACATAATGTTGAAACGAGTTCAGTAGGCAAGTCAATGACACAGCTCGTTTGCGTAATATGGAATTAATGAATCGTCTAGGGATATACAAGCCCCTGTGAGGTGGCCTGATGTATACTCTAATTATTAAACTGTCGTAGTTCGTGTATTGCGATTAAACCGCGTATTATATTATAACCTTGTACACTAAAATAATGATTTTTGTAAACTTTAGACCACATAATTAGCCTTTTAGTCTCGCCGACAAGTATAAACCAACTTGATTGCGAGAGAAAAACATGCAATGATTGCATTGTGTACCTACAATATTCGTGCAAGCAATCTGCAAATCAGGCGTCCAGGCCTGAATTCCTCGAGAACGCCGGCCACTTACCGCTCTGAGGTTTTACTCTCTTGCAAGAGGCATGGTAAACTCGACACAGTCTGCGAACTTGTCATAGCGAGCTTGTTAACACCAATCACTTATGCTATTACGGTTCAAGCTCGTCAACCATGTGTTCATTGAGAGAAAAACACCCTTAAACTTGTGAGCCCTAGTTACTTTGCACATAAGTAGAAATTTGCACGCGCTAATTCGTAAGGTTTTGTAAAAACGCCGTTTATTTGTATGCGGGCTCCGCTATAGTTCCTAAGTATCGACTTGTTAACAGTATTGTATGATAACTGTAAGATAATGGAACGGGTACATAGGAAGTAACGAACTAAATTCGTTAAAATGTGGTGAATTCTTGGTAGATGAACTATTTCAGACAGCGACACGTGACCAATGTTTGTTGAGCTCTGCAATGTTTTTCAATCCAAGCTGAAAGGGGGTAACGAGAAATTAGTGATCCCTCCCCGACCTCGGCTGTAATGTTTCTGCCTTGACGTACTAATCTTCGCGCACCTGCGTCTTTGCCTCCGAATTAGGCACTGTCTCTTCATCGGACAGATTAAATTTTCCATTAAATTCAGTCGAAACGCCTAGCGGTTCCTGTGTTGTTTATTTAAGTAGGTATTTCTTCCACCTTGTTTAACTCGACGTATGTTACGTCTCAAGGAAAATATACCGCATTGTGATTAAAAAGTTTTTTGTTTAAAAAAATTAAAGCGTCGGCCGTACGCCTATCTAACTAAATTATTGTAAAAACATTAGGTAGTTTAAGTAAATAAATTGTAAGATAATTTTAATCTTGTTTTCCTCTTAGCAGTAAGTGTTGAGACATTCACATTTTATTTGTGTTATGTGTGAGGAACTTACTTTCGGAGCGAAGATTGTGTGATTACATGTGATACTCGGATTTTGAATGTGTCTTCAAGGAAATCGTCTATTCTGCCGCAACGAGTGGACAAGTACAAGAGCTAAATCGTTTTCCTATACAAAATAAACTTCCTTGCTTGCTGATTTCCGCGCTTTAAAAATCCGAGTTTAGTTATTTCTCGTGCTAAAGTAGTTAAGGTTCTGCGGTCGGCACCATTCTGGCCGTGTTGTCGAGAAAATAACGATTGTTTTGTAAGAAAGTTCCGTGTGCGAGCGTGAGCACGAAAACACTGAAGAGAAACACATCCTGCTTCAAGGAAACGACAATGCTTCCTTAGAATGGTGACGGCCACGGATTGTTTTAGGTGCCTGAGCAAATTATATTGCATTTTGTAATATAGTCAGAAAACTAAGTATAATTATTGTATTTAAGCACTGAAATGCGATATTTTTGTTAAAAAACTAAATGCGACATATCTTTGTGAAATTGAAACATGAATGCCTTTGGAAATCACGCAGTTAGTTTTTTGGATTAGAGAGGGTATTTTCAGCTGTTTACTAAAATTAACTGAATATTAAAACGCGTGATTAGGCTTGTAGTGATCATTTGTAATTTCTGTAAAAACGCCAAATAAATTTAGTGACGTTAGTGTAATAACGAATAATGATATAATCATAGTATTATTAAATTTAGCTGTTCTAATTGGGAAGATGACGGATAGTAGTGGTAGAGGCGGCGACGCGGTCAATTAAATGTTCATTGAAACAAACAGATGCGCCGCCCGGCCGCTTGCTGCGCCTCGAGCCTGCTGCATGACTTGAGGACTCGGTTTATAATGACGACTGTGCTGCAGAATCTGGAGTTTACCTTGGCTGTATTCAGATTAAAGTTTTAGTTTGACCGAGGATTCGTTACTTGGGCCATCTTTATTCCAAGTAATTGTAGGACAAAATGAAGCAACGATGAAAGATAATTATAATGTTTTTCTATACGTTGGATGTATTTTCCGATTATATCACATCAAGATTATAGAGCAAGGAAAGATACCCAATTAAAAATCGGTTGAGGCGTCCCGTCTCAGCTTGAAGCAATAAATTGTTGCCTGGTAATACCAGTGAAGTAATAGCTGTAGGGTATGTAAAGATAAATATGTTTGTATTGAACCTTCGATATTATAAAAATATCGAAAATTCCTATTAAATAAATTACCTATACTACGTTTACGTATACGGGCTTTAATTAAACCAAAACTTAATTGATTTCACATTGATTTCACAAAGGACGCGATCGGGATTTTGTTTTCATTAATTTTTAACTATGTACATTTTTTTGAAAACGATCCATATATTTGATAATTTTTAATCTATTGTAGGTTGCTTCCATATAATCAACTATTATTATTTATTGCTCAAATATGTACTTTAGATTATGGAAAAGTGTTTTATTATAGTCTTCAGATCGATTCCAGCGGCTGATAACGTAGTAAACACATTTATATCACCAGGTGTTGTACGCTAACGCAATACCGTAAAAAACAGCGTCATCGTAATCAATGAGCACTCAAACTACGGGGCGTTTAACGTTTCCTTAACACTTAGTGACATCGCAACAACAATTATGAACAATTTCCTGCCTACCGACGCGGTGTTCCTATAGATTGCTTTTGAAATAGTACTGTATCATTGGGTTTTGCAATACGACTCGCAGCAGCAAGCGGCCGCTACAAAAAGCTAAAATATTTTATATAGATACCTATTGCACTGCATTACCAGCATTTTCTAACAGATAAGGTTATTTTTCCTAGGTTGTAAATATTTACGAATGGTAAATATAGCGAGTATTTTAATAAAACAGTACAAGTGATTTTTCATGAATGATGATAAATATTAAGTGTGATATGTATTCCGTGCACAAGGGATGTTGTATCTATTTTCAATATTTAATAATATTTTGAGCGTCGGCTTTTAGAGAGTGATGATTGTGACGTCACCGCGCTACGCCATCTGTCGCCGAACGATGTCGAAACAATGCGGAGTGATTTGTGTGGGTGTGACGTCACCGGTGCGGTACCATTGTCTGAAAGCTGTAGTAGAGTCGAGGCGAGCCGCGAGTGAGAGTGGGATAGTTGACAGTGCCGGAAAAGTGTGGTTCGCAACCTCGGCGACCACTTACGATACTGTGCTTCTATGTTGAGAAATTAATAAATCTGGTTGTAGCCATTTTGAGTGTATTTATTTATCCCTTTTCCAGGACCAGCAAGCAAATTTCGTTCGGGTGGGTATAGTTTGTCGTAAGTAGAATTGGAAGTAAAGCTTTTAACTAAACTAACAATATTGGAGGAATTATAGTGACATTCTGCGGGTCGTAGGACCTTGTGCAGGATCTGTCCGGATCGCTACCACCATCTTATCCATTAACCTGCCGCCAAACAGCAATGTTCGCATTGCTGTGTTCCGGTTTGGGGATAAGACAGCCGAAAAATATGTATGTATGTATGTAAACACTTTATTGTACAAAATAAAACAGAAAAAATACAATGAAGATACAAGAAAACGACCGGTGAAATAACTAGCATAGAGGCATTCCATCTTAGTCATCAAGGTTGGCAACGCATTTGCAGTCTTAGGATTGCAGTCTTGTGAATACGAATGTCTATCGGTCAGTTTCCACTTATCATCAGGTGGCCTGTGTGCTCATTTGCCTTCTCAATGCCATAAAAAAGACAAATAAATATAAATTAAATATCAGGGGACAATCTCACACAAATTGACCTAGTCCCAAACTAAGCTCTAGGCTTGTACTACTAGACAACGATAAACATACTTATAGAGAAATACATACTTAAATACATAGAAAACATCCAAGACTCTGGAACATATTCGCGCTCATCACATAAATATCCGTCCTTACCGGGATTTGAACCCAGGACCGCTGGCTTCAGAGGCAGGGTCGCTCACATCTAGGCGGCCAATGTGTCGTCAATCGTAAGTACACATTGATTTTTAATTTTTGGTGATTTCGAAGTCGTGTAGCCTTGGTATATTCACAAGAACTACGTGGCACATTTTTTGTTAAATTCACAACGAAATAACCAATATTTAATGACAACAAATTAAGAAAAAATGCCGAATTGGTAGCAAAAAAGATCTTCGTTGGTCCGGTCCAACTTGTTTTTTATCGCTTTTTCACCGGAAGAACCGCAAACCTTGTCGCAACCGCAATAGATGGCAAACATTTTGCCGACTGTTTCTGGCGTAAAACAGCTGTAGATTTTTTATGTTGGAAAAGTGGCCGAGTTTTCTTTGGAATTTTCATGTTCGGGATATACCTGTTTTTAACAATATAGGCCTTTTAGGAGTCAAATGAATATCATATCTTATTACAATTAATTCATTATTATGTACTTTTTAATTGAACTAGGGATCTATATTGTTCTAAAGGGTTTTTAGAGTAAATATCATAATTTACTAAAACAGGTGTATCGCCACTATAGTCTGTTTAACATAAAATGATTATATAAAAATAAAAACAAAATGTTACTCAAAAATTTTGTATTCCATTTCCAGGGTAAAAATTTAGCTCTAAAACTAACCATAATTTTTCAAAAAGAAAAATCCTGCTGATTTATTCAATCAATGTGCCCTCCAAGTGAAAAGGTCGCATGTGAATTAGCTAATAAATTTAATCTTACACTGTTGTCAATAAAAATTCTTGGTGAACCTTAAATAAAAAAAAAAAAAATAAGGTCAAACATCGAACAGCAGTTTAACACTTTCATTGCTGAAACTTACTTTCACTTTCTTTCAGGGCTTCTGAACTAGATCTTTATTCTTCAGGAAAAAATCACATATATTTTTTTTCAGGGGTCAATGTCACACAAATTGACCTAGTCCCAAACTAAGATCTAGGCTTGTACTATGGGTACTAGACAACGATAAACTTACTTATATAGAGAAACACTGCCTAAAGTGATGGCACGGACACTAAAAGCTGACAAGCACCAATAATGGACACAACTCTTAATCAAAGATCATATTGGGTCATAAATTGATTGTTGCAAATCAAATTATGAGAATCAAGGCGTCCATCATTAGCCCTCCTTCACTGGCTCCATCACCCTAGGTCTCGAAAAAAACCTTTTTGCACTTAACCTCGTGAAGCTCACCATACAACAAACAGGGAGATATTTGTAAATTTGAGTCTACTTGCAAGGGAATAAAGTTCAGTTTCCATTACTCTTAAATGCCATATTCGAAATTGATACAAATAAAAATGAACTTTATGATCATTACAATATAGTTTAAATTAAATTACCTCGGTTATGTACTTCCTATGGCACACTACTTTTTATAAAACCTTGAGCTAATATTTATAAGGTACCACATAAACAGATGCAACCTTTTTTTAGAAGGGCACATTACAGAGACTTGCGGCTCTATGGTACTCGGTAAAATCATATTGCTTTTGACATGTTACCGTATCGTTTCTGACTCGGCTGCCATGTCAAGTAAATAAGGGCTATCGTAACCAGAGGCCGGAATTTTTGTGGCATTTTTGAGATGTCATAGTGAAATCTCATAGGTTTTACCAAGTAGCATAGAGCTCAAACATAAGAACGTTAATACTGATAACTACAATATGTACACTACGTTAATCAAAACTTAACGATAAAAAAATAAAAATATTAATACTAAAGTTTAGCAAATCATTAATCATTAACATTGACACGATAAATTCAAATTCAATATTTTTGCTTCGGACTGTCAAACCCATAGTTAGTAACAAACTTTTATTCTAGTATTAGTGACGTCCAAGTAAATATTTATTTATTACGCGATTAAGTCACGATTTTTAGGTTCAGTAGTGTCTTTAGTAAATTTGACCAGGAATGGGATTCTGCACGGTAATAACGATAACGTCTTTGACGTGTTTCCGTATTGTCAAAGTTTTGATAACGCTTATGTCAATGATAATAATGGCGAACAAATAATAAACGCTTCTAAAACACGTCAAACGCGATATCATTATAACGCAGTAGAATAGAGGCCCTGCTGGGTCTCTATTCAACTGAGTAAAAACGATATAGCCATTACGTGTTGTGGTATTGTTTTTAATTTGGGCGCCAGTACTGTCAAATAAACAAGAGTTATCAAGACGTTGACAATACGGAAACAAGTTAAAGGCAATATCGTTTAAACCCAGTAGAATAAAGGCCTTGATCAGGCTATATACTCCTGTCTACACCAACTGGTTAGTACAGGTGAGACAGTCCGATGAATCTTATAATGATAACCTTAAGGTATAGTTTAGTGTAATATTTGTACTGTAACATGGCTTAACTTCATGGAGTGTTTGATAACATTATCTTAGGTTTATTTAAATTTGGATATTTAGATATTGTTTTTTGATACACAAAAAAGGGATATTCGTCACTCTCGTCAAGACAGCTGACGCTAAACAGCCAGGGAGTTTATCTATACTTCAGTCATTTCTTTATTCGTCGAGCCTCCCAAGATAGTCAAAATATTGTCATGCCCGCCTTTGATTTTTTTTATTGACGAAATACAAACGTACATTAATTTAATAACATCGACCGATGACGTCGCGTTATCATACAAATACCGATTGTACCACAATCAATGTGTTATCTATACTAAAATTATAAATGCAAAAGTAACTCTAGTCTGTCTGTGTGATTGTTACGCTTCCACGGATCCGTGAAAGAATCCACTAAAGAATCCGCTAAAGATAGACACACAGTTACTTTTGCATCTATAATATTAGTATAGATGTCCTTCACTGGGACTCAAACTATCTCCATACCAAATTTTATCCAAACGATTCACCGGTTTATCCTTGAAAGCGTAACAAACAGAGAGACAGTTATACTTATAATATTAGTGAACCGTAGAATGAAACTTCGGTGAGACATGTCTTGTACACTGTGGCGTTTAACTATCGACGGGTTTTTTTTATTACGATAATTCTCCTCGTAAAAACCACATTGCTTTTGACATTTTATTCTATAATCATGTCGCCCGAGTTAAAAACGATACGATAGTATGTCCAAAGCGATATGGTTTTACCCCGGGGGAAAAAAACTCCTGACATATTTCATTTGGTTCCTATTGTTAAGTTTTCTCGTGATATTTGGCCACTGTGATATGACCGAAACGTGGAGCTAAAATAAAACCTTTCAAATTCTACATTTAAAACCTACCCGTTAAGGTTCCTCGATTTCATCTGCAGCTCGAACCTTCTGTTCGTCCTCACGCCCTTAATAACAGTCCTGAATTCCTTCCTATCCTCGTCTCTCTTCCCCGAAGTGAAAGATTTCTCCCTCATGATGGTCTGCTTTGCGACAGCTCTACGTAACGAAGTAGCACCAGCTAACGAAGGCTGAATTTTCTTAACCACTTTAGGTTGTATTTCCTTTGGCTTCTTTTCGATTTTGCTCGGGATACTGAAGGGGTTCACGTTGGAGTTCATTTTGAATCCGAACCTTGTGTACCCGCGCTGTAGAGTGTCCAGGGTAGGCAGGGTAGGTAGTTTCGCCGCTGGTTTGAATGGAGTAGCGGTTTTGACAGGTGTAGCCGACTTGAGAGGTGTAGCAGACTTGAGGGGTTTAGCGGATTTGAGGGGTGTAACCGATTTGATGGGTTCTAGTGTCACTGTAAAGGAAATAAAAAATATAAACAGTGCTGAAGGGGCTAGCAAGTTGAATTCTATGAAAGCTTACAATTGTAGAATCTGTCAAAATGTAAATTAACATAGGCAAGGAGAACAGCCTAAGTCAATAAAAATATAATGAGACAAACAAAAATTTAGACCCAAACTAAGCTTATTTGTAAAATTTTGTGGTCCGCCCAAAGTTTCATCATAGAAATTTTATATAAAAAGTTGAGAGAAGTTGAGTTTTATCACCGTGTGGTTGCCGGGTTAGAATAGTGCCACTCCGTGTCTTCCCGTGGATGTCGTAAGAGGCGACTACTGGAATAAAAGGCTTGTAGTACTGTTAGGCGATGGGCTTGCAACCTGTCACTAATACACTGGTAAACATCTCAACCTACTTGTGCAAAATGTGGTTGCATAAATATCAACAAGTCTTTTTAGCGTTGTTAGTATTTCTGTAGCTCTGCCTACCCCACTCTGGGAATGAAAGCGTGATGTTATGTAAGTTGAGTTTTACACGTGTAAAGTTTTTTGTGGGATATACCCTGATGTTACTGTACATCCCCTCCTTGCAAACAATAATTATTTCGATTACAGATTCAACCTCGCCGTGATTATCGCATCCTTATTAAAACATGATCAAATCGAAACGTAGAAACTGTAACGTCTGCGAACATCGTGTAATTAGCAACTAAAACGTTTTGTTATCAAAGTAATCAACGTAGAGCTTGACTCAATTTCCGTGAAATGAAGATGTCTATGTGTAAATCATTTTAAGCCCGCATTTTTGTGCGTAGATGTAAAGCCAGTATAACAATTACTGAGATCTAGAAAACTAACGCACACACGTCTAGGTGTTTGAATGATAGGTGAGATTGTCTGTGTACTTATTGTTCACACACACGTGTCAACGTAACGCCTAAATGGACCGATCCTTGATAGTGAGACGTGTCATAAAGTGTAGTATATTGTGATAGAGAAATATTAATAATGAGTCACAGTTTATAGTAATCGTGTAACCGGGTGCAGAGCGACATCTAGCGGCGGCGCGGTGAACTACGGGCTAATAGCCGATACGCAATGCGTGAGTAAGAATAAATACACTTGGCGCTGCTTTTTTCTTAATGTTTTTTTTTATATGCGACTTTGGTGTAGGTTTCTTGCGACTCTTATCTGTAATGATGGTTTTGTCCGCGTGCGCGACGTGTTAAAGAGCCCTCATGTGGTAAATTTGGATCTCTGCTTATTGGCCAAATTGTTTCGTCGTCTAGGGCATGCAGTATCGGACGATTTCCAGTATCGGAATTAAAAGTCGGTATTGAACCTCAATCTCGGAATTATGCTCGGCATACAATATTGACTATTTCCAATACCGGAATTAAAATTCGGTATTGTGTCTCAATATCGGAATTCCGATACTAGTATCGGAATTGGCGATCTTTTAGAAATACTTTTTTCAAGGTCGTATCGTATTTATAAATTATCAGCATAACTGAATAAGCAAAATAATTATTTGAAGCAAGGTTTTTTTATACACTTACTACTTACCTCTACATTTTGTGTATTAACAACAGTGTTGCCACTGGCAACACTATACCGAAGTAACGTCAGCTGCGCGTGAGATGGTGGGGAGTTCCGGCCGCCATCTTGCTAACTTCATCCGGACGAAAAACACGTCTCTCTTACTTAGATAAAAATGTAAGCTGCATTTTGTTTAAATTAAACATATTTTAAGTTCGGAACGTTTTCCTACTAATAACCCACTTGCTCCGAACATTTGGTGACCCCGACGTGATTCGATTTCTTCGGATTACTACTGACGCATGAAGATGGCTTCGACACACGCGGCGTGGACACAACCTATTTAATGGCGATCGCTGAGAGTCGCTTGCTAAATTGACTGGATCTCCTGCTGAATGGACGCGGGACCAACCTGCCGAAGAATACTGGTGACGAAAAGTGTGTTGTCATATCGTCTCTTGCAGGGAAGTACGCCCATTTTTAGTATCTTTTTCCTTTAAGCTAAAAGGTTTGGTTCATATTTGCTTCCTTGTGTGAACAGTGTTATATAAATATGCACGCCGCATTGTGCTCTCAACCTGTCTAGGTTATCTTTCTTGCATCATTCATGGTATGCACGTACTAACTTTTATGAAGTCAGATTCGTTCTACCTAATTTAATGCATAGAATAAACTTATGCTACTCATAAACTAAAATCTACCACTCTCTAAACAGTTCGAAGTCCTAGGTTTTGATAAGCCCTAGGTTGTCTACTCTCTTACTTACTACTTTTTGACAACCTACATTTAACTTCGTAACTTACTGTGGTAAATCTACTTTTGTCTATAACTTAAACTATTATAAAAAGAAATTGTTTTGTGTTTAAACAAAATAACTAAATATAACCCCGTATGGTTGCCGGGTTAGAATAGTACCATTCCAAGTCTTTCCGTGGATGTCGTAAAAGGCGACTAAGGTAATAACGGCTAGTGCTACTGTTAGGCGATAGGCTTGCAACCTGTCACTAATAGGTGCACTAATCTCTCTTACTGTTACGTAAAGGTACTCAGTTGTACTTTACGTATTCTATCTAACTATACTTCTAATATTTATTGACTAACTTAACATGCAACTTGTCATTTACACCTCTTTACTGCTGCTTTTGCACATCGCTTAGCATTTCAAATTGCACATTCCAGGTTGCGGTGATTCCTGCCTCTTTGGACCTCTGCGTTCTTACCTACTACTCAGCGCGTCGCGTCGCAGCCTGAGCGTGACCTCTCGTAACCTTCCTTGCGCGCGAATTCCCTGACAGCTGATCCAGCGCCAATTTGTCGTAGTTCTTACGGCCTATACGGTTTGATCTTTTATTTACTTTGTTGTGCGGTCTGTTCAGTTGTTTACTAAATAACTACTTGTGCTGTGTGTAGAAAACTATCTAAATTAAGTTCTCATTATGGCAGAATTAAAGGCACTTTTGCAACAACGCAGTTCAATAAAAGCAAGAGTTACTAACTTTTTTAAGTACTTGGAAAAAGTAATTGAGAAAAAGAGTCTTACTAAACAGTTACTTTATGAACTTGAATTAAAATTGTCGCGTTTTAAAGAATTATTTAACCAGTTTGATGAATTAAAATATAAAATTGAAATCTTGGCTACAGATATTGAGGAGCAGATAGAGGAACATGAGTGTATAGAAAATAACTTTTGCAATCACATATCAGTGGCTCAAAGCCTAATTGACTCAAATGCTACAGAAGCTTTACCTGAAAATGCTTCTTCTGCCTCATCAGCTGCTGGCAATAATAACTTAAATTGTAACATCAAACTGCCTACTATACAACTGCCATCCTTTGATGGTAACTATATTAAATGGATGGAGTTCAGAGACACCTTCGACTCTCTGATCAACAAAAATAACTCTATTCCTGAAATAAACAAATTTCACTATCTGCGATCCTCGCTTGAGGTAGGCGCAGCAAATGTTATAAAGTCACTTGAGTTTACCGCAAATAATTACAGTTTGGCTTGGAAGCTTCTTTGTGAACGCTATGATAACAGTAGAATTCTGATTAATAACCACTTAAAGGCACTATTTAACTTTGACACTATTAACAAGGAATCTTTTCGGTCCTTGAGATATATGATTGACTATTACTCAAAAAATCTGCGAGCTTTAAACAGCTTGAATGAACCTACGTCTCAATGGGACACTCTAGTTATCTTTATGATGGCGTCTAAACTAGATGGCGCCACAAGTCGCAAATGGGAGGAACATCGGAGCAACTTAAATTCTTCTCCGACTCTTGAAGAATTTTATAATTATTTGCGTAGCCGTGCTGACGTTTTGGAAACGGTTCAGTATACTAAAAATGATATTAATAAATCTGAAAAACCCCTACAAATGCACTATAAGGAAAATAAACATGTAAAAGCTTTTGTGGCCTCCTCTACCGATGAAAGTAAAAACTGTGTTGTGTGCTCACAAAGTCATCTGCTTTACAAATGTGATAAATTTAAATCCATGTCTTTAGATGCTAGATTAAATATAGTATCGAGGCACAATTTGTGCCAAAATTGTCTTCGCCCTGGTCATCATTCTACTAACTGTAAGCATACTCCTTGCAAATTCTGCAACAAAAAACATAACTTACTATTACACAAGCAATATGGTAGTGCCAACTTACCTGCGGGTACTTCTCATGCAAGTCCTCAAGTATCAGCCTTTCAAGTGGCAGCTCCTCCTCAAGCGTCTATGCCTTATGTGGTGTCTGCTGAAGCAGCACCAACTACACTGACCGGTCCTGGTCATAGCACTACTCACTCTTACCCAGTGTCTCTCTCAGCAGTGATACCTGGTCAGGTACTTCTCTGCACTGCTGAAGTGGAATTGTTTAATCCTAAAACAAGTAAAACTTTGATTGCTAAAGCTCTTCTTGA
This sequence comes from Acleris holmiana, assembly GCA_949316455.1. Taxonomy (NCBI): domain Eukaryota; kingdom Metazoa; phylum Arthropoda; class Insecta; order Lepidoptera; family Tortricidae; genus Acleris; species Acleris holmiana. The sequence goes on from OX438778.1 coordinate 18,685,965, forward strand.
CGTTGGAAGCCAGTCTTCCTTCATATCTGAAAAAACACAAAAGAAAATAAATCTTGTTTGCTCGCATACAAGTCCTATATCTATATCTGGTATAAATAACAGCCCAATGGACACTAATAAAATCTGCAATATTGAGGTTAGGTCACGTGTCAATTCTTTTAAAATTAATGTGTCTTGTCTAGTAATTCCCGAGATAACTGGTCAATTACCTAGCATTGAAGTTGACTCCTCGCGTTTTGACCTCCCTATCTCTATAGAGCTAGCAGACCCTAGTTTCTACCTGCCCTCTGAGATTCATGTTTTATTAGGGGCTGATGTTTTCTGGGACCTTGTCGGCGCAAGGCAAATTAAATTGGGTAAAAATAAACCAACTCTGCAAGAATCCACATTAGGATGGCTCATTTCTGGTCCAACTGGACAGACTGCTAGCTCTACTACGCGTTGCAATTTTTCTAGAGAGATTCGAGAATCACTTGCCAAATTCTGGGAACTTGAAGACATTCCCAATGCTACTTGTAAACCTAAACTATCTAAAGATGAGGAGTACTGTGAAACTCATTTTGTTAAAAATACTATCCGCTTAAATGATGGCCGCTTTAGTGTCAAACTTCCCCTTCGTGAAAACCCAGAGGATGCTCTAGGCGACTCTTTTCATATCGCCAAAACGCGTTTCTATAATCTAGAAAGAAAGTTAACTAAATCTAATACAAAGAATGAATATACTTCCTTTATAAAAGAATATGAGGCATTAGGGCACTTAACTGAAATTACTCGTCCTAGCTTTGGATACTACATACCCCACCACGCTGTGATTCGTGACAGCAGCGAGACCACTCGTCTTAGAGTAGTCTTCGACGCGTCTTGTAAGACTACTTCGAATAAATCTTTAAATGACATCCAGATGGTGGGGCCTGTAGTGCAAGATGACTTGATGTCGATTTTACTTAGATTTCGAATATATGCTTATGTGGTCACAGGTGATATTGAAAAAATGTACAGACAGGTGCACCTAGATAAATCTCAGCGTCACCTGCAACTAATTCTCTGGAGAGATGATGAAAGTCAGCCTCTCAAAGTCTTACAGCTTAACACTGTGACCTATGGAACCGCTTCGGCTCCATACTTAAGTACAAGGTGTCTGGCTCAACTAGCAGCGGAGTGTCAAGATGAGGCCATTGCCAACACCATTAAATACCATTTTTATGTTGATGACCTCAGTACAGGATCTAACTCAAAATCTGACTTGAAGACTACTGTCAAGAGTGTTATACAAAAACTTGCTGAAGGTTGCTTTCCACTGCGTAAATTCCGTACTAATTGTCCCAATATCTTTCATGGCATTCCCACTACTACTCAACCTCAGGACTTCAGTAAGGAGTCATCTGTGTTGGGGCTAAAATGGGCTCCTAACTCTGACACTTTGCAGTTCTCTGTTAACACTGATAATATAACTAATGTAACAAAGCGCTCCATTTTGTCAAATTCTTGCAAAATCTTTGACCCGCTGGGTCTTCTATCAGCATGTACTATATTTCATAAAATAATACTTCAAAAACTATGGTTGCTGGATGTGGGCTGGGATGATCCCATTCCAGACGAAATAAAAAATACCTGGCTTGAGTTTCATAATAAAACTAAACATTTTGAACAAATTCAAGTGTCGAGACACACTCTTTGTAAATCTCCTAATAAAGTAGAAGTGCACTGTTTCACAGATGCATCGCAGGATGCTTACTCTGCATGCATTTACTTAAAATCTACTGATGACTCTGGCAATGTTTCAGTCAATCTACACTGCGCTAAAACTAAAGTGGCTCCCTTAAAGTCAGGAACTATACCGCGTTTAGAACTACTAGGAGGTTTACTTGGTGCTCGATTACATGCAAAATTTATACAGGCATCTAATATGAACCTTATTTCACGCTCTTTATTTTGGACTGATTCAACTATCTTGTTAGGGTGGTTACATACTCAACCTAAAACACTAAAAACTTTTGTTAATAACCGAATAGACGAAATTCGGGACTTAACTGACAAAAATGCATGGCATCATGTACCTACAGATCTTAATCCTGCTGACTTAGCCTCTAGAGGTATTCAACCAAATCTTCTTCCCAACAATAAACTCTGGTGGCACGGTCCTGAGTTCCTGGGGAAACCTGAGAATGAGTGGCCTCAGTATAGACACAATCCTGAGCCTTTACCTGAAATAAAAAGATGTTTTACTGGTCAAACTAGATCTGATTCTGTCATTCCGTTTGAAAAATATTCAAAGCTCTATAAACTTCAAAGAGTATTCGCTTATGTACTAAGGTTTATAAACAACTCAAAAAATAAAAATAATAAACTAACTAAGGAACTTACCTGCCCGGAATTAAACCAGTCACTTACACTTTTAGCTAAGGCATCTCAAAGGGAATCATTCGAAAAGGACATTAACTCACTAGAAACTAATAAATGTTTAAATCGAAGGTCGTCAATTATCTCCTTGAATCCATTCTTAGACGATAATGGTGTTCTGCGAGTCGGTGGACGTATCGTCAATGCGGTCCATTGTCCATACGATAAAAAACACCCAATCTTATTGCACCCTAAACATACTTTCACAAAAATGTTATTTATAAAAGAGCATTCTCGTCTATTACATTGTGGACCACAGCTATTATTGAATTCTATTCGTGATCAGTTTTGGCCCACAGGTGGCATATTATTGGCCACAGCTACCGTAAGGAAATGTGTCACTTGTCAAAGGCATCAGTGTAAAGCTTTATCTCCACTAATGGGTCATTTACCGAAACCTCGAGTAACTCCTGCTCCACCGTTTGAGACTTGTGGCACCGACTTTGCCGGTCCATTTCTAATCCTAAATAGGAAAGGTCGAGGCGCTAAAACCTCCAAATGCTACTTATGCGTATTTGTTTGCTTCTCTACTAAAGCTGTACACTTGGAGGTTGTTAGTGACCTAAGCACCAGTGCTTTTATTTTGTGCCTTCGTAGGTTCATTTCAAGACGTGGGAAACCTCATACTGTCTACTGTGACAATGGAAAAAACTTCGTTGGTGCTAATAACGAACTGAACAACAAGCATTATTTACGATTATTCTGACAGATGACAAGTTCTAATCTATGGAAGGATTAACATGTAATTTTAATGCATAGAAGGTGCTATTATCTAAGTGTTGGAGCTTGAACCTAAACCAGGCAACTTCATATACAACTTCGAAATACTATGTTTGTTTCGATATTACAATACCGGAATTTAAAGGTATTGAATATTGGATTTACGATATTGATAGGCCCAATATCGAATTTCGATATTAAAAGTGTTCCGGTAGTGCTCCATCTAATCTCGGAATTGTAATATCTGAAAAATTGGCCCGAGATCTCGGAATTCTTGCCATAGTTTCGTCAAATGTATAATTTCCCAAAAACATCATTTGGGCAAACGCATTACAGGATTTTTATAAAACTAACCTAACCTAACCTATAGGGTTCAACACGATGGTCCTGAAATAAATCCTGAAATATTTACAGTTTCGGAAAATAAATGCGTTTGCCCAAATGATGTTTTTGGGAAATGATACATTTGGCCAAACGGCAGGCTCCCGGCAAATATACTGAATAGATTATTTCATTAATTTCACTTCATCGATCCATCCTGTGTTGAATCGAATCGGGTACTTACGGAACCCTATACAAACAGCCTAGCCGCGCTCTTGCCGCGGTCAAACCTGGACGGCAAGCCGTGTGCAGGGGTTCTTCCTTCCTTCGTTTCGTCAAAAAGTTTTGGCCAAATATATAATTTGACCAAACTGTCAAATGTCATTCCCCAAACATATCATTTGACCAAACTGCTTTTTTCCGAAACTGTAAATATTTCAGGGTTTTTCTAAAACGAACCTTACCTAACTTACATATAGGGCTCTACACGTTGGTCTTAAAATAAATCCTGCCGCTATTTGTTGTTACGTCTAGAGGTCCGTGGTCGAAGGGATCGGGCGGGGTGTGCCGCGCTCCTAGCAACTCTATCTTATACATCTCTAATACACCGCCGGACCTTCATGACATTATGAAAAATATCGAAATCATAACGCTTTTCTTTGGTGTTTTAAACTTCTTGGCACTTGACGCAGACTCCAACAGCTACCTAGTGATTACCTCTAGGGCCCCTCTCGAGCACGCCCAGGGCCACGCGGGTCCTGAACCTAGGCTTGGTGACACGTCGTCGCCGACTCCCAGCTGTTACTAGTGAGCACCCACCTCTCGGGCTCCGCTCGAGCACGGCCAGCCCGCCCGTGGGCTCGAGCAGCAGCCTGGCGCGCGCGGCGCGGCGCTGCTGGCACTGGTCGAGGGACTCCATGCGCTCGAAGCGTCGCGCGTGCAGGGCCGCAAAGTTGGGCAGCTTGGTGGCCTTCACATCCGACTTGGGTTTCGTTGGCGTAGCCGCCTTTTGAGGCGTCGCGGATAATTTTGCTGGAATAACACGAATTTAATTATAGTCTTTCCAAAGTCCAAATCCTATACTTATTTAATAAATATCAGGTGACAAACTCACACAAATTGATCCAGTATTGTGTATTCATTTGTACAACATGAAAAATCATTCTTCCGTTTCAAGACAAAACGAAAACACAAGCCGCTGGACGTTCGCCCCAAACTAAGCTTTAGGCTTGTACTATGGGTACTAGACAACATATAGCCCATTCGCTTAGATAGTGTCGCTACACCCGCACGCACTTGTAGTTATTGTAATAAAATACGAATTTACGCGGCGGCATCCTTTGACAAAAGCCGGCACGTGCCAAGACGGCGCGACACTAGGTAAGGCGACGACACTATCTAAGCAATCGAGCTGTACTTCTTTACCTTACCGCAGGGACACTACCAACTAGGCTAACGTGTCGTCAAATGCTATTTGTTTTATCTTATGGCAAGGTGAAGGCAAACGAGCACACAAGCTACCTGCCCTCTATTAACCTCCTAAGTCCCACCATACAACGAAATTTGCCAATGGAATACGAACCTATTACAAATGTAATAGTCAATTTTCTAGTTTGATCGTCACTCATAAAAACAAAGGAAAACCTATTTTATTTCCTTTGCAATAGGTCTATTTTCTAATGAACGTATTATGTACAATTTTTTGTACGAGAGGCCTCAGGAGGTTAAAAATAAATAATAAAATACCTACGTGTTAACGTTTTGAACACCATTGACGCCCATAGCCGACCATGAGGTAGACAGCGTAAAATAGATCTTAGTGTCTTTAAGGAAGGTTGACATTAGCCCAGGTTTCCATCCATCGATGGGCGTTGAAAAGGTTAAATACTTTTTGGTAAACTACGGACGGACTAAGTCGTTTTTTAGGGTTTGGTATTCAAACTAGGAACCCTTATAGTTTCGCCATGTCCGTCCGTCCGTCCGTGCGCAGCCTAGCGCAGAGACTCTTAGTACTAGAAAGCTGTAATTTGGCATGAATATGAATCTTACTCACGCCAACAAAGTGGTACAATAAAATGAAATAAAAAAAAAATAGGGTACGTTCCCTACACATAACGTGGGGATGTATTTTTTTTTCTCGTCTATCCTATAGGGTGTCATTGGATAGTTCTTTCAAAAATATGTGAAAAAAGTTTTTCGATTAAGTTATCCGTTATGAAATAAAAGCGCGTCCCCCCCCCCCCCTAAAGCCAAAAATACAAATACTAAAAATATAAATAAAACTTAAATGAAAGAGCATATAACATTTTTTTAAGGACGACTATTAGAAATCATTGGTTCTTGAGATACAGGCGATTAAAGTGTTTATACCTACTAAAATCATCTAAGACGGCACCGATTTACTTTAAATAGAAAATTACAAATTACTCGTTGATTTTTATGTTTGTAGTGCTAAACAGCTTCGGAACCCTACACTGAGCATGGTCCGACATGCTCTAGCCCGGTTTTTTGTTACTCAGGAAGCATCCCTATTACAAAACTGATTCTAAGATTGCAGATGCGATGCCAATTGCCAACCTAACGACTAAGCTGGAACGCCTCTAGATAATAATAATTTCACCATTTGTCTTATCTCTACGCAGGAACACAACAATGCGAACACTGCTGCTTGACGTCAGGTTAAAGGATAAGATTAAACGTGGATTTGACGAAATAGTCGTGCAAAGTCATGGCAGTAATTCACTTTTGTTTGTCAAATTTACCTTGAACTTTTGTTGCACAACTAATAAATAAAACTAAGCATAAGATAGCAATAAGATATAATTATAAGTAACAGCAAGGATTTAATTAAAACCGGAACTTCTGACGGATGCAAAAAGCCAACGGCAAGCAAGTACTGACCACGCCCGACGTTGCTTAACTTCGGTGATCGGACGAGAACCGGTGTGTTCAACGTGGTATGGACGTTGGCGATTGCAAAGACGAATATTTGAACCAGAATCGGATATATCATAATAATTATGGCGCAACAATACGCGTCTAGGACAGCTCAAACTTGTTTTTTTTTTTTCATTTTGGAATAAATGACTGTCATCTTGCACACGTTTTTGCCTTTAACGAATACAAACTTGCAAGATTTTGAAGCACTTCCTGGGGACCAATTGAGCTGAAATTTGGTATAGGTACCTACATTACTTTGATGACAATACATTAATATGGCATGGCATCATCGAACTAGTCTGATGATGGAATTGGAAGGTGGTGACAGGATCTCCACTATACTTAAAGTAGATTCACCATGTTTGGACTCATGGTTGGTCTTGAAAAGCAGTAAATGACTGCAAAAAAAGTACAGTCGAAAGAGAAAGAAAGTCTGCAAAAAAATGTTTTCACGTCACCATGTTAATTGAGGAATGTGCGAATTTGACTATTACTATTATGAAAAAATAAACAAAGCATAGTAATCCTATTACATCAACATCATAGATTCACTTGTCACAATAAAAAAAAAAGCTGCAGTGACTTGTAAAGTAATATAAATAAATAAATAAATATCAGGGGACAATCTTACAGAAATTGACCTAGTCCGCAACTAAGCTCTAGGCTTGTACTATGGGTACTAAACAACGATAAACATACTTATATAGAGAAATACATAGAAAACATCCAAGACTAAGGAACAAATATTCGCGCTCATGACACAGACTGCCCTTACCGGGATTTGAACCTAGGACCGCTGGCTTTGCAGGCAGGGTCACTCCCAACTAGGCCAACGTGTTGTCTATATGGTGTGCCAGTTGATGATTTTCGGCAAAACACTAGGTGTGTAAGTATAATATATTAATATAACATACCCATAGCACTGGCAGTGCGCGCGCGCACCGGGCGCTCCGCAGGGCGCTGGGAGGGCCGCTCGAGCCGCGAGCGCTTCGCTATGGACGCTTCGCCCTCGGTGTGCGTGAACGAGCGCTTGCGAGCTGCGCGCGCGCAGAGACTGTCTGCGGATACACATTACTTGAACTCTCCCAATAGTGATTCGTGAGTATTGATTTGGTAAGGTTAAACGTCTTCCAGAAGAATCTTAACGATTTGGAACTGTGCCAAAATTAAATAAATCAAATCCTATGTCATATTTTATTTTATGTAAGTATTGAGTAATTGCGTCACTTTGATATAGTTCCACAGCAGTAGGGTAAGGGTTTTGGTTGTCCTAAACAATGTAAAACACAAATTTATTGTTACTAAAAGTGCTTTTTATTTTTTTGGCCCAATTTCCCCAGAGTCAAAATTTAGTCCTCAGGCAGCTAGGTAACGCTATCACACTGTGAATTAAAGAATGAGCACGTATTCAATAAAACCGGAGCTTTGACATAAATATGCAAAAAGCCAACGGCACGTGGTGTTCCCAGGCGGTCACCCATCCAAGTACTGACCACGCCCGACGTTGCTTAACTTCGGTGATCGGACGAGAACCGGTGTATTCAACGTGGTATGGACGTTGGCGACAGCAAAGACGAATATTTGAATCAAAATCGGATATTATGATATTACGGCGCAACAATTATTATAATACGCGTCTATGACAGCCTATACTTGTTTTTTTTTTTCAGATTGGAATTAAATGACTATTATATTGCAGACGTTTTCGCCTTTAACAAATACAAAATTAAAAAATAGAATACAATTGTATCTTCTATAAATAACATCAATGAAATCCTATGTTATATGTTATTTTATGTATTGAGTAATTGCGTCACTTTCACTTAGTTCCACAGTAGTGGAGTAAGTGTTTTGGTTGTCCTAAATAATGTAAACACAAATTTATCCTTACTAAACATTCTCTTAGTTTAAAAGTTTTTTTGGCCCAATTTCCCCTGAGTGGATATTTAGGCTCTATGCCTCAGGCAGCTAGAACTAATGCTATGCCACTGTGAATTAAAGATTGGCCACATATTCAACGTCATCTTCAATTTGCAGCCTTCATACATAAATCAAAGCTTGTGTAAAGAATATATTTTTGATTTTGTTGACAAATTTCTAAGCATTAAAATGTATGTAAAATCCACATCTTGCTGTGTAAAATGAAAGAAGGTAGATATAGACAACAAGAAGGTAGAAATAGAATCGGAAACTTACCATTCTCTTCATAAACAAAGCTCTTGTTAGAACCTTTTAGATTTGACTTGATGACTTTGCTCTTCTGTTGCAAAACCACTACAGGATTGTTGACAGGGCTGCAGAACATGACCCGCGTTGCACGAGGCGCCTCCTCCGCCAATGAGGATCGCTGACCCTTCTCTATTGAGTGTGTTAAGTTAAGAACACTCTTTTTTTTCTGTGAGCCTTTGCTATTAGAATGGTACGGAGTACAACCAGCTGCAGGTAAAGTCTGGCGCTTATTTGGTGTCAGCTTAGGAGACATAACCTCCGGCTCATCCTTAGTGAAAGTACCTTCCCTTTTCATTGGAGTAATAACAGTTTTTGTGGTTTCTGGAGTGTTCATCTTTGAAGTTTCCAACTTTGATTCTTCCATGGAACTTTCAACTAGTAATGGTGTAGTGTTTAGTATGTTTTCTATTTTAGAATCATCATCCGTAATACTGATTTTGGATATTTCATCAGATTTATCCAGTGTCACATTGATTGTGGATTCGGTGGTGTCTGAACTTATGAGAGAAGATTTCGAGTCAGATTTTAGTTGTTGTGCATCTGTTTTGTCAAATGTTGAGTCAAGTTTGCTTTCTTTGTCAAATGTGGTATCAAGGGACTTTGGTTTAGATTGATCTGCCTTTGGAGATAAGTCAAAGGTGCCATTTAATGATACCTGTTTTTCAGGTATAACCAAAGATTTTGCAGAAAACACTTCATTTGTAGATCTATTGTTTGGCATTCTTAGCTTTTTAGTATCGATATCCACAATATTATCTTTTTCAAATGTAGTGTTGAGAATACCATTGGATGTCTCAGTTATTGAAACATCAGGTTTATCTGAAGGGCCGTTGACCGTTCCAGATTTCCTTTTATTTTTATTAGTAACAACCTCGACTGTAGCTTCTTTCTCGAAAGTTGTATTTAATTTAGCTGGTGTTAGTGTTTTATTTTTGTCAACCATAATGTTTCTTAAGCTAGACCTTTTTTTTCTACTTTCTTTTTCCGTTTCATCATCTTTATCAAAAGTCATGTTGCCTGTGCCAACATCTACATTCTTTGCCTCTTTTATAGAGGAATTGATCTCATAGGATTTATTTTTCACACTTGATATTCTTTTTCTGTTACTATCACAATTACCATCATATATAGACATGGTTGGTGCATCAGTGACATCTTGAGAACATGTGTCTCTTAAAGTACTATGCACGCAAATAGGGCTGCCAGCAGCACTGTGGAAAGAGTCAGTAGACATGTTACTGTCATTCTTTCTCTTTTCAATAACCTCTTCACCTTGTTCTTCCTTGTTTTCCTGAGACTTCTTCTTACGCTTGTTCTTTTTTATTTTCACAACATTCTCCTTATCTGTTGACTCTGCTTGTCCCAATACTTTCTTAGATTTCTTTTTACTTTTCTTGTTTTTTGGCTTGATATTAGTAATAGTCACAACTTGAACTGTCTCTTCTTGACAAGGTAATTCAGGTGTGGCTTCTGAAACAGTTTCAGATAACTTTTTGGTTCTCCGGGTTTGGCGGACTTGTTTCTTGACATTATTAAGTAGTTCAACTTCTTCTGGGGATGCATTTTGTTCCTTAAGGGTGTTCCTCCGCAGCTTGCGGGCTGGCACACCCTGAGTTTCATTATCTAGATTGGTGATTACTGTAAGCTCTTGGTCAGCTGGGAAACTAACGTAATTCTGGCGTTTACTTGACTTTAAAACCACACCATCAACGTCACCGTCTTCCACGACGCGTTTGCTACGCGCCTTCTTTTTGCTCTTAAGCACAACCTCGGTTTCAATTTGTCCAATATCTTCATTAGACGGATTGTGTAGGCCTGCAATTTATCGAGATTTTTACAATAAAAAAGTGTATTTAACAACTAAATAAGGTGTCACAAACTGTCTTTGAAGTACTTACGCTTTCCAGATCTTGTCGACATTATTACTCAAAACTAATCACAAATAGTTGGATAATTAGTGTTGACATCAATATTTTGTTTGTAATCCGTTTTGTAACGATTTCGTTTTAAAAACCACGGACTGTTTGGTTTGGATTTTTGCGCTAAATGTTGGTATACCAATCTTTCTTACTGTCAAATACTGACGTTAAGAAGGTTTTACACGTGTTGACTAGATTTATTTCATCCAACATGACCATCACATCCAGCATCGTCATTAAGCTCTGTTCATACAATCCATGAAATCGCAAATCCAATATGAAAATTTTATTAAACAAACTTTACTATCAGCGAATTACCCTAATTTAACCTTAATAAAGTACCTATTTAATATTTATAAAAAATATTAGGGTTTACATAATTGATAACCTTACCTGGATTATTTGAATAACGATCAAAACGCAACCAAGCAGAACATTCGATAACGGAACAAACGGAACCGAACGCGGATTCACTCAACCGCCTCTAGATTCGTTTATATATTTTTAAGTATTGACCAAACAAGCGAAGTTTTTAGTTTACAGTTTAAGACGTCTTCGACGCTCTAGTAAAGTTAAGTGTAGTGCAAAGTTCGATTCAAAGGTGTTTAAAGAAGTTAAGGAAATGACTTTTTAACGAGCATAAAGTTAACGTCAAATTAACCTATGACTCAATACCGAGAATAAACAATGGAAACGCCGTGCGTTGGGCGGTTGTGTTTTCTGGTGGCAGTCTTGTGTGCGGTTGGCGGCGACCGCGGCGACTACATCGGCTGTTACCGGCTAAAGGATGACATCCTCAACACTCACACGGGACAGTCTGTGGACGTTTGTCTTTCTGCTTGCGAGCAGCTCTTTTTCAAGTACGCGCTCATCGGTAACGAGTCCTCTTGTTTTTGCGGTAACTCAGCCGGTACGTTTAAACTCTCGCTAGATACATGTGACACCCCCTGTCCTAAGAACGAGACTCAAAAATGCGGCGGAACAAATGCCGCGAGTGTTTACGACACAGAAGTGGTCGCGCCCGGGCCGCCTGAGCCCATCAATGTCACTAAAGTCACGGAGACCACGGCTAGGATCACTTGGAGTCAGCCTGAGGCTTACTCAGATATTACTAGCTATGTTGTACGGGCCGATACTATTGAAACTTATGCTGAGGTTTCATTCAACCCACCTGAATGGCGTGTATCCAATAATACATTTAGTTTGGAGTTGCCCAATTTGCATCCGGGAACAATTTACATCATCAGTGTGGCAGGTGCTAATGATGAAGATGAGGGTCCCAAAGTGACAACTAGGGTTGAAACATTGATCGGGACCCCTGACCCTAGCCCTCCAGATATTGAGGTGAAGCAACGGCATGGGGATAAGATGTCCGTACATATTCCAAAAGCCAAAAATTTTAATGGGCCTATCTCACTATACCGAGTGGTAGTATCCGTAGAGCTGTACCAGCAGGGACTCATCACGTCCAGTCTTAGTAACTACTCCTATGCCAAGAGCATGGGTATCCCTTATTACATCACAGCAGAATTAGACCCAGATGATATCAAAACTGATTTTATAATTGGTGACAGACATACATACAACGGGTTCTACAATGGTCCTCTTCCTTTGACTAATGATATAGATGTATCACTTGGTATTGTTAGTGAAAAGAATAATGTAAGGAAGATCAGGTATGCTGAGTCTACTAAGAAAATAATTTTGAATATAAATGAACCTGAAAATGTGAACCCGTTGGTGGTGGCCCTGGGTGCGGGCATTGCTATTGGTGTTGTCCTCTTACTGATCGGCGTAGGCATGATAATTGTGCTGAGAAAGAGGATACATTTGGTGCGTCTTCAGAGAGGATCACAGTCTATGCCGTTGAGTCTCAGTGAGCCATGTGTAGAAATAGAGAACTCTGGTTTTCTCCAAGATGAAAATGAAAAGGTAGACTACTATGGTAATTTAAAAAGGAAATTATGGAACATACCTAGGAATCTCATTGATATAGACATTTCTTGTGTTGTCGGGGTCGGCAGCTTTGGGAAATTTACCAAAGCTAATGTGCAGCAACACGGCAGTCAGACTTCTGGCTTAGTTCAGGTGATAAATGACAGAGAAATGGAAAAACCTGACAAAAGACTCATGTTGCAAGAACTTGATCTTCTGATTAAAACAAGCGACAATGAAAATGTTATATCTCTCATTGGGATCTGTGAAACTAACACAACATTATTTGTTGTGCTTCAAGACACTAAATATAATTTGAAAGAAATGCTGTTGCAGAGCAGACAGAGAGATTTACAAAATAATAAATTCTGCCTAATCAGTGAAAATAAAGTACTACAGGTTTGTGCTGACATCGCAGCAGGGATGGAGTACTTACACAGTAAATCCATAATACATAAACGATTGAGCTGTCGGAATATAGTAATTGGTGAAAACGATGTTGCGAAAATATCTGGATTTGGTTTAGCACATATTAGGCCACTTCACGAAACACCAGATTATACGAGGTGGACAGCATGCGAGATGCTGCGGCAGACTAGGTTTAATCCAAAGGCTGATGTGTGGTCGTTTGGTTGTTTGGTGTGGGAGGCTCTGACGCTGGGTGCGACGCCGTACGCGCACACAGGGAACAAGGACGTTGCGGCGCGGGTGCTGCGCGGGATGAGGGCGTCACAGCCCTCGTATGTCGGTGACGAACTCTTCCAGCTCTGCCTGCAGTGCTGGCAAGTCGACCCAGACGAGCGCCCGTCCTTCTCCTCTCTCCTCCGCGAACTCCTACCTCTGGCCGAGGGCCCGGGCACGAGGAGTCTCAGCTTCACGCATTACAACGGCTTCAACTACGAACCCCATGTACCGCAATACGAGATTGTTTAACAGTGTTGAGACTGTACAAGTGCACTGCTATAAATACTTAATGAATCTTAAATAGATCTGTAGGATAGTCAGTAAGTAGCTTAACTAACTTGGCATCCAAAGATATAGCCCGCTTTAGGCAGTTGCCAAGATCACCAACCCCTAAACCTATTGAACACGGAACAAACACTCAATTCAACCAAGGTCAAATTCTCACTGATTTAAATGTCTGATCGAGTTGTACAAAAATTGTTTATGTAGTCGTACAACTGACCAAGCCAAATTGAATGAATTGAAGTTGAAAAGAAAGATTTGTTCAACTTGACCTTGGTTGAGTTGCATGGTTGTTCCGGTGGATTTCTTTCATCAATGCATTGGCAAAAAACTGAGGTTTTATAACTCGACAAATTCGTTTGTGACACTCCCATGTTCCGCGGGCGACGGGGGACGAAAGACAGCGGGGGCGGTATGAAGTGTGCGGCTGAGGCCGGTTGACAGGAGGTCGGGTCAGAAGCGTCAGTCGGCCGCCATCGTTGTTAGAGGTCATTTGTGTACAAAACTCCATCGGAACGATTTGCCAAGCTATAGTGTTATCTTCACAATGATGTAAGAATCTATATTTCTTACCTTTAAGTATTGTTCATGTAATTGATTAACCACCTATATTAAGCTTATTATAGAAATTTAATGCTGGTTAAGGTCACACACATCCCAAGTGTCTTGACGCACTTGAGCCCTCATCCGTGTGTCTTAATGATAAATCAGTAGTCCTAGACGCTCGCGTCGACCCTATAAAACAGCCAGTTTAAAAAGAACAACAAATTCTTATCGTAAAATGGTTTTGGGTAGGGTTTTTTTTAGTTTTAAATATGAAGTGTGAGAGCCATGGAGTGTGGTATTTTGGAGTCAAATTAACAGACCGCATCAAGAGCGCTCCGAAACCCAAGCAGGCACCACTTTTTATTTCTGAATAAAACGCGATACTGCCGGGAAACTGCTTAATAAGACTACGTAAAAGAAAGAGAGGAAGGCCTAAATAACATGAATTGGGTCTGAATATCATTTTGAATATCAACAATTGTTATTCTATTAAGACTGCAAATTTTTACTTCGTTTAGGTATAATGCCATTTAAAAATAATAGCGACGCTTTGTTTATGGACGCGGGCGTGCTCACGGGCGGCTTTATTATTGACAATAACATTTAGAAATAAGCAGGAAATAAAACTAACAAAAATAATCTCCCCAAAACGTAGGTATTAAAAAATACATGACAAAAGAATCTCGAATAAAGTTAGTCTAGGTTGAACGCAATATAATTTTATGTTTGGTTATCAGCAGGTATTTTCCGTTGTTGATTAAAAAAAAACTGTTTGTTCTATATTCAGATTATACTTAGCCATTGAAGAGCCATACGTAACGATTAATCTACCGAAAATGTAAAGTTTCACTTCAAATTGAGGGCTGTACTAAAAAACGGTGGGATCTTCATAACTCGTTCAAAACTCAGTCTCAGTTTGTGTCACTTGAAATCACTAGGGCTCGGATTTTTCATCGCACGGTAAGATGAAAGAAAATTATGTAGTCGATATTACAATTAAAACTTGAGTCATAATCATAATATTCTCGTCTTTTATACAACGTGTTACAAAATAATCCGTAAAAAATAAATTACAAAAGTAGTGTCAACCCTTATGAAATAACGTCAGTTCAGTATCTTAGGTATACAGTATACTAGGGTTGACACTACTTTCGTAATTTCTTTTTTACGGATTATTTTGTGACACGTTGTATTTATCATGCTGTAACTATTTCAACTTAATTACGTACCTAGTTTTACAGACTATATTGCTGCGATAGACCTTAATCAAACTGACCACTTTTTCAAGATTAAATTATTTTACTTGTCAAAACTTTCAAACAACACTTCGTATAGCTACATTCTCTATGGATATTACAAACTAGTACTTATCTAGAAGTTACTTAATCGTAATATTTGGATGATGTAAGAAATATGGCGTGGCATTTAATATTAATTGTATGTATTATGTAATCTTTTTTTTGCTATCGAAATGAATGAGTATGTTTATGAATATGACTAAAGTTTTCGTATTAATATCGACTCCATAATTTTCTTTCATCTTACCGTGCGATGAAAAATCCGAGCCCTGTGTTTTGGCGAGTGAACTCTGAATTTAAGGTCTCTAATTTACCTCTCGGTTACAGCAATGTTACGGAAAGTTACTATAGTCTATGTCAATTAAAATTGGCAAATATATAACTAAGCAACGTTTGAGGTAAATAGTCTGAAAATATTGCTGCCAAAAGTTATTTGTTCCGGACAGACAAGAAAGTGTGCTATTAATAACGTGCTAATGATAATATGTTGTACCTAAATCAGCTATACTGGGTCCGATGATACATCGTTTTTTAGTTTAGAATAAATTACTGTTCTTTTAGTTAAATACATAACATCACACTTTCAATTCCCAGAGTGGGGTAGGCGGAGCTACAGAATTACCAACAACTCTAAAAACAAATACGTGTATAATTCTGTAACCACTATTCTATCTGTTGTTCTTTTATAGTTTAGAATAAATATTTATTTTGCTCGTGTTTGCGTCCTAAACAATGTAAAAATAAGAAGTGAATATAATTGTATCTTATTTAAGTACTTTTTTTGTATTTATATGCGCTACTAATGCAAACTTGTATGAATTTGACTGTTATTATTGTAATGTGAGAAAAATTTAGTTTAGCTGGCGCAGATTTTTGGCAGGTGCAATACTTTTAAACTAAGAGTTATGGAGGTTCTACTGTATATTATTAATAGATTTTAGATAAGGATGAAATAACAATATTTTGATAACTATCATATCATAGGTCATATCGATATTGTTTATTTTAACGTTTTATCGAATGGGCCTGCACTCGTCCCTGCGGGGATTATTTTTTCATAGAAACCTCGTCGTTAACTTCGTCTTACATCTCTCTCAACTATCACAACTTGGTCCGCACATTACTAATATTTATGCAGACAGGAACCTACGACAGTGTCGGCGCTACCTCGACATACGACTAAGGTCGGGATACGCCCGAGCATATGTAAAACTGGTAAAATTAAAAGTCCGGTGTAAATAGAGACGAAGCTAGCGACGAAGTTGTTTACAGTTGGATTATTTTGAGTTTACCACTGATAGATGGATTGCCTTCATTTAATTTTCAGCTTCAATGTCATACAAATAAAATAGTTATTAGGTACTAAATCGGTAGACGTGGGTAACAGTATTCTGAAAATTGCTTTATTTGTATGAAGTTAAAGTTAAGACAATCAGTGAAATTACTAGCATAGAGGCATTCCATCTTAGTCCTCAGGGTTGGCAACGCATTTGAGGTCTTGGGATTATAGTCTAGAGAATTCAAATGTCTATGGGTCTCAGATCCCACTTACCATCAGGTGGCCTGAGTGCTCGTGTGCCTTCTCCTTAACATAAAAAAAAAGTTGAAAATTAAATGGCGGCAAACGCTCTGTCAGTGGTAAACTTACAGTAATCGAATCGTACACAATTTATATGTTAAGTTGTAAAGTATAATTTTTTAACCCAGAAAGCAATTAAATCCATTCATAAGAGCTCACGCCTCTCATGTCATTAGCTTTATGAATGTAATTAGGATAATAATCAATTCAGCATGGCTAGGCAAGTTTTCGTGTTTCTCAAGTGCATTTATTTCGTGAAGCCAACATAAGATGATCAGTTTCTTACCTTGTCGCTTTAATACGTCGACCCTTTCGCTAAGCTAGACATTTACGCTGCCCTAAGCAAGTAGTTTCACTAGTTTCTCAGATAAAAATTTCTATAGCAATATCAACCTTATTAGTAACAAAATAAAACTGGTTTAGCTATTGGATTTAAAAATACGGTTTTATTGGCTTAGGAGGTTGGTACGGTCAGTCCATCGTGCAGTTGGTACGGCATCCTAACAATTTTTTATCAATGTCTTCAGTTCAAATTTTGGACTGATGACGTCCCCCTAATTTTAAGCGTCCTGCCATTTGATCTTGAGTGCGAAAATCTTGCGCTGTGGGTCGTGGCAGCTCGTGAATAGATTAAAACATCCATTTGCGAGTTTGTCTACCGAGAAATAATAGCTATTTGGTCTGAATGAAGTCGTGATTTGGTTAAATTATAGCGTCAAATGGACTTACCGTGAATGTCCAGCCTAAAAGCAGTTTAAACCTAGAAGCTACATGATTATAAAAGTGATCATGATTGATGATTACTTGGAAATAGGGTTGACCACTTACAGCCTGTTCCTATATTCACCGCGGATAGATTACGTTTCTTCGAGTAAAAAATTAAGAAATTTTGTATACGTGGCAACTGTCTAATTTTGACACGAGGTAACCTAATCTATCCGCGGTTTGAATGAACCGGACATTAGAAAGGCAGTATGTATAAAAAATCCGATAAATTCCATCTCGATACGCTTGGCGTGACTATCGTTATTTTTTTTCGTTTTACATTTTATATTACCATGAAATATACAAATTAAATAAAAAACAAATGCATTTGACATACTGAATAACTAATAATGTACTTAAATCGTAATGTTTTGTATCTTTACAAACTGTACTTAGCGTAACGGCGCTATTTATTTATAAATTTATATCAAATTTACGACACGTTCAAGGAATAACATTTTGTCTTTTTAAAAATGTTTTTGCGTTAAGATATAATTGCAATTCGATGTACTCAACAAAATATTGAGATGTACCTACTGTTTTTCCTTGCATATGTCGATTATTTTATGTTATTATTTGTTTATATTTTAATGATCAGATTATTTACATTCCGTCCAGGATCTCGTATATTTCTTCTAGTAGTTAGTACTTACAGCGTACTTAGCTCAAAACTAAGTTGTGCCACACAGTTTTGTACTTTTATGAAATTTACAATACTTAAGTATTAAATGCGTAATTTGTATGCCAGTTGAGTTTGATTACCAACTTGAACTTTGTCATTCATGCTGGGTCTCTAAATCCCACATTGTCGTTACCCTTATTGCTATTGTATTGGTTAACATTATGATAGCTCTTAAGTAAACTTGTCAGTAATGGCAGCTGATTCGTTATCAATACGATTGCAATAGTTATAGAAACAGTAGTATAGATCCCTAGAGCATGGATTTGATACTCACCGCAGCTGTCGAAGAACGGAGGGGGGTGTTCCAATCCATTGACAACTTTTACGACGTTATTACTCATGAATAAAGTTCAATATGGCGGCAAAACATCGGAATTACCCGTCATGGGCGTCATATCGGGTTAGGCTCGTAAAACACACTCCCGAAATATGCACTTTCTCTAAAGGTTGCACTTCTTTAGAAGGGTAATTTTCTCGGTAGGTACACTTTCTCTAAAAGTGCACTTCCCGATGTGTACACTTTGTCAATAGCTGCAGTTTCCCAGAATGTGCACTTTCGCAGAAGGTATAAACTCCCAGAAAGTACACTTTAGGGGTGGGGGGCGTTTTATATTACTAAGGGTTTCTATGAAATAGTGCAAATGCAAACAGACGGACGGACGGACAGAAAGAGCGAAACTGTAAACGTTCCGTTAAAATATTTGGCTACTTTGGATACTTACTTGAGAAAATGGGACAGTGTACATTTTGGGAAAGCGTGCGTTTTAGAAAAGTGGACTGAATGAAAAAGTGCACGTTTCGGGAAAGCGTGCGTTTTGGAAAAGTGGACTAGATGAAAAAGTGCACATTTCGGGAAAGCGTGCGTTTTAAAAAAGTGGACTGCATGAAAAAGTGCACATTTCGGGAAAGCGTGCGTTTTGGAAAAGTGGACTAGATGAAAAAGTGCACATTTCGGGAAAGCGTGCGTTTTGAAAAAGTGTACATTTTGCGGAAAGTGCACCTTTGCAGAAAGTGCACATTTCGGGAAAGTGTGTTTTACGAGCCTAACCCGACATATCGTATCAAGTCTAACATGAAATAAGAACTATAAAGATAAGGCATGGGTTGTCCAGACACATCAGGGGCCCGTCAAAAGAGGCGTCCAGGGGCCCATTTCACGAAAGCTTGTAGCTTGTATTACCTACTAGTGGAAGTCTCTTTTCAATGCATATTGTTGAAAAGAGATCTCCGCCTCTTTTTACATCTGTGTTGTCTATGGCCAGCCCAATATGCAATCCGCCTCAGCACTCAGCACATCAATTCGTCGCGAAGAAATCCAGTATCACAAAGATCATAAGCTCTGTTTTGGAGAGAAGTCACAGCGGACTGTATATGCCGGTGATGGTGCTGCTACGAAGTGTTTAATAACGATCCGTGCGTGTTGGCTTCCTGTAAACGGCATGTGTGAGGGATCATCAGGTCTTGCCATCACTTTGATATCTAAAAGCCAAAACTCCTCAGATCATAGAAACAAGGGAGATATGTTATGAAACGAAAAATTCAGCATGTAGTCACTACGGCCCGTAGTTTTATTGTTTTATACTCATTCAGACCCAAGTACCTACTTAAAAAAACTTTTTTTTAAGTTATTGTGCTTGTGTAGTCATAGCGTACCACGGTCTTACCAGTAGGATTTCTAGTAAGTCCTACTGGTAGGACCGTGGTACGGTATGATTAGGTACACAACTGTCGAAGGAGCTGGGTCTGAATGACAAAGTTAGTAGGTACTATGGGTAGGACCTTGGGCCTTTGGAGGTCAAAGTATACGGGTCTCAGATTCCACTTACCATCAGTTGGCCTGAATGCTCGTGTGCTCCTGGCCATAAAAAAAACCTCGTCTTATTATGAATGGAGTTATGATGCAGCAACCGTTCGACGTCATATATAAGCACCAGTCCTCTTCAATCTGCTCATGACCAAGACTGTTGCAAAACGATAGAAACGTTGAGGTATTTTTTTTAAATCTTTATTGCATGTAAATACGCTTAATATACAAAAGGCGAACTTAATGCCATAATGCATCGATCTCTACCAGTTGGCCTTTGGGCAAAGCAGAGATTGTAGTGGCCGTGCAACATAAGGTGTAATTATACATATACACTTAAATGTTATATTAACCCTGTCACCGCCAAATACGGCAAATAACGTCATCGGATTTTCGAGCTGGGGACGCCAGACGCTCGCTGCATACATTTTCTATCGGCGCGGTTGCGGCATATGACTTCGTTGGCGTCAGGGGCACAAAAAGTTGCTACTTTTTAAGGCTGCCGTGGCGGTCAAGTGGTTAATATAAATACATACATTACACTAATGAATAAAAACAATAAAGATAACGCAATCAAAAAAAGATGATGTCCATTTTGAAGACAAACTTGTTTGGAGCTTGATTTTAAGGCGACGGGGCGGGCAATTGACCTTGCTCATTCGGGCAGACGAGTAAAATTTTAATTCGCGCGCCATCTAACGAGTAAGCTCTGCGATCGACCACATATTGCTACTTGTCCAAGAGTCAGGCATGGATTTACTGTTAGATGGCGCTTGATTAGGCCGAGCAATATAATAAATTTGCGTTTTTCTATATACTATCTCAAATTCAGGAACGAATGTCAAAAATAGCTTTTTATCAAATAAGTAAATACATAAATAGTATTTTTTTAACACGTAAAGATTGTTTCTTGAATAGCTGGCATAAATATTAGATCAAAGAAAAATTTGGTCTACTAGGATTGTGCGAGTGCAGATCTTTTAGACAGTTTATATCTCGAACCAAAAAATTAGTTGTGTACATACTTTCATTCCCTCTTTTCATGGTTTCGTGCCAGCTCTTGTAAAACGACCTCTACGTGATTACTATCTACTACAGTAGAATTATGTTGAGTTTACCACTGACAGATGGATTGCCTTCATATTAATCTCATACAAATAAAATACTTATTACTAAATCGGTAGACGTGGGTATTGAAAATTGAAAATTAAATTAAGGCAAACTCTCTGTCAATGGTAAACTTACAGGGCCTCCATTCTACTGCGTTATAACGATATCGCGTTTGACGTGTTTTAGAATCGTTTATGTCACAGTCGCCATTATTGTAAATGACAAAAAAGTTATCACAACGTTGACAATACGGAAACAGGTCAAAAACGATATCGTTATTACCGTGTAGAATCGCAGCCCTGTAATCGTACTACTAGTCTGTTACGATACAGACGCAATGAGTGAGCTAGAAAAAACAAGATGTGCTAGCCATACCCGACAGAGCTGAGATTCTACACGGTAATGTCGTCATTACCGTGTATCTAATTTTACTTGGTTCCGTATTGTGAACGTTTTGATGACTCTTATAATTATCATTGACAATAATGGAGACTGTGACATAAACCTCAAACGCGATTTCGTTATAACGCAGTAGAATAGAGGCCCAGGAGTAGGGGAATAAACTTTTTCAATAATACTAGGTACTTTAAAAGTATTCAAATATTTTATTTTCGACGTGGTCTACGGCAAGGCGGCGATTCGTCGAGAATTTCGTGGTCCGGTTTTCTCTTTTTTGGGCTTCTTTTTTCTTTCCTTTAAGCTTCATAGCTTTCATTTTCTTATTTTTTCTTTCTTTTTCTGTTCCTTCATGGCCTCTATTATATAGTCTGGATCCATTATTGCCATTTTTCGGGTAAACCTTGGGTCGATAATTTCTCGCAGTAAACAATCTTTTTTTTACATGTTTTTTATACAAAGTTTTTGGACATGGGAACTAGGCCAACAGCAGCTGATAAATCAGTACGCTGAGTGTATCCACATCCAATGGCCACTGTGCCTGCTACTGCACTAGTATTGAGATCCATTACATCAGTAGGGATATCATTGTTCATTTGAAATGTCATATTGCACATTTTGCACTTAAGTGCATATAGTGAGATGAGCCCACTCCGAGTTTGCGATATAATTTCAACTGCTTGTAACCCGCAATTCAACGGGCCATGGGACGATATTTCTTGCAATTGAGTAAAAAACTGCAATACATTAACTATTCTTCTCCCATACTTTGTTTCATTGCTTTTGTCACTGAAATAGCAGATTAAAAAACATAAGTATACAATCATGTTCATAATTGATTCAAAATTAATTATTACGGCATATAATTAAAGAGCAGATTAAATTGTATTATGTTAATTTGGAGAGGTGGCCCATGTAGTAGACCGGTCAGTATGGGCAAGTCTGAAACTGTAAGATATACAAAGATCTGTTCTTAGGATCCATATCATCGATTTTAGTGACAAGATAAACTGCATGCCTAGATTTAACAAACACTAGTAGGTACTCAGTTTGGGAAACAAACCCGGAAGTTTTAAAAAGTAAAATTTGCATTATTTCTAATTAGATATCAATTGTGTAGGACTTAAGCAGTAAATGTTACTATGAAATATGTTATCTAAAATGAATAAAATGCATTGTTCACCATATCCTTTAAAGATAAAAAAGATAACAGATAAAAGTTGTTTATTCAGTAAGTAGGCCGCACGGGCACTTTTAAACGTCAAAATTCTACCAGCGGTTCCCAAGAGGAGACCAATGTTGAGAAGAAGCGCCACAAGACACTCAACAGTCAGTATTTTTTTAATATTGCTTATGACAATGATAGAACCTAACCTAGCATTATATCAACCAATTAATAAAATTTCAAAATATATACATCATGCATAGTTAAGCAGGAAAACGTGTCGAAACTTCTAATAAACACAGGAGCAAATAAATAAAATAATAATAATATTTATACCTACCCATGGCGGTGCAAAACTAAATGAAAAAAAATATTAAATAAAGTTTTGATACATTCTCCTACAGAAACACAGAAACCATGTCCCCAAGACTAGATTGTTAGTAAGCTACGTTATGTATCTAAGTATCAATCTAGTTATGTTACGTTATGTATCTTAGGCCAAGCATTTTTGTCTGTTAGATAATCCTCGACCCTATAGTTTAATTCAATTTAGTAGGTGTTTGAAATGACAACCAACACAAATTCGACACCTAAAGCAGGCCGGTGACACTCCGCGCTATTGCCTACTCAATGTGCGGCCTTTTATACAAGGCTTATCAGTTGAGTGTCACGCGAGCGCTCGTCTTGAAGCGCGCCGCCCGTACGCCGCTGCGAAAATAATTCGAGTTTTTGTTTAAATAAATGTACCTATGGCTCCTCGAAAAGCCGAAAGGTACTGTGTAGCATACGGGTGCTTAAATAATGACAGGAATGGCGATCTATCATTATTTACACTGCCAAAAGATATCGAAAGGTAAGATTATTATTAATATTATTTTATAAATTATAACTTCGATCGAGGTAGGTAGTTACGAGTAGCTGTACTTAATTACTGACACAATGATTTCAGTTTTGAATCCTCGACACAAAAAGAGCGGAATAATATTATTTATTTTATTAACTACCTACCTCAGTTTCGCAGTTTTCGACTTACATCAAAAATCTATTACCTACCTTACTTAAAGAGCGTTCCGCGTAAGTAGATCTCCCAGTAATAGTGACTACCTACTAAAGCAAGGTCAGCATATACTGGTTACCTACCTTCTTACTTGAGTTACGGAATAGGTAATAATAGTGCTCGAGTTTATAATTTTGTCGTGTTATACGAGTTGCATAGTCCAAGAGCCTGATGTAAGATTAGTTTTTAATTTGATATATAAGTACTAACGTTTAAATTAGGTTTTTCTTTCTTTCTTTCTTTTCTTTTAGTTTCTGATTTTGAACATTTTTTGATTTGTTAGCTCTGTTAGGGTATACCTACTCCCGAGGTTGACGGAAATTGAAGTCGGTTTATTTTTTGTTTAAGACTTGTAATTATTATAACAATATGTAGATGGATATTTTCGCTAAAACATGACCCTAGTAATGAGTTACCTATATAATATATAAGAAAAAGTTAAGAAGGTCCGCTTTGTGACTATTTTCAATAAATTTAAAATTATAATTAACTTTTGATAAAAAACTGTAATTTTTATTTTACCTTTTACTTAACTATAAATAAATAATAAATATCAAATATATGAAAAAGGAGTTAAAAAAATATGTAAAAATTAAACATTTGTAATTGTAATCAATCAATCAGTCACGGATACAAATAATTATAATGTAAAATTTATTATTAAGTATTGCAAGGACAAATGTATCTGCCATTAAAAATTGGCTCTCTCCTTGTATATTTTTAAGTGTAAGAAAGAGTAAATTTATGTCTCACATAAGCTTTACTTGTCGATTGTGAAACAGGCAATAAGACTAATAACTAAAGGCTTTCCATCGCGGGTTGCAAATGTTGATTAAATGTTATTGATGAAACATAAATATTGTTATAAGATATTAATAATTATTGTTTTTAAATCAAAAAAATATTAATTTTTTTTTTGAAATTTCACCAATCCGGTTTTTTTTTAACGTTTTTTCATGTACTAACGGTGTAATGTTAACATCTGTGGTGCATCAACACAATACAGGGGGCCTAATATGGCTGCGTTTGTCGCGTGACAACATGTGGATAAAACATCCTTCACTTTTTGACACGTGTATAAGTACGAGATTGACGGAAGCTTTATCCATATTTTGTCTTGCAATAAACGCCACCATACTAAGCATGCAGGTATTTTGCGATTTTTGTGCTATCCCCTTTCTTATCTATCTGTATTCTATATACCTATTTCATCTTGTTATAGATTAACAAAATGTTTTAAGGTCTATATCGAAGCTATTATAGTATGTTAACAACAAATATTTAGTAATACAACTTTTACAAAATGAACCTTCAAAGTCCTTAAAATAAATGAGTGTTTATCGAAAACGTGCGTCAGCTCCTAGACTAACATTAACCTACCTATTCCAGTATGGGTAGCACAAGTTGTATTTTCCCGCTTGTCTCGCTTAGTGCGTCTCTAGTTACAAACTAGATTTATATATTTCATTTATTTATTCAATTAAACACACTAACAGTTGCACAAACAAATACAAATATAAAAGATAGGTACAAAGAAAATAGTCCTGTTTGTGTACCAAATGCAACAGTATTAGCACAGTTAGGGATGAATAAAACTAAAACTACATAAGAAAACTACAATTACCTAATAATAAGTTTAATGCAATTTGTTTTCTTACAACTGCCACGGAATAAGTATTAACGTATTAATTAGTACAAATAACTGCCAGCCCTGCGGAGTGAGCGGAGTTAGTAAAGCTCATGGCGGGCGAAATAATACATACTCTCGCAGCGCAGATTTAAGCTGCATTTTGCCTCGTTAGGGGCGCCCCCACTATCGATCGCAGAAATGTAACCAAGGTCACTTCCGGCCGTGCACTTGTTTTATTATCGTTAACGCGTTCTGTTTAGGTTTAAATTCGCATGTTTGCTGTCACGGAGTGTCGCTTCTGTACTTGTACTATTACTTATTCTGTGCCTAAAGATACAAAACGCAATAGTAAAATCTAACCGAAACGAGTTCAATTTTGTATAAAAAAAATGGCTGTACTTTCAAACACCTACTAAATTAATAAATATCACAGGAAAATGTCACACAAATTGACCTAGTCCCAAACTAAGCTCTAGGCTTGTACTATGGGTACTAGACAACAATAAAGAGAAATATATACCCCCCATGTTGTTGCCGGGTTAGAATAGTGCCACTCCATGTCTTCCTGTGGATGTTGTGAGAGGCGACTAAGGGAATAAAGGCTTGTAGTACTGTTAGGTGATGGGCTTGCGACCTGTCACTAATACACTGGTAAACATCTTAGCCTGACTATGCAAAATGTGGTTAGGTACAGAATTATTAACAAGTTTAGAGTTGTTGGTATTCTGTTGCTCTGCCTACCCCACTCTGGGAATAAAGGCGTGACGTTATGTATATATGTAGGTATGTATGTAAATATATACTTAAATACATAGAAAACATCCAAGACTCGTGCTCATCACACAAATTAATGTTTCATAGTAACATTTACTGCTTAACACCTACACAATCAATATCAAAATAGAAATAATGTATGTTTTATTTTCCAAAACTTTTGCTTATGATTCCCAACCAGAGATTTAGTTCTTTTAAATATATGAATGCAGTTTTTCTTGTCAATAAAATCATGTCTTATAGTTTCATACTTGCCCAAACTGACCGATCTACATTGGCCATCCTGTATAACATGTATATTCACAATATATATTTTTCTTACTGTTCAGAACCATTGGATATATTATCACCATACACTACATCAAAATCATTATCAAAATGACCATGACCAGATGTCGACCTGCAACAATAAAGAGAACTAAATAAATGTAATAAATAAATAAATATCAGGGGACAATTTCACACAAATTGACCTAGTCCAAAACTAAGCTCTAGGCTTGTACTATGGGTACTAGACAATGGTAACATACTTAGATAGAGAAATACATAGAAAACAACCAAGACTCAGGAACAAATACTCGTGCTCATCACACAAATATTTGCCCTTACCAGGATTTGAACCCAGGACAGCTGGCTTTGGAACTATGTAGTTTAGTAGTTTGTAATAGATCATAGATCAAACAAAACATACAGAAGTTTACAAATCTACCTTTGTATAATGCCAAGTAAGAACCATTCATACACTCTAAACTTTCTTTATTATGTTAGACGTACTTAAGAGAAAAAAGTATTAATTTAATGATGTCTAAAGTATAACTAAAAACTGGATTATGATTTTCAATATGAATGGTAGAAGGCCTAAAACAAAAATTAAAACTTATATTTATAGTAACTGCCAATCCAAGTATAATAAAAGAGCCAAAAACTCTCATGGTTGGTAAATCAATTATGCTATTCCCAGTTGATACACTGCTGCCCATGTGAAACCCGCAACCATGAGGTCTTTATATAGGCACGTAAGTAATGTACCTACTTTTCTTTTGAAATGCATATTATGGACACTTTGTAAGTACTTACTGTACAGCGGAATCTCGCTGCTGTTTTGCTTGTTGCCCGCATCGACCGCGACGTTTCCGAAGCAACTTGATTGAGGCAGAAGGTTTTCTGCCCCGCTTATTCCCCATTTTCACACGTATAAAACACGAATGTCAATTACAAAAGAAATAATTAACACAATTGAAACAAAACAACGCAAAGGACAAAATATAAAACAACTACAGTAGCTACTTGTTCGCACGGAATAGTAGAACTAGAACGCAACTGACTGACTCACAAGTACTCACAACTGAAAGTAGTGACAACTGACTGACCGTAGGAGCAAAACAAAGTTTGAAACATTCAAACTGTCAACCAAGGAAACAAATAAATCCAACGATCTGGCAACGCCGCGGCCGGCCGCCACACCACACGCCAACCCAAACCGAGCTCGCAACGTCGCTTTCATCGCTTTGAAGTTTTGAGTACCTAGGTACCTATATACGTAGTTATAACTTTTACGAAATTTTACTGATCCAACGTGAATGCAAGTTCAAATCCATTATATAACACTAAAAACAATTTTTATTCAAAATATTTTAGCTTTTGTTTAAAATACAGTTTTGTTTATTTTTTGAGTATTTTAAACTCTTTTTTTTTAGTTTGTTTATATTTTTTTTGGCCACATTCAACAAAATGCTTCAAAACGCCTAGTCATAGTTTAAGAGCAAACATTTAGTTGATTGTTTCATTAGGAGCATATATGTTTTGAGTATATAACATGGAAATTCTTATTAAAACTAATAATATTTAAGCTCACGCCACACATTAAGCCTTTAAAAAGAAGTGTGGAAAGTTTGGCAACAGACTAAATCGCCCAGCCGGAATAAAACCAATATAAACTTTTTAAAAACGGTTTATTTAAAGTTGTATATAGAGCTTACTATGAGTAAGATAACTATATAAATGAGCTAGAGCCAAACTTGAGGATATGTGTCTTCAGATTGTTATCATTTAAACCTACCACTTCCTATAGTTTTACCAAGAAATTTATCCGAAAACACCTCGATTTCATAATTTTGCCGTACCCTTCGCCTTAAGGGCAAGGTCGTTGCAAAGTCGAGCTGCCTAAAGGAAGAAAGATCTGGACATAAAGACGGTGTACCTATATGTTTTCCTTATTTACGTCATTTGAGAATTGATTTGATACCACATGAAAGATTTAATTTTACATGCATAGCCTTGGCATTGGTCGGCCACTCCTACCACAGCGTCGCACGTGTCACTCTCGGTACCGAGAACACCATATCATTTTGGATGATAATCGTGAGAGCCCGGCACTGGTGCGGTTAGGACAATAGCGAGGTATTGTGTCTCGGTGTTTCCCACGGTAAAGCACCTGTTAACCTCAGGTCACATATTATGTTCCGCGATCCCGATCTCAGTAACCATAAGGCTGCGTTTCCACCAAAGCTGTGCGACGGGGTGCAGACCCACCGTACCCCTAAACCGTACCACTGACCCAAAATTTGTATCAAATATGAGGTAGGGTTAGGTTACGTTAGTTCTTCAGCAGGCCCGGAGGGCCAAACTACCCAGAAATAGGAGCTCTGCGATAGCACAGCTCCGTCGACAACGTTAAATTCGATTTTAATAGTAATAATTGGTCAAAGTACCACCAGTGGTACGGCCGAGGGGTACGGTGGGTCGGGAAGGTGTGCGACTTAGTGAATCCACCAATAGAATGCGTACCCTCGCTCAGCGCAGCTCTCCTATTGGCGGATTTTTTCCTCCCACACCACTGCTCCTGCACCTCGCACAGCTCTACGCAGCCTAACGCTTATAATATGTGTCTGTTCTTTGGATATATTAAATTTGATCATATTTCTTTGGGACTGTAAAACGCGAAAACACGATTACAAACAAAATCCTCGATAGTTTTATTTTTCAAATCTGAAACCTTTTTTATGTTTTTGGTTGAATCTTGAAACCCTCACTTCTCTAAATCACGATAATTTTTTTTTAATAAGTATTGTTTTTAAAATACCTAAACGGTAATTATTTGAATTTATTACTGCTAGCGCGGAAGCAAATGAAGCCATCCCCTTTAACTCTTCAGTTGCCTCTTAGACGCAAACACATGCTCTGACACCCGTATTTATAGATACGAAAAATAATTACCTACTTAAGCAAAAGTATTGACTTAAGAAACGATTTTAACCCTTAAATTGGCAAAAAGTCGGGAATTCAAACCCTATTCGATTTCGAACCAGCATAAAAAATATCATCCTGTGGTGCACACTGCCAAGTTAAGGGTTAATATGACTTTTGACATTACTATTACTCTAGTAATTACTTTTCTTGTCTATAAATACGGGTGTGAAAGGGGAAGCATAGCGTTCACATCTATAAACGCATCGGCTACACCTTGGGACTGCTATCGAGTACGGAAACGCATCGCCTCCTTTCAGTGCGTTAAGGTGCTGCCAGCGAGGCGAGACGATAATTGAAATCTTGTCGGCAAATTCCCACCAAATTGTCCAAGCTCGCTAATTGATAACCTAACATCAATAGAAATGAAGGACATCGCGAGTCATTGCAAGAGCTGTTTCTTTTGCGGAGTCATAAACACTATGTATTAGTAATTCGGTTTACACCAATTGACGGGTGTTTCCCGTTCGTCAGATCGATCAACCGGTCAATCGGCCCAATGTGATTTTAACACACATTAGGTATGTTAATCTACGTCATTAAGTCTTTTTTTACCTTTGGTCTGCGTCAGTTTCCAATGTCATGGTCCTTTGAACCGGATCTATCAAATGCAGTGGTTATCAAAGATAATTTAATCCGAGAGTTGACCGCTCAAAGTCGTACCTTATCGAGTTACCGGAAATAAACAAACTGTAGGAATAATAGACCATGGTGGTAATCTAATAAGTTGGTCTGCCCAGGCGCAACCAGGCATTTTTTTTATCGCAAGTTTTATAATGATCATTTTACGTACATATTTATCTCGTGCATTTATGTGCAGTTACTGAACAAAAGTAATGTTGGGATTAATACCGATAAGTAGAACTTGAAACTGTTGGTCTGCCACCACAGGAGATTATTGAGAGCCCTATTTTATCTCATCGAGTTACCGAACGAAACCAACTTCTTATGATAAGACAAACTGTTCACCTATATTTTAGCATTCTAGCATGAAGCCTGGCAGTTTTTTGTGTGTGAACCATTTTGTGACTTCTTTAACTAAATTTAATTAGCTTTTATCGTTTTTGTACAATGCTTAATATTTTTATTTCATAAACGGTGTTTAAGTAGTTGTTCTACTTGTCGATATGTATCCCAACAGATTAGTTTCATTCGGCAACCACACGAAATACACCAAAAGATTACAAAAAAAAAAAACAACTTTGCGTAAAAAGTGCCAGGTTGCGCCTGGGGGAAGGCCAACTTATTTTAAAACCACCAAAGGTTCTCCTTTTCCACAAATTGCTTTTTCCGGTAGCTCGATAAGGTGGGACTTGGAGCCGCCGGCTCTCGACCTATACATTTCTCCAAGTAATTTATTTGAAAAATATTGGATCATTTTGCCAATTTCCTTCCAAACGGCGCTTTCGTTCTGCCCAACTTTTTGCAGTTCGGTGGTTATTTCATTAGCAATTTGCGAGCGCGTTTCAAGCTAGGCGATTGGTCAACGTGTCCGCTGCGTGTGTAGATAGGTCGACGTGTGAGCGCCACGATTTAGCCGCGACTGCGTAGGTACCCTTATTACCCGACTATACAAGGAGGAGGGTATTGTTTATTGCCACTGGGGTACAACGAGTACACAACGATCAATCCATATACGGGGAGGTATACTTACATTCATAATTATGCAGCATGAAGTGTCGTGGCGAGCTCACTGGAGGCTCGTTCAATATTCGCCACGCCCGTAACACGTTCTAAAATTGCTAGTATAACGTCCTTATACATTTTAATAGTATACACATCAAAAATGTCTACGGTCAAAATAATGTAAGGATATTTTTTTATGCGAGTGTTCTGGTAGAGCACGTCTAATTTAAAAATCCCCTGTTTATACAACGTGTTACAAAATAATCCGTAAAAAAGAAATTACGAAAGTAGTGTCAACCCTAGTATACTGTATACCTAAGATACTGAACTGACGTTGTTTAATAAGGGTTGACACTACTTTTGTAATTTCTTTTTTACGGATTATTTTGTAACACGTTGTATATGGACCCATTTCATAAAAGCTTGTAACTTGTAATACAAGTGGAAGTCTCTTTTCATCAGTACGTATTAAAAAGAGACTTCCACTTGTACTTACTACAAGTCACAAGATTCTATGAAATGGGCCCATGGACGTTAAGACATTGTAGCGGTGTTCAGGGGTTATTCAACTTTTTGTTGTACCTCGTTGCCATGGTGTCGGGTGACTCAACCTATCCTACCCTTGACCTACCGTAGAGACCCCATCAAGAATAAAATAAACATTTTGAATATAATATTGTCAAAAAAATAATCGAATGTTAATGCTTTAATTAAAGATTCTCACAATACTCCAGAGGTTAAAACCATGATTTCAAAGGACATACATACATACCATCACGCCTTCATTCCCAGTGGGGTAGGCAGAGCTACAGAAATACCAACAACTCTAAAAATCTTCTTGGTAATTTTGTAACCACATTTTGTAAAATCAGGCTAAGATGTTTACCAGTGTATTTATCAGTGACAGATTGCAAGCCCATCGCCAAAGGACATAAGTCGACTATAAATCCCTTTTCTGGCAACTATAGTCTGTACTTTTAGGTATTTAAAAAAGTGTAAACAAGCCAAACCACGTGGCTCTGCTCATCAACCAATCCAAGCTGTTTAGTCGAGCTTTGACGTATCAGTGTTCTGCTCCTATTGGCTGACAAACTGTCACCTGTCAATGTCACGTGGTTTTTTTGTTTACACTTTTTTAAATACCTAAAAGTAGACTATAGCTTCTGCACCGACTTCAATCACGTAGAAGGGCGTTTTCCAAAAAAAAGTACCTATAGTTAAGGAAAAAAAATTAAAACTGTAATTTTTCCATTACGTCCTCAATATGAATTACTTGTTCTAACCTCATAAGGCCCTACGGCCTAAATTTAGGACGTTTGTCAAAGTGACTTTAGACTATAGTTGACTTACACAAGGTTCTTTTTTGAACTAGTAAAATTTGACGTGGCATCTCAGACAAACCTCCTGTAGCAAATTCAACCATATTACTAACAGGTAAGGTTTGAATCTGCTATGCTTATTTAATTGAAATACCGCTTGTTGGCTTATCAGGGCAGTAAATAAATATATGACAAATTTTCGTGACGTAATGGAAAAAATACCTTAAATAATTTTTGTCCTTAACTATAGGCACTTTTTTTGGAAAACGCTTTCAAATATCGTTAGGAACTTTTAAATTTTTCGGAATAAAAATCCCCATTCCAAATTGCATCCAAATCCGTCTAGCCGGGTTTACTCCAGAGTGTGTTTTGATCAACCCTCAGTTTAAGATGAAACGATCTCTACTTGGAGACGCACGTCTAGCTCCAAATGTACGATGCAAGAGAGAATTGAAACAACTCATCGTTTTGCAATTTATTTAATGTTAATATAATATAGACAATGTTCAAGGTACCTTTTAATTGGTTTTCGAGCTTTAAACACTAAGACATTGTAACCTTCCCACCTCGAATCATTTACAACATTGCAAAATAACATTTCATTAGAAAATCAATATCGACAGTACAACTAAATATTAACATTGACTATAATATACCCAAATTTAAATTCAATAGATATTATTTAACATTTCAATTCAAACTTAATTAGAATTTATTTCTCGTTACATAAGATTGCAGACCCGTTTCTCGTAAACCAAGTTAACAAAAAACTAATAATAAAAAATAAAATCCATCACTGAAACTGTACAGCAACAAATGTTTTCAACATATCGATATTTTACATAACGCCTGTCTACATACTTATAATACGCAACAAGTTATAATTCAATAGAATTAGTACAACATAGCAATCTCAACATGTGTAAAGTTGATGAGACGGCGACCGACGGCGCTCGCGTCTGCGGCACGCGCGGCACTCGCGGCACTCGCGGCGTGCCGCATGCTACACCGTACACTCGCTCACGTTCCGAACCTACCTTATGGTGCCTTCATACACCTACAATGAACGCGTAAACCCTCAATTGTCAATCATTTTCCCAAAACAATTTATTTTAACGCGACGTTTTTTCACATTTTCCAAATCGCTTACTTTAAGCTCCGAATAGCAGATTTTCTCATTTTTAAAACAAGGATTATGATAATTTGTAGCAGGGCCGAACGGTCAAAGCACCCTAAAACAAGAGCTCCGCATTGCGGAGCTTCATCGATTCTATAATGGGACATGAAAAACTGTGTAAACTAAAATCAACTACGTAGAAAATCTGCTACAAAGAAACAAACAAGTGTTGGGAAACTGATGTACCAACGTTCCTAGTTGCTAGCCTAACTTAATGTACTTACTCGCCGGCGAGTGTACCGCGGGAATCGCACGCGACTGTCCTTGCGGACGACTCCAATGAACCGAGTGAAATATTTAATGACAAACAATATATTACAGTCCCTACCTCCGGCCGCGTCCGTGACGATGTCAATATGCGCAAGTTGATTCCTCAGTCTTTAATAAATTGATGACAATGAGCAAGGAGAACGTAAATGATAATTGATAATGCTATGCAATTATATACAGAGTGCGGGCCGCGTGCGATTCCCGCGCCGAAACAAGCGTGCGGGGACGCCTTAGTCGAGGTCGTGGCGAGCGCACAGCCGCGCCCCGGGCGAAACGAGCGCCCGGGGCTGCCTTCGTGTATACGCTAAACTATACGCATTACGATAAACCACTCTATCAACAAATTCAACAACATTTAGCTATTAAAATTAAAAGAGGAGCGACGCGCGGGTCGGGGCCTGCGCCGGAAGTGGAGCTAGCTACCTTAGCCTACACGTCGAGGCCGGCTGCGCGGCTGTCCGGGCGGCTGTCCGGGCGGCGGGTGCGGGCCTGCGCGGCTATTCGTCAGTATCACAGAAACAGTATATCAACCTCGGCGTGCGACGCGTGTTCCGGACGCCGCACATCTATTTATTATCCTCCCACGCGATAACTTTAATCAGATAATACCGCACTAAAATTATTTTGTATCCACGATAATATACTCTCATATATTGTAACAACTTCAGTATAACAACGTTAACATTCTCGTTATTTTTAAAATTATCTATAGTATTGTTTTATTATGACGATAATAACTAACTATAATTCCAGCGATAACTACGCAATGAGGAGGAACGCAGAGGGAGAGAGTAGAGGAGAGAGATGACCGCGGGGATCGCCCGTACCCGACGAGTGGTGAGCGACGTTTCGAACCGAACTTCACAATAATTGACGTATCACTTACACGTACAGACTAATGAAACATTTATGTCCAATAAAATTGAGCTTGTATAATCGACTTCGACAGACCGCTCGCGGGGCGGAGCGCCGGCGCGCGAGCGGCCCGACCACTTAATTGACACTAGACGACTGTCCTACCCCGAATATACGTAATAAGTTAGATCAACGAGAAACTGGAAAACACCGGAAAGGTCCAACAGCGACACCTACACTTTAAAGATAGAATATACGGTAACTAGCTAGGTACGTGCCGACGCTGCCGCGGCGCCGCGCCTGCGCCTGCTCCGGCCGGGCGCGGCGAGCGTGCTCGCAAACTATACATTACATTATATATAGCGAATGAATTTTAGTCGATAAACGCCTCTCAATTCCTTTCCTTAAACACTATCATACATTACTCTTTAAGCCGATTCGAATAGTTATTATTATGTTTATTACTTGCTTTGTACTTGTTTCCTTGATCAGTATAACCATCGCTGGGCTGCCGCCGGCATCGAGGCTCGGCCTCCGATGGCACTGCTGAGGTACGACAACTTAAACTACGAGGCCCGCGCCGCGCGAGCCTCACCCGACTGTAAATAAGAATCTGTTAACTCGTCAATATAATCTGCGTCGTTGCGTTAAAATATAATTCTCTAATCTGGACATGCATGTTTAAACATTTAAATTGTACTCAAATTGTTATCGTTATTAACAAAAATAAAAACAAAATATTATAAATGTATAAAAAAATAAAGATCTTCACCGTGAGAAAATTAGGAATGACAACGACGACTCCGCTAACCGGATTCCAATTTCAATGTCAAAATATAAAACGAACGAAAATATATCGTCGACAAACACAACGCTACAGACGCGCCTTATCCGAATCCAAGTGTCAACGCTAACCCTACGTGCCACGTCTAAACATAACTTATCAATGGTAACATTTACAATGAAATCAACCGTGTAAATAAAACGTATGCGTGGTGAATATACAAAAATAATATGTGCATGGAATAGGAATTTCCGTGATATAATTATCACAATAAGTTGATGACACCTCAGCCGACCGCCGCTGGGCGGCGGCCGGCGCGACACCGATCCCTTGCGAGCATCGGTGTAACACTCGTATAATGTAAATAGGTAACTATGTGTCGCGCGCGTCGCCGCCGGCCGGCCGCGCGCCGGCGACGCGCGCGAGAGCTGCGTAAACTCCTCAGTTAAAACAAAACAATAACTCTTAACTAGCAGGTAACTGACGGGCCTGACTAGAGTGGCCTACTGCATGAGCCCGGAGATGGCGTTGTGGCGCGTGCGCTTGAGCTCCTCCTCCTGGATCTTCTGCTCGATGAGGAAGTGCGCGTTGCCGATGGCGGTGGCGCTGCCGCTGATGGTGACGATGCGGTTGCGCGTGCCCGGCGCGAACGTGCCCTTCTTCGAGATCTGGATGTTGGCGCCCGACATCTGCTGGATCTCCACCAGGCTGCGCCCGCCCGGCCCTGGCACAACAACCTGCGTTACTACCCGCCGACCGACAACTACCGCACACCCCACCTGATTAACTGAGCTCTGAGACCTATAGCCAACCTCAAACTGCGAACGCATCGCCAACCCTGACGACTGGCTGGATCGTTATTAGGAATACTCAAGTTGTTGCGACTGTATTCGCGTCCAATACTTAATCTTTTGAACACTTCAACAAAAGTTGCTCTATGGTAGGTACGTAGAGCACAAAATATTCGTAATGCTGTAAGTTATGTGAAGGTGTTCAAAAGGTTAACCAAAGCGAAGTTGAATATCAAAGTAAACTTGAATGACATCAATACTGTAGGAATAAAGGTCTCGAAAAACTAGATTTACATAGCTTTTTGCTTTTGCCCCTTCATTGATTTTTTGTAATTCAGCACTCAAAAGTAGGAACTTCAAAGACACTTGTGATAATTGGTTTTGAAATTGAATAAATGAGATAAAAACACGACTTTAATGTAACAAATACCCGAGACCAAATTGTCATTTCATTGCGGTCAAAACAATGCTCAGTCCGATAGTCATTTCAAGTCAATTCATTATAAACTAAAACATTGGTCACTTTGGAACACTATGTATAAAGAATGTGATATTTGCGCAGTTAAAATAAACTTCTCTGATCCAGGACTGTAATACCTGTTTATTTTTACAGGACAGTCGTCTAAACCTAGGTTTAGAATCACAAATTAAATTCATGCTGTATTATGTCCATGAAGTATTTCTACCAAGATGTCTTCCTACAAGATTTATGGTGCGCTACGGAATAACACCTTCTAAGGTAACCAATTATTGATAAAAAAACATCTTGAGCTCTGTGGCTTGCCATAACGATCTTCCAAAACATAGAATGAAAAGTACGATGTAGTCAATGATATTTATAATGACACGGTTCACTCACACATGGTCACATGGTACTAGCATAGAAAACAGACTATAAAACGTACAAAAGATGTACGTTTGACCTTTTTATATGTATGGCATTAATTGAGTTAGAAAGAGATGTCCCTATAGGTATTCTTTCGTTATTTGGTAGGTCGTCATAAGGTTTGAATTGTCTGTCTTATCTGTGTCTGTAATTTTGAATTCAATGTTGTGACCGTGAGTGACAGTTGAAGGAGAAAAAACCGCTAGTTTTCGTTTCATTTCCTCGAACTACGAAATGTAAAAAGTAAGAGTAGAAAGCTATTGCAGTGGATGTTATAGTCCGGATTGTTTGCTAGTGGTTATTGTACGCCTGCGCCCTAACGTGACCCAACTCACCAAGTATAGCGCCGACAATGACCTCGGCGATCTCGACGTTCTTGGAGTCCTTGGCGCCGGCGTCGGCGGGCGTGGGCGACTTGCTGAGCGGCAGCAGCGAGGCGGACGGGAAGCCGGCCGACAGCGAGATGGGCGCCACGGCTGCGGGGCGAAGCGCCTCGAATGCAACCTCCGCGAAACGCTCTAAAGAGGCGCGGCCGCCTGCGTGCAGCCGGGGGCGAACATTAGGCAGGGGTCTCCAAACGTCGCTCGACCATTCTACGCTTTCGTCAGAACCGCACGGGCCGACTTATTATTGGGATACACTTCGGATAAAACTTAAGGTAACTAGTTACCGTTCCTGGTCCTATTTTGACAAACTTTCTTTTGTACTTTTCTAGTCGAAGTCTTACAAAGTTCTAATAACAAAACATAACCTGAATTCAAATAAATATCAAAGACAAGAGAACACGGATGACCTGTAAAAAAATTAACATAGGACCAGTACTATTGCCAGCACACTTCTGATGATTGATTTCAACCTTATTTCAAGCTAATATAGAGATGGTAATTCTAAAGTCACCAGTGTCGTTATTTTGGATGCCAATAATCGGGTTATTGACAATATAAAAAAAGCGATTTATCGGTTTTTAAATCATGAGATTATTTACTCATCACCATCCTAATCTGTATAAATATGGTGTATCCCAACTGTCATCAATACTATTAAATACATCGGTCGGTCTGCGGTCAGTCTGTCGCCGGGCGGATATAGCCCTTTCCCGGCCTAGTTTGGGAAACCCCTGCATTAGAACGTTTCGCGCTGTTGCCGGCTAGTTAACCAGTGGCGGCTCCAGAGGAAAAACATTATACATCCAACAGAAAACTAATTATTAAATAATCAATGCACCGTCATAGGTTTTAGTCAGCCCATCTCATATTGGTGTGCAGTCACGAGAATATCATTCATTAGTATTCATTACACAACATGAAGAAGAAAATACCTCATCAATTTATTTCTAGAACCGCCACTGATATTAGCGAGGCTATACTTTATTCCATATAACATTAGACATCAGATACTAAGGGAAAGGACATGCCATACAAAATACATAAAGTCGCTACTACAAAAACAAGATGGCGTCTGTACCTATGCGTTCTTCACCGACTTTCCAGCAAAGTTGACCGTACGGAATTCGAAATGCAATGAATAATATAATAATAATATTGCAACGTTTATCTTAAGATCATTTAGACTTTTCAATATACATTTCTTATTTACAAAACGATAGGTTATGTACTACTTAAATAAACAATTACAAACCAAAGTATCCTGCGCCTTCTGTCTAATTATTATATGGAATAAACTTTAGCACCGTTGGACGGACAACTTACATATCAACCTAGAAACGGCGAATTGAAACCTTTCTTAGACGAACGCTACATATATTTAATTTTCATATTCAAATAAACTACACAAAACTTAACCAAATATCACATGAACTTGACTATAGTAATACATTGCGCTACGATGAAGCTACTTGACACAGAATGGTACGAGTTTCGTGGTCAGGAGGCAGCGACGCATCAACACTAGGAAAATAACTCCTGATATTGTTGGTCTACACCTTTAAGATTACGGATATTAAAGCTGGGAGATGTTGCGTTCGCGTCGAAAAGCAAATGTAAAATTTGTTTATCCGAACAATTTGCATAAATTATCAAAACGAATATTGGTTGTCCAATCTGAACGTAACACCTCCCTTGAAAATCTAGAATCGTTCCAGAAGGAAACAAAAGAGCTCCTATCGGTCCCACGAGGTCGGTATCGTGGTCGCTATCTCCCGCCATCGTGCTAGCAACACAGCGAGCTAATTCAATTATAACTTAGGTACAGTGTGGCCTAATTTATAAATTGCACTTTTGCTGATACTATACTTGAGTAGTCACTTGGTTATACATCTCACAAAACCAAAGTACAGTATCTGCGTATAACTCATCTGTAATATTCATAATAAAATAACCGTCAAACCTCCACTTGTTTCAACAATGGCCGATCTCTCGGCCAATTTATCAATAAAAGATGTAAATGCTCTAATGTCTAAATATTCACGAATCTTTTAATTTTAAGGACGGACAATCCATTCAGCTATTCGAGTTTAATTATTATAACCAAAAATCACGCAACAGGCTTGTTAAAACTAATAATAGTTTTGGGGCTTTTTTATGAATAACAAAATGTGTAGATATGCAATTTATAAAAATAGGTGTAGGTCACAGACCGTGCTAGCATGACCCAGGTTGTGTGCGGTGTAGCCCAAACAGCGGCATACAAATAAGAAATAACAACTAATGACTCCATGGTTGTTAATAGTAGGCACTATACTTTTACAATCAGACGCAGCTGGCTCCCGTTTTGCCTTTTAGCCGCGTATACTATAGAAGTTTTGGTGGCCTTCTTTAAGCGCTATTAAACCGATTGAGCGGTTTACGCTGACGTTACGTGTTTCTTTAGTAAACTCGGAAACAAACGCAGAACCCTCTTGAAGTGCCATTATTATATTAAATATTAGTTGTTCTTTCTTTTTAGATTATGAAGTGGACCACATATTAACATAATAACTAAGACTAAACATTGAAACAATCTTTATTTATGAAGTCCCCAACATAATGTGAAATTGTTATGTATTGCCGAATATAGTGAGGAAGCGATGATCGGAAATTTAGAAAAAAACACCTAATGAAGAAAAAACAATTAATGGAAATACTAAAAGCCAATTGTGTTATAGAAAATCAGCAATACAACACAGAGCATAAAACTAGTCATGCGTTATAAATATTACAGATCGTTACTACTAATTATATCTAGGAGTTGGACCTTAATGCACTTTATTACTTAATTGATGACTCTTGGATTCAGATAAAAGTCTATAGTCGGATGTAACCAAAATGTGGCAATTGTTAATGTATTTAAATGAATATGCGACTTTTGCTCACCGGTTCCTAAAACTAACACGTGGTTTAGATATGAAGTTGTTATATTAGTGTTCAATTTTGCTGACGATTGCAATGCAGTACGTTCTTTTAAATACTTCAAATTTGTATGATAGCTTCTTAGACCTGGATTTAATTGAGGCTATCTGCCAGTCATTCCGGACTCTAAAAGACACATGACCTAAGTAATAAAATTGAACATGGAACTTGCGAAATTACACGCACAAAATGGCATCTAGGTCTTCACGCTTACACGAGTGTTTGGTGCAAAAGTTGGGTGAACTAAGGAGCGGTTCAAATATCAATACAAATGTAGCCGAAAGTAGATATGGATTGAGTACAGAACTACTGGGACTCAATACGATATTTTCCAAGGCAGAAGGTAGAATGATACTCACTGTTACCAGCACATTAACCCTTAGGGGAATCATCATCCAATCCACAATGGTACAATGTGTCATATCAAAAGCAAAGTAGAAGATGAGGACGATGGGACACCTGAGACGGTAGGAAAGTTCTATGCACGTTCTCGAGGGTGAAAATGAAAAAATAAAAGTTTTAATATTTCTAGGTTTTGGTTGTACTTGGAATTCTAACGCTTTTGGCAGAGAAGGAAACAAAATGCATCCAAATTCCAGCATTGTAACGTTTGAACCAAACAAGCCAACAACTAACAAACAAATTATTGAAGTTAATAAGATTGAAAAAATATGGAGATTTTATCAATTTAAGAAAACACTATAAAATATTTTTCTCTGTTCAGTATTGTGAATTGGATCCTTTTCTTGCTGCGATTATTTGTGTGGTATATAGTCTGACCACCTATAGCATAGTAGAAAATTTAACCCTCTGTGTCGTGTAGATAAATGATGTTTTCCGATGGAACCGCCCCTCCACCCATCCCGTGTTTTCGGAGTTAATGTCAAGAGGAACATCCAAGCCAATCAGTACTAAGGAAGACATGGAAAGCGTTGTGAGGAAATTTAAAATTTTGAGGCGAGGAAGCGGAAAAGTAGAGAAATTTTGCTCATTACACCACTTCAGCTGCTTAATCAGATTCTGTCGTGACTGAATCAATACAAATTTCTGAAATGGTGGCTTTGATTCTTTGCTACAAGTTTGTGAAGTTGCATCGACAGAATACGCGTAATAATGAATGATCTATGGCGTAATGAGCGATAATCCTCTAAGGGCGGATTTTTCCATTGCCAAAATAATACTATCTGTGAGATAAATTCAAGTTCTGTCCTTTTCTTTCACATGAGAAAGAAAAGTAAGGAGATAAATTTAACAGCCAGATACTTTTTATGTGGGGATTGGAAGAATCGACCCTGTATCTGAGACATTTTAATGCCGCAGATTAAAAAAAAAACCATACACAAAACACCAGCGCGTCGATATTATGCTATGTACAAGGTAAATAGGAAACACACACCAAATATAATTTTGAGTATTTTTCACCAAACTTCATATCACAATGAAGTTTTTTTAGATTCATCTTTCCGTAATAAATTATTTTAATTATGGCTTGTTGAATTATAATATAGGTAAATTTATTCATTCGTGCTCAATACAAATGAAAGACACTTGAGGAAATTGGGTATGCTTAAAGTAATGGGTTTAATAGAAGTTATCACACGAAAAACGCGAGTTCTCACTAAATCCAAATTATTTTTTCGTCCTCAACTAAACGTAAACGAGAGTCCGAACACCGAATCGTAATTTGGACGGATAGACTACTGCTTGCTAGGTATTAGATATGCCATTTATTTGCTTCTTAACACGTTTCAGGAGTTATAATTTCGAAGTCATTCAGTGATCCAAAGACGATTCCAGATCTATACGGTTTCATCTCGACTTTGATTTAACGTTATGCTTGTTACGTCGTGGAACGTGCGAATAGAGCTACTGGCAGGTGACTACACGCTAGTGGCTACAGCCATATATACATATTAACATTTCTCGCTCGAGTCTGAAGGCCACGTCGCCTTGACGTCTTATTGTAATGGCACCGTATATCACATTAGATAACATAGCTAAACAATATAATTATATTAATAAATATGGCTAAATAATTATATTTAACACCTCGAGACTTGTTCGAATTTACATTTGGCAGAAATCGAATCACAGTCTTATATTATGCATACTTTACAATGAACTCGAGGAGGCCTTTGGTTTGCGCTGTATCCATCCAGGATTCCATAAGGTTATAACAGAGCTGCCCTTCTTGGCAAATTTAACAATGTCACTAAGTTACTAAGGCAAGGCCCAATACTATCACTTAACGTATGTCAAATTTGTAGATAATATGACTGAGAGATTGTCTAAGTTAACATGGCCTTTTAACTTCTGGTTCCTGTGTACAATCTTGGTTCTATCGAACTTGCTATTTACTAAACACAATAATAGTGCTACTCACACTAACGAAAACCTAGGCAACAGTGCAGCTGTTGTAAAAAATTACGCATCTTAATTTTTAGGTTTACGCGCTGAGTGTTTTTCGCGTGAAATCATGCTAAATCATCGGCTCAAGCTGTAAATTAGCGCTATATGTACTTATTTATTTTACATGAACACCAATTGAGCATTTGCCACATGACATTGAGATCGAAGATTAGCTGGAATTTTGCGAAGCTTGTCCTTTTAGTGGCATTTTCATCGTGATATAAAATACAACATTAAACGCGTGACAATAGCGAAGTTTAAAATACGCCGAAGCTGCCACGCATCGGTCAGCGTAGAACGCTTTAAAAACGTGACGCAGAAGTCCGTGTATTTTAAGCTCCGGCGCGTTAGATCCTTCACTTTTTTGTGTTTATTTCGTTTCAGTCCAAAGAACGTACACCCTCCGTCCCCAAGGCTTATGAAGTTAGACAAGGTCGTGTCGTCGCTAGGCCCTACATCTGATACTGGAGCCACATACCTAGGCACTCACCTAGGCCGACCTGCGACATGGGCCCGAAGACCTGCTGGTCCTGCGCGGGCATGGGGAAGTAGGCGGCGGAGAGCGGCGCGGCGGGCAGCGCGGCGGGCAGCGCCAGCCCCAGCACGCCGTGCTTCACCAGCAGCGCCAGCGCCGCGCAGATCTCCGCCGTGCCCGCCTCCGAGTAGCCCGCCTGCCGCAGCGCCATCTGCAGCCAGCCGCAACACACACTCACTACTCGACATGACCCTTCCACGAGAAAAGACTGACCTACATACCTGACCTTTACGCTCAACGTAAAATGAACTGCAAAGCTACCTCATAATAACCCCCCAGACTGCGTTTAAATCGGGACCATGATATCTTGATCTCCAACTTAACATTCGGCTAGATCAATTTTATGTTGTTATTATTTTGTTCCCTAAGCCAGAAGACAACAATTCAAGGAAAACTCTTAACAAATAGGCTTGTAATGCCACAACCTTTGGTGACTTATACACTTTAAAATCATAGTTTTAAAGCAAGAATCGAGAGACCATGGCAA
Organism: Acleris holmiana; assembly: GCA_949316455.1. NCBI lineage: Eukaryota > Metazoa > Arthropoda > Insecta > Lepidoptera > Tortricidae > Acleris > Acleris holmiana. The sequence continues at coordinate 18,729,933 of OX438778.1, forward strand.
CGAGCTAAAAAAAAGTAAATTGAACTATTTAACAGTTTAAGGTTGAACGGTGACGTCGGACTTTGAGGTAGACAGGTTAAATTTTAGGCAGTCTCTTCTATTGGTATTGATGACGGTGATAGATAATCTAATTGCGGTAGAAGTCGTGCCGAGTTACCACTGAACTTCTTAGACCATTTTTTAACTTAAATTGGGGCGTTCTTACCTTTTTGTGTGTATCGCGTGAATTCTCAACGTAGAGGAAAATTTATCATATTTCATGAACATGATATGACATGACATGTAGTCGAGTGTGTCTCTTTGTATTTTTTCAAGTATAAGGCACTAGAGGTGAGACGTACTAGGCAAAATGCGTACTGAGTCTTCCAAGTACGCGTCCACAAAAATACTAGTGCCACAGACCAGCGCCACGAGTACTTACGAGTACGCGATTCAATGAGTCAAACGGGCCATTTTAGTATGCGTCCGTCTTGGCGCCTGTGGCTAAGTTGACGCGAAGTGACCCGAGCCCTTCCGAAATAATCCGAACGCTGCGACGGACTCGGCGCAGCGCCTAAAGCGAGTTGCGCGCCCGATTAGGCGTTGAAAGTCGCCATACTCCTAAACGTACGCTAAAATGCGGCCGCGTGGGAACGCGTACGTACGAGTACATGATAAGACCTGTTCCAAAAACCTATTCCAGTAAATACGTCTCACCTCTATAAGGCACCCCGATGTCCCCGATGTGTGAATCATATGCGGTGGTGTGTGGTGGGGTGAGGTGGGTGGGCTCACCTTGATGTGGTCGAGCGTGTGCTGCGTGATGGGCGTGGGCGGCTGCGCGCCGGGCGGCGCCAGGCTCAGCGAGAGCGACAGCGCGCCCAGCCCGCCCGCGCCGTTCACCAGCACCGAGCCCACGCCGCCCACGGGCGCGCCCAGCGCGTGCGGCTGCAACCACACCGCCTTCAGCACACGCCCCCGGGCTACATCACCAGACCTCGACAGGGGCGACCCATTTTTACGTCAATAAAAATTCAATCTTGTTATTTATTCGAATTTTTCTTTGTTATTGTAATAATTAACTAAATTTTTCTATATTTTCAATCATCAACGAATTTCTTCTTGAATTGAATATCAGGTTTGATATCATATCATATTACTTGATCAACTTTCACAGTAGCACATGGATTTACATATATTTAAAGCAGTTTGCTAAAAACACTTGCTATGAAATTCATTTGTTTTGATGGCTACGTACAGATCGTAGCAAAAAGACAGCTTACATAAAATAATTTCATTGGTTATTAAATTACACCACGTCCACCATTGAATAACAAGGTATGTCCACGTTATGCTAGCTCACCCCTGCCGAGCTCTGAACATCCCTGCTCGGGCGCGCGCCCTCTTTACTTATTGGAGAAAGTAGAATCCAATTAGATCCCCGTGATAAAATAAAAATAAAAATAAATATCACGGGACAATGTCGTCACACCCATGCCAAAGTCGCAAATCTGCACTTCGATTTAAAATAAGAATAGCAGATTCGCTGTTTTACCAAATGGCGTTTCCGTCATTGTCTTTTGAAGTCAAATTACAGATTTGCGAATTTAGCATGTGTGTGACGATGTCACACAAATTGAACTAGTCCCAAACTAAGCTCTAGGCTTGTACTATGGGTACCAGACAACGATAAACTTACTTAAATACATAGAAAACACCCAAGGACTCAGGAACAAATACTCGTGCTCATCACACGAATATCTGCCCTTACCAGGATTTGAACCCAGGACAACTAGCTTCATAGGCAGGGTCACTACCAACTAAGCCAGCGTGAACGTTTGTCGTCAATTAATTATATCATACTGACTGCGAAATACAACCTCTCTAAAAACAATAAAATATCAAGTCAGAACTAATCTGTGTTTTTTTAAAGCAAAACTAAAGCATACAGGCCTACTAGGTAATGATAAGTGGGACCTGAGACTAATTTGACATTTGAATTCTCAAGATTGCAATCCTAATATACCACTTGCGCTGCCAGCCCTGAGCACTAAGATGGAATGCCTCAATGCTAGTAATTGGCGTAATTAGTTTGTCTTAAGTTTTCAAAATTATCAAGATCTTTTGGATTATGACGACCACACTTATGACGTCATGATGCAAGTTCTTGATACCTTAGCTTAACAAGGTTTCGCTGCCTTCATAAAAAGCCAATTTCACCTTAACATCCGGTGCGCTATTATCATACATACATACATACATAACATCACGTCTTCCTTCCCAGAGTGGGGTAGGCAGAGCTACAGAAATACCAACAACTCTAAAGAGACTTGTTTATAATTCTGTAACCACATTTTGCATAGACCAAGAAGTTTACTAGCGTATTAGCGACAGGTTGCAAGCCCGTCGCCTAACAGGACTACAAGCCCTTATTCCCTTAGCCGCCTCTTAGGACATCCACGGGAAGACGGGGCAAAATTATCAAAATTAGCGAAATGATTTTACGGAAAATTCCAGCAAGTTTCGAGAACACGCGTTCCCACCATGTTACGTCAAATGCATGAAACATTGCCTCTTTGGTGTAGTGCCAAGGCAACTAGCGCATCGCATCCGCAACTATGACCTTTGCACCGCACTACATATGTACACACAATTATACATATGCTCGTGCCATAGAGCCCTGCATCATGCAAGTTATGCAACTGTTTGTGCAGGTTGGCGGAACATTGAAGTGAATGTTACCTATTTATTAAACTTAAGCTTTAATTTTGATAAAATAGTCTGAATACTACTACACTAGCAGCGCTGACTTCTCTTCTGTGTCTTGGATGTTTCTGTCATCCCTTTACATTCTCAACCTCTTATCTGATCGAATAGTTTGATAGAAAAGTAGCCTTTATTCTTCGTGGAATACGAGTGCTTTTTCTACTGATGAATTACATAAGATCCGAGGTTGAGATAGTAAAGGGAGTATTCGTTATAAGGTGTTAGGATAACAGTGAAAAAATCTATGATGTTAACTTAACTTTAGTATTCTTGTCAAACGACTGTAATTGTACACGTTAGGGCACGTTAATAATAAATATACATAGACATATAATATGTAACATAACTTAGGCATGCATAATAAATAAATAAACTACTTATAGTTATAAAGCTTGAAGGGTTCCTGATTATACTGGAAAACACACCATTATTATAATTGTCTTTGATAAATATTTGAACACTTTTTAGTTATAATTAGTTTGGGTTAGGGTGCAAAGAACTTGCTTGAATTGGGATTTAAAGAAGGCCAGATGCAGTAAAACAGATGTATAATTGTAAACCCTCATCGAGAAACGGTCGTATAAAATAAAAGTAGTGTCTGAGATTAGTGCGAACATACGTACAGTCACGGACTTTAATTGATCAGCCACTTGCCACTGTTCATGTTTTAGCCGTGTAATGCAATGGGGTTATTGAAACGTTACCATAGCAATCCTTTGGTAATGACCAATAAAAACTGAGTTCAGTTTGGACCAATAGTAACTGTTGTTTAAACGTGACCATAGTAACCCTATTAAACGACCAATAACGACTGTGTTCAGTAAAATAGCAGATTGGGCGTTGTATCACCAATAGTAGCTGTTGTTTACGTATAGCCATAGCAACTAGACAGACATGCAATTGGTTGCCTTTGGGCGATGTCACTCTGATCTGGTTGGTAGATCTGGGTCTCAGGTTAGCCAACCGTTAATATTGCACGTCATTTTGTTCTTCTATTATACGAAGACGTGTGAATTTCCTTATCTCGATATACGAGTAAAACCGACTGAACCCGATTTGCATTACACGGCTAAAATAAGTATGAACAGTGGCAAGTGGCTGATCAATTTAAGTCCGTGACTGTACACAGAGACGCAGCGAAGACTTTAATGTTATATTTACTATTTTTATAAATGCGGAAATGTGTTTGTTTGTTTGCATCTTCGCGGCTCAACTGATCGATGTTTTTGCCACAAAGATGACGTTATTAAAAAAAAAATATTATTAAAAGCGTTCAAATATCTAGTGTATGTCAACATCTCTAAAATGCTGCTAGTGCAGTCCAGTATAAGGGAACGTAAGGGCCGCGACCACTCGAACACGCCCGCGAGAGACACTGGCGGCGACGAGATTGCGACCTTACAGCTCGGAAATAACGACCTAAGCAGCAAGGTCTATTTTCCATCAAAATTAGACTTTATAGAATGGTGTTAGATTTTAAAGTTGATTTAAGTCTTGGTCAGACCACTTGCCTTGTAGTTTTTTGCGCTTTGAAGATTTTCAAGGCTTTATTGGCTTAGAGTTTCAGTGCCACAGAGATCTAATTGCGTTAAAATGGAGCTTGATATGGGAGGTCGGGGCACTATTTGGGATAACATGATAGCCATTATGTTTAGCCGACAAAAAGAAAAAGGCAGAATAAGCGTATGAAGTTTATGTGTGCATACTGCCTTTCCACTTTGGATATTTTACAGGTGTCATTCAGTTTTAAGTGAATATTGTCATAGTCATTTTGATTGGAAGTGTTAAGTTGAATAATGGCACGAGATTTTTAAATTATAGACCCAATAGCAAACGTGTGCAAAGCAAAGTTCGTATAGTATTTAGTAATAGAAAAAAGTTAGTTTTTACAACCTTTCAAAGATGCTGAAAGAGGTTTTTTTTTTTATGTTAATTTCACATTGCCTTCACGGCACACGAGCACTCAGGCCACCTGATGGTAAGTGGAATCTGAGACCCATAGACATTTGAATTCTCAAGACTGTAATCCTAAGACCTCAAATGCGTTGCCAACCCTGAGGACTAAGATATAATACCTCTATGCTAGTAATTTCACCGGTTGTCTTATCACCACACCGGAACACAACAATGCGAACACTGTTGCTTGGCGGGTGGTTAATGGATAAGATGGTTAATTTAGGAGGCAGAGAACTCGATCAATAAATAAACAATACACACATCATACATATGAAATATAGGAAAATTAATCATAGAATTAACTTTTAAACTATAGATATATTTGATTAGATTCCTCTATCATCCATCAGCTTAGTATTGGATATACGCCTCCCTTATTTCTCTCATTAATTAAATGAGAGAAATAAGGGAGGCGTATATCCAATACTAAGCTGCGAGTCGTACTTGCGCACGAAGGGTTCCGTACCATTATCTAAAAAAACGGCAAAAAAAACACGTTTGTTGTATGAGAACACCACTAAAATATTAATTTTATTCTGTTTTTAGTATTTGTTGTTCTAGCAGCAACAGAGATTCATCATCAGTGGAAATTTCAATTGCCTAGCTATCACGGTTCATGAGATGCAGCCTGGTGACAGACGGACAGACGGACGAACAGACAGACGGACAGCGGAGTCTTAGTAATAGGGTTCCCGTCCCTTTGCGTACGGAACTCTAAAAAGCAAGTTATCTAAAAAAATTACCGACCATGGGCGACCATACACTAAAGAAAAGGATAGTCTCAATTAATCCGCCGGCAAACTACAACCGTCTTACACACGGCGACTTTTTGATTCACGCAGTAATTCACTTTACTATACTCTATTTGTGTAGGTTCTATACTAAATGTGAACAATGCCAATCAAAAAACTGTTTTGTCGAGTTTGGACGTATTTCTGATTGTACTGGCTGACGATGTATACATGATTTTTCGTTTATACTTTAGTACACGGTGGGCCATTGTGCAATTTTCAAAATTAGCTACTTAATACATTCAGTAATGTATTGTGTTTTCAAATGAACAATATATTTAGAATTTGAGTTATGTGCTTAAATTTTACGTTTAAAATTAAATCATTGCCTTGTTTGTAAATTTTGAAAAAACTTTGTTAAAATTTGTGGAGATATTGTTTGGATTTCTGAATGTTCTAATTTACGAGCAGACCGTGCACGTCCTTGAGGTCGAGATTTTAGTGTCGATCATGTAGCCTCGAATCAATTATTGAGAATTGAATAAATTTGTGCTTATACTCACGAATATTGCGTAATCCTAACTTAAGTCGAAAACGCCGGCAAACAGTCACATAAGATCGATGATCTCCCGTATAAGGCACCATTTTGTTTAAAAAAATGATAATGACACTTTTCTGGTTCGAAACGAAAAGATTATTTATCACTGGCCCACCCTGTACCTGGAGAAAAATGGAGTATAGACAGCAATTGCAATACTGCCCTCCTAAGCCATAAGCAGTATCTCAGATTCAATTGCCAGAGTAGATTCAATCTTCTCCTCTCAGTAATAAGGTTGCTATTGCTACAGGAGTTTTATTTGAGATACGAGCTATTCGGCTTACCAGGGCAGTATAGGTACTCAACTTCTGCACCGCGTTAGAACCTCTAAAATCGCCGCGTATACCAACTCCAGCACAGGTTTAAAAGCAGGGTGTAATCTCGTCGCCGTGGCGAAAGCGTACAATATCCAGAGTAGCGTGTGCGGTGGTCACCTCGGTCACCTCTGCGGAGGGCACGGCGTACGGCGAGCCCGTGGGGTTGTAGTTGGCCACGGGCCCGGCCACGTCCGCGTACGACACGTTGGGACACGACCCGGACTGCGGGTCGTCGACGACCTTCTGCAGGATCATCACGCACGCCTTCTTGTTATTGTCTTTCTCGCCTGGAAGAAGAGACGTTGAGTTAAAGATGGGCAGATTCAAGATTCTAAAGGGGGCACTACTTTGGGTGGCATTGGTCATTTCTAGCAATAGCGAATACTTTATGCATTTATTTGTTGCCGCTCGCCGCCTCCGCCGCTCGAATTAGTAGAATACTTTAGGCTGCGTTTTGGACCAATCCCTCAGGAAGTTACTTCATTCTAGACTGATGGAGTCGCGTGTAATAGATACATATTTTCCAGTTTCAGATTTACTGCGTTACCTACGGTAAATTACTACAATCATAGCCCAAGTATTTTCATTCAAGCATTTTTAGAAGTTAAAAATTACGAAACATAATAAGGCGTGAAAGATGGCCCGAACGCTAGAGATTACTACAAGGATCGGGTCTGTTTACTTAGTAATCAGAATAGGCCTTTGAAACTTGAACTTTTAAAGACTTCATTTCGAGTCAACAACGGGCGATCGATCCTGCTCTAAAGATATTTAAGTAAGGCAAGTCAACTTCGAGTTCCTAAAATACTCGTAAAAGAGCGTCAATCAGAGCAGTAGAGTTATACTCGAATATTTTACCCATCGCAACCATAACATTGCTTTTTAACGATAACTTTCAGATATGGTCAAAGCAAATAACCAGGGCAGAGAATCGAAACAGATGGTATTATATTATCAAAAAGCCTCAGAAGTGGGGCTATCAAAAAGCCTCAGTAGTGGGGCTATCGAAAAGCCTCAGAAGTGGGGCTATCGAAAAACCTCAGAAGTGAGGCTATAAAAAAGCATCAGAAGTGGGGCTATCGAAAAGCCTCAGAAGTGGGGCTATCGAAAAGCCTGAAAAGTGGGGCTATAGAAAAGCCTCAGAAGTGGGGCTATCAAAAAGCATCAGATGTGGGGTATAAAAATCCTCAGAAGTGGGGCTATCAATAAGCCTCAGATGTGGGACTATAAAATGCCTCAGAAGTGGGGCTATCGAAAAGGCTCAGAAGGGACCGGAAAGATGATACGTGTCCGCTACTATATATACCTATGTTTTTCATTAACAAAACCAAAAAAATATGTGTAATTATTCATAAATTTGCAACTAAGTACAATTACCTACAGGACATACTGATATTGTCTTTCAAATGACATTAAATTTACTCCTTCAAACACAGACAATACACAAGCAAATACAAAAATAAATTACACATCAAACTGCGCCTATCATTGAATTGAGTTTTTTTACCAACGACACGATTCCTTATATTTAATAAAATAACATACGATTACCATACGATGGACAGAAAAGGAAAATGCCTGATACAGCTTCAAACGCTCAAGAGTTCTTATAATATTTCCCGAGCAAAATAACGTATGCAACTTGCCCGCGACTGAATATCCTAAACTGCTGAACCTAGGATCTTAAAATTTGGAGGAAATATTTCTTGGGTATCCGAGCGGAGGATTTTTCAACAATCTATTCCTTACGGTAAGGGAGTAGCGAGAATCTAATTGTACGCGTACGAAGTAGGAGGCGTCCTCTAGTTTTTCATGTTTTATAATAGTGTAGGTGGCGTAACAGCCTGTATAAATATCATGCTTCTAATGAGCAGTACAAGCGCACTAACGGACTATAAAAGTCATAATGAAAAAAGAAGCTCATTAGTAGGTACCTGCACTTGCGGCAAGAGAATACTCATCTTATTACAACTGCATAAGGATTACTTTCAGAGAGTTAATCTACCGAGTTTATTAGTATCTTCAATAGGTATTATCGTTAGCACGGGGGTTGGTGCTGGCGACTCTGACGTGAAGTACATAGCTTGGGAGCGCTAGAGTTTGACGCGCGTGTTAGGTTATAATTCTTTTATTTATTTTTTCCATGATTTTAACAATGTTATCACACGTCGTTTATATTTTTCCACACCCTTATATGCCACGCCACGCCGTCTCAACAGAATAATAATAAGGAAGAGTCTCTAAAGAAGGGTGAAGGTGTGAATCCTAGTTGCTAGTTTTTTTCTTTTGCTATATACTCTTTGTAATGTCGGCGCGGCGCTTTGGGCACCCTTTTTAGAATGGGTGCGCGCGCGCCGCACCGCGCCGCCTACACTCGCGGATGTAACGCAGCAGACGCGACTCAGATGGTTTAGAAATCATGCTGATATGATGTATGGAAGGATACAAGGAGCCGTGCAGGATCTCCCGATGGACTGACGTAATGAAAGAAAACTGCTTACGAACTTTGCAGACGTCTTTCGTAAGGTTCAAAGATAAAACGGTTTGGAGCTACTACTGTGAACCACATATCGCTGTCGGTTCTGTGCCTTTTCTCCGACAAATCTTTGACAAATGCATCGTTTCGCAACCTATTCATTTGCCAACCTGGGCCTTTATTCAACTGCGTTATAACGATATCGTTTTTGACCTGTTTCCGTATTGTCAACGTTTTGATAACTCCTATGTCATTTACAATAATGGCGACTGTGACATAAACGATTCTTAAACGTGTCAAACACGATATTGTTTTAACGCACCTGAATAGAGGCCCTGCTTTGTTTTCTGTAACTATAAATATTTTAGGATTTTTATAAAACTAACCTAACCTAACCTATAGGGTTCTACACGATAGTCTAGAAATAAATCCAGAATAATTTACAGTTTCGGAAAAAAACGCGTGTTGTCAAATGATATGTTTGTGAAATGAATCATTTGTGAATCGTTGGTTATGAAATGATAGGATCCCATCGCTGTCGCGACCCGAAGTCTTAAAACCATAAGGAAACGAGGGAGGAGGTATGAAGTAAAAAGAGCACTCACCGACGACAGTAATGCAACGCTCCTGAAGGGACAGTTCCTTAGCTTTCTGGGAGATCTGGACGTAGCTGCCGCTCTGCTCCTTGATCTGCTTGATGTAGTTGCCCCCCTTGCCGATGATCATGCCCGCGGTTGAGTTCGGCACGAGGATCTTCACCTGGGGAAGATTGAAGGTTATAAGTGAGGTAGAAGGTTGTAAATATAATGGCTAAATTGTGTCGTTTTGTTATAGTTTTCAACACGAAGTCGGACTTGTTAAAAGAATCTGTCTGTAAAAGGGTACTCCTAGATGTATGATTCGTATAACTATATGTATATACGAATCATACATCTAGGAGTACCGTAAGGATGAAATTCTAAAGATGACCCACAAATTTTCAGCTTTAGTTATTTATGTTTTTGTTCGTTAATTTCATGTGTTACAACATCAAAGGCAAACCAAATGTATTTATTGCATAATCATGCATGAGTTATACATTTCTTTTAGCATTTGCGTGACAGTTCATCACGTCCACTGTCAATATGTAATAAAATATGATCAATGTTGGCAAAACAGATTTCATGTCGCTAAAACTCTCCCAAATAAAAAGAAAAAAAATGGGTGGCTATTGTTGAAAATAATGATCCAACTTCCGAACTTTTGTTTTCCTTAATTCGTCCAAAGATTTTCAACATTTTCGGGCCCAAGATTAACAGCAAGAACAACAATATTAATGCCCGCGGGGGTCCCGCGTCCTCTTTTTAAGATTAATACCCCCTTGTTAAGATCTCCAGCCGAATTTGTGATTTATGCGCCTCTCTACAACAAGTTTTCCTGTTACTTAAATCGGTCCACATTCTGCGGCGCAGCGAACAAATTCCATTATAACTTATTTCGGTTGTGAGGCGATAATGATATCCTCATAACAACCAAAACAATCAACTTGGGTTCCATAATTTATGTACACATTACGTTGTAAACAGCGTATTAAATACTTTTGTATTAGCACAAGTGTTAGCGGAATTATGGTCCGTGCAAGAACCGCCTCAAGGCCACGGCAAATGTAGTACCTAAAGATGTTCAAAATGTAAAACACACGTGATGATAATAATACTAATATAATCTTTATCAATAATTATAAATGGGAAAGTGTGTTTGTAGTTTGTATTAATTTTGACGGTTCAATAAGTCGACCGATCGAAGTGAAACTTGGTTTAGAGGTTGTTGTAGCCTGACGACGTACAAGCCTGGAAAGGTACTTTTAAGCAAGTTAAAGCAACGTAACCTTCCGGGCCGCGTTCATCAAAATACGATACAAAGTTCGTGGTTCTACAAAACAAACGAGAAACGCCCTCAAATTTGACGCGGATTGCTGCATGTGTGAGATTAAATCAGTTAATATTGTAATTGATCTACATACAGACTTTATGCTGGGAAGCGGAAGTGTTATGTTTTTTATTGTTACAATTCTATTGGCATTCATTTTGTACCTTGCAAATGTAAACCACAAAGTACACGAGACCGTTTTCCAACCTCGGCTTTACCTTGAACCCCCTCTTACATTTCCCAACTAAACATCTGAGATTTAATGTCCTGGTAAAGAGATAGGCCGTTCAAAATGGCCGTTGATGCAAACCAGGGCTGGGATTCTACACGGTAATAACGATATCGTATTTTACATGTTACCGTATTGTCAACGTTTTGATTACTTTAATGTCATTTACAATAATGGCGACTGTGATATAAACGATTCTAAAACATGTCAAACGCGATATCGTTATAACGCAGTAGAATAGAGGACCAGAGGGAACGCTTCAGACTTCCGTATTATTACGGGTACCGTTTGCTTAGCTCGCGTTTTAATAACGGTAGAAACTTTTAGCATATTTTTTTAACAATTGAATTGTTATTTTATTTTATGAATAAATAAATTATACAAAATTGACCGGTACATTGGGTTCATCCCCACTTTGGGTATCCACCCGGGCTGTTCATTGCGCATAATCATTGATCGACAACTTTAACAAAAGTAATGTAGTACATCGCGTCATTGCGCCGCACAACTCAACACTGCGCACACCAACTCGTCAATGTACAGCACGCTATGGCAATCAGCCAATAAAAACGCGCTTTTAAGAATAAAAGTGTCTAAACACACTTGGTATACAAACATTCTCATTCAAGAATCAGTTCAAACGTCTCCTCGTCTAATGACGAGATAATTGCGGCGTGTTTCGCCCGCGGCGACCTTGCGCGGAATCAACAACACTCGATTGAATTGAAACACGTTCTGCTACATAACTGGCTCAATTATTAGCAGAACAATCAATGCCATTACGAGACAGGACGCCACTTCCTAACGTTTATTTCCATTCTGTGAGGTGCGCTGGAGAGTTCTAGAGAAACCTCGGGAACGCCACGCCTATTGCGGGAATATTTTAAGACCTTTTGAGTCTTGAATGGATATTTATTGTCCGTTTTGGAGAAGCAATTGAACTTGTTTTTTTTTTACATATCCCGGTAGTGGCGGATGCCGCAAATCTGAGCCTTGTTTACAACACATTATACAAGTCTGAATAAAATAAGTATTCACTGCATCCTGTAGGTATACGGTCGTTCCTAGTATACAGAGTATTTTTTTTTATCAGTGCACAAATTTTAACATAATGATTTTGTATCGTTAATATAATATATTACGACAATAAAACGAGTTCAAAAAAAAATCTTTTTGTTTCAAATTATCTCTGTTTTACCTTCTCGTGTGGACACAAATTCACACAAGAAAATCACTTTTTACAAACCTCAACAGTAAAAACCTTTTTACAATTAAACTAGTTTTTTCGAATAGCGAAACTTCAGCTGACAGCGTCATGTCACTATTGTTTACTGATATTCTACATTTGAAATTTCATTTATTAACTTACTTAACAACACTCCCCTCTCCTCGCACCCCTGCATTAGAGGGTCCATGAATATCGTTAAGTTAGTGGAATCATTGAATCGGCAATATCACTAATATTTTTTAAGCTAGAGTAAAAATAACACATGTGTTATTGATTAACAATAGATAAGCAAATATTAAAAACTGTGCACCTATTAAAAAATTACCCTCTATAGCTTTTGATGCCGACAAGCCTAATTAGTAATTATCTACAGTTTATTTTGGCTTTTTTCCGCTTCGATGTTGGTAGAGTGATCGCTGACTTCTGCAACATTAGTCGATGTTTTTTCTTACATAAGAACCTAATATACCGCAATACCTATTTACTAAAGTAAGGTGTATAGAACTTATAAACCGACGAATTGAAAACCTTATTTTATCTGTTAAAAACTAGATACACAAAGATGGCCAGGGCTTCGAATTAAGTGGGTGTTTTAGTGGTGGTAGCCTGTGCAGGGTCCGTCCGGATCGATACCACCATCTTACCTATTAACCTACCACCAAGCAACAGTGTTCGCATTGTTGTGTTTCAGTGTGAGGATAAGACTACAGGTGAAATTACTCGGAACGCATTTGCTGTCTTAGGATTGCAGTATTGAGAATTCAAATGTCTATGGGTCTCAGATCAGATTCCACTTACCATCAGGTGGCGTGAGTGCTCGTTCGTGTGCCTTCTCTTAGCTATAAAAAAATAAGTATCCTGCGAACACTAATGGAAAACAAGAGTGAGCCATTAGGCGACTAAACTATAGGTATTCGTATTTCTTGCATCTAAAAGGCAATTTTTATTATTTGGGAGGAACAACGCTGGTGCGTCAGCAAGCCTGCGATATAGTTTATAATTTATTATGCAACTGCAAGTAAGCTACATTAATTGTATCTTTCACTCTTGCCCCTAAACTATATAACCGCTTCTAATAAATAGGGTGTCATACGTTCGTTTTTAGGGTTCCGGAGCCGAATGGCAAAAACGGAAACCTTATAATTTCGTCATGTCCGTCTGTCCGTCTGTATGTCACAGCCATTTTACTCAGAGCCTATTGGCACTATATTAATGAAATTTGGAGGATAGATGTATTCTATGAACCGCTATACAATGATGAAGTAAAATTGAAAAAAAAAATATTTAGGGGTGGCACTCCATACATGTAACTAGGGGACGAAAAAATTTTTTTCTAGTTACATCAGCGTGTGGGGTATTTTTAGATAGGGCTTCCAAAATGATACAGAGGTTTTTAAGTGACTTTTTTACGTAAGTGAACAGTTGGCGAGATATATGCTTCTAAAGTCGTAAAAATTCTGTCCGGGTGGGTAGCTTTTGAACTGTTAAATAGAACATTCTAATAAAAATTACAGTAGTAGAACATACGAAATACTTCCAACCAAAATTGTTTTGAACACAATACGCTGTGTAGTTTTTGAGATTTTAATAAAAAAAAAATGAATTTTAACCATCAACGTTCATCCCAGCTACGGAACCCTTCACTGTGCGTGGTCCGACATGCACTTGGCCGGTTTTTATTAACTTTTTAGTGTCATCCATATTATAAAAAATAATCCCTATTTCCCTTGGTCACGGCATCACGCATGAACGGCTGGACCTATTTCGCTAATTTTTTTTCGGTGTGTTCGTTATCGTCAAGGGAAGGTTCTTATGAAAGAAAAAAAAATGTAAAATCCACCGGGTATATCAAAAGTTAGCAGCGGGGCGAAGCCGCCGACGGGCTAGTAGTAGCTTTATAAGAATATAAAGTGTGCGTCGTATTAGTCGTCGTATCACGTGGGTTGTAGCTTTTTTTTTAAATTATTAATACAGAGATCTGGCACGCTATAGTTCGTCGTACGAGTACGTGCTTAAAATGCTAAAACCTCGGACGAGAGTCCACTGTTTTATTCGCTACCGGACAGCCAACGAGGGCTGCTAAGGCCACAGTTTTATGTAACCAGCATATTGCGGTATTTTCCGACCGACTTAGAGACCTTCAAGCAAGGGCGAATCCAGCTTTGGCGTCAGGTCGCATAGTCGTGGTCAAGAACATATAATTTAATTTTGATAACAATAGATACGATTAAAAACGGTCCACCTAAGTCGTGAACCCAGCTCAGGGGGGGGGGGGTCATGACCCCCATGACCCCCAAATATATTGCCGTCTTGTAACTCGGAAAGTATGAGAACGAAAAAGAGTTTTATCTTTCTCGAAAATCACTAAAATAATAATAATATGTACTATGCGTACTATCAAAGCATCAAAAAACCAGCTAACAAGCATTACAGTTCGCCGACTCTTAATAGACCATCCCATAGCGCACTCCCTTAACAATTCAAACTTTACGGCCCTAAGACTCCTAGCAGTGTTAAATTGAACATGCATAAGCCACACACAACGACTACGAAACTTCCTTGAGAAGCCATAAATCATGGTTTCTGACCGAGTTCGGGTTTGGCATTGCGCAAAGGATAACGGAGAGGGTTATTGGAGTTAGCGAGATTCAAATAAACACAGGGGAATCGGCAAAACCGAAACCGGCGGTGAATAGAAATTGAAAGAAGAAAACAGAATTAATACATTTTACGTTTTATGGTATCGAGAAGGCAAAATATCAGGTCACCTGGGCCTCTATGCTACTGGGTCAAACAACTGCTTTTGACGTGTTATTGTATTATTTTTCGGCCGCCATTTCTGTCAAGTGAATAAGAGCTATCGTAACGTTGACGATACGATAACACGCCAAAGGCGATATGGTTTTACCGGGTCTATTTCGTTAGGTTAAACTTTTTTTGGTCAAATGTTTCATTTCCCAAATTTTCATTTGCCACCCTGCTTTGTTTTCTGTAACCGTAAATATTTCAGGATTTCATAAAAGCTAACCTGTCACTAATACACTGGTAAACATCTTAGCCTGATTGTGCAAAATATGGTTACAGAATTATCAACCAGTTTTTTAGAGCTGTTGGTAATTCTGTAGCTCTGCCTACCCCACTCTGGGAATAAAGGCGTGACTTTATGTGTGTATGTATAAAAGCTAACCTAACCTACACTCGAAAAAATTAGACGCAACCAAGAGAGATTTTCTCTCAGTTGACATAAAATGAATACAATTATCATGATACTAGTTGTACCAACCAAAGCTGATAGTGACAGCAGCAAGTTCTTTACTGACTCAACTAATATGTTAGTTGATGTATCCAGCGTCTGGTCAGGCTCGTGTGCGGAACTGTGGAATGAAGACGCTTATGTACAATAATCAAAATCTTGTTAGAAGCGACCAAGTTTTTTTCTGTGTATAGGGGTATTAAAATAATTTCTGAAAAATCTATACAACATATGGCAAATGAAAAATTTGGGAAATGATACATTTTGGCCAAACGGCAGGCTCTCGGTTTTACCATGTCGAATAGAGGTCCTGATTGTAAGTGGGATCTGAACCTTTATAGACATTGGCAATCCCAAGGCTGCAATCCTAAGGGTCGTATTAATAAATAAAGTTAGATCCCTCGCAAATCCTCAGGCGGTGCGACCTCAGCTCCCGCTATCTTATCCACTAACCTGCCGCCAGCAAGCATTTGCGCTTTGTTATGCTCCGATGAAGGGGTAGCCGTTAAAAGACTAGCATAGAACAGGGCGGAATGACCGGGAGACTGATCCACCGCCCGCCTGTGCCGGCCGGGCGGCCCCACCCATCATCACCGTCAAAAGACTAACACACAAGCACGCCATCTTATAGTCCTGGCAAACGTCTATATTAGAAATCATAATATTTTTTTATTTCTGCGTAAACTTTTAACTTTTTATGGTATTTTAGGATTGCATAAAAAGGTGTCAGGTCAGACTTCGCGAAAAACCTGTTTAGGACAAATAATGGACCATGAATGGACCTTGTGCAGGGTCCGTCCGCGTCATAACCACCAACTTATCCATTAACCTACCACCAAGCAACAGTGTTCGCATTGTCGTGTTCCGGTTTGGGGATAAGACAGCCGGTGAAATAGATAGCATAGAGGCATTTCATCTTAGTCCTCAGGGTTGGCAACGCATTTGCAGTCTTGTGAATGCGAAATGTCTATGGGTCACAGTTTCCACTTACGATCAGGTGGCCTGTGTGCTCGTTTGCCTTCTCAATGCCATAAAAAAAACTTAGTGTTAGGATAACTATTAAGCACCTACTGCGATGAGTATTATTATATATTATACAACCTATTTCGCTAACGAGCGCTTGTCCTCTTTGTTATCTAACAGAATGACGAGCTCACAGCACCACACAACCAGTACAATCCCTATTAGCTCCCTGACTATTCACATTTCCGAATAAACATCGTTATACAAATATGCCCGGCATATTCAGATTGGCATATCATTAGTAGCTAGCAGGCATTTCCCGGGCGCGAGGCTGGGCTAGGGTTGCCACCGTCCCGTTTCCAGGCTTCTCGACTACTAATAATTTCAATGTGTAGTCGGGAACTTTTGATCGTCTTGATCTAACATTGATAGAAGGCACACGAGCCGTCAGGCCACCTGATGGTAAGTGGAATCTGAGACCCATAGACATTTGAATTCTCAAGACTATAATCCTAAGACCTCAAATGCGTTGCCAACCATGTGGACTAAGACGGAATGCCTCTATGCTAGTAATTTCACAGATTGTCTTATCCCCACACCGGAACACAACAATGCAAACACTGTTGCTTGGCGGGTGGCTAATGGATAAGATGGTGGTAGCGATCCGGACGGACCCTGCACGGGGACCACCACTAAAAACAAGACTGAGACGGCGATAGTTGCAGTTCACAAAATGCCGTGAAAAGTTCATGGTTTACTAGCCGTGTAATGTCCGGTTTCTATATTCAATCTGCGGATAGATTAGGATACCTCGAGTCAAAATTTGACAGTTGCCACGTGACAAAATGTCTCCAATTTTGACTCGAAGTGACCTAATCTATCCGCGGTTTGAATATAGGAACCGGCTGTTAGACTGCATCCCAAGAACACTGCGAGCTGTGAAATTTATTTCAATCAGTAATAGTAAGTTAGGTATTATTCGTTTTGTTTTACTCGATTGAAGATTGCGCTTTTTGCGTCGCACGAACAGCGCTCGATTTACTCTACATCGCCCGTACCAAAAAAAAATTGAAAACGTGAATGCTTATCCGATTTCTAATCGATACTAATATTGCGTGTGGTTGCCGGGATAGAATAGTGCCACTCCATGTCTTCCCGTGGATGTCGTAAGAGGCGACTAAGGGAATAAGGGCTTGTAGTAGTGTTAGGCGATGGGCTTGCAACCTGTCACTAATACACTACTAAACTTCTTGGCCTGATTGTACAAAATGTGGTTACAGAATTATAAACAAGTATTTTTAGTTGTTGGTATTTCTGTTACTCTGCCTACCCCACTCTGGGAATGAAGGCGTGATGATATGTATGTGTATGTACCTACTTAATTTTATAAATGTGAAAGTTACTGTCTGTCGTTTGTTACGCTGAACTGATTTAGATGAAATTTGGTATGGAGATAGTCTGAGTTTCGGGGAAGGACATAGGATACTTTTTATCCCGGAAAATTGTACAGTTCCCAGGGGAATAGCGGTAAACGACTTCTACGCGGATTCGTGGGAAACGACTAGTTTGCTACAATTCTCGTGTTCCCTTAAGCTAACGGCCGACTGATTTCGGCTGGGTTTTAAACCACGTCTCTTAAATTGATTCTCTGATTTAAGGCCGATCCCAAATTTCAGTCACACGTCTAATTTACATCACCCCCCTTTTTACTACGGGGGATGAAAATAATAATTGAGAAGGTCGCCAACCCTAGCTGTGGCCCATCTGCGGCCTACTTCTCACAAATACTGTGTATATTACTCGTTACGATCCCGAGGCGGGTAATTAGCACGAGCGCAGGTCTGCTGACACCCGACACTCGATTAGTTGTAAACACATTGAGCCATAACACGGTAACGTTGCACGATTAGGGTAAATGTGATGCCTTTTCAGTCAATAGGATATAAACATTAACGACGCGTTTGCCATATCGTCACTACTTTTAAAAAACCTCGTATCTCATATATCGTGATGTACGAATTTAAACTTGTTTCTCTTCGTGTTTAAGTTTAAAATCTTACATCATGAAATATGAGATACGAGGTTTTTTTCAAAGTAGTCACGAAATGGAATTAAGTGTATCTTCTACGACACTATCTTAGACGACACGTTAGCCTAGTTGGTAGTGACCCTGCCAACGAAGCCAGCGGCCCCGGCTTCAAATCCCGGTAAGGGCACATATTTGTGTGACGAGCGCGAGTATTTGTTCCTGAGTCTTGGATGTTTATTTGTATTTAAGTATGTTTATCGTTGTCTAGTTTGGAACTAGGTAAATTTGCGTGACATTGTACTGGGTTTTTTTTAATACAACCGGGCTATGTATGCAAGTACTATATCCTCATTCGTTAGGTTAGGTTAGACATAAAAACAGCGTAGAAGGAAAATTAGCTTTATAAATATGGCCAAGTTAAATGGCAAAAGCCGTTGTATTTTTAATCAATATTCGATAGAGCGCTGGCTGATGGCGACATCATAATCCGCAGCTACAGCGGAATAACAATTACGCTAAAAGCGCTTTCCTCCCGCCGTCGGCATGCGCATCGAACACGGCCGGAGAGCTCCGACAAATTGTCCCAGGTGAGTTCTTTGCAGAGACGTACTATCCACAGGAAACGTAGACAAAACGATACCAATCTTTCTTTAAATAACACATCTCTTTCCGATCTCAACTTAAATGGCTTCCAATTCGTCAACGTCGCAAAATTAGATTTCTTTGTTTCCTTTATAATATTCTGTACGATCCACAATTCCCCGAGTACATAAAACATCTTTTTAAATTTCTGGGGTTCCACTTACAATCGTCAGCTACGATCCACTGGCATTCTCACACTCTCTATCCCTCTTCACCGAACTGGCTTTATGTCCACCTCTTTCGCCCTTCAAGCAGCACGACTTTGGAACAACCTTCCCCTAAAAATCAAGCAATTTCTTAGCAGTAGAATTTATTAACTTACTTAACAACACTCCCCTCTCCTCGCACCCCTGCATTAGAGGGTCCATGAATATCGTTAAGTTAGTGGAATCATTGAATCGGCAATATCACTAATATTTTTTAAGCTAGAGTAAAAATAACACATGTGTTATTGATTAACAATAGATAAGCAAATATTAAAAACTGTGCACCTATTAAAAAATTACCCTCTATAGCTTTTGATGCCGACAAGCCTAATTAGTAATTATCTACAGTTTATTTTGGCTTTTTTCCGCTTCGATGTTGGTAGAGTGATCGCTGACTTCTGCAACATTAGTCGATGTTTTTTCTTACATAAGAACCTAATATACCGCAATACCTATTTACTAAAGTAAGGTGTATAGAACTTATAAACCGACGAATTGAAAACCTTATTTTATCTGTTAAAAACTAGATACACAAAGATGGCCAGGGCTTCGAATTAAGTGGGTGTTTTAGTGGTGGTAGCCTGTGCAGGGTCCGTCCGGATCGATACCACCATCTTACCTATTAACCTACCACCAAGCAACAGTGTTCGCATTGTTGTGTTTCAGTGTGAGGATAAGACTACAGGTGAAATTACTCGGAACGCATTTGCTGTCTTAGGATTGCAGTATTGAGAATTCAAATGTCTATGGGTCTCAGATCAGATTCCACTTACCATCAGGTGGCGTGAGTGCTCGTTCGTGTGCCTTCTCTTAGCTATAAAAAAATAAGTATCCTGCGAACACTAATGGAAAACAAGAGTGAGCCATTAGGCGACTAAACTATAGGTATTCGTATTTCTTGCATCTAAAAGGCAATTTTTATTATTTGGGAGGAACAACGCTGGTGCGTCAGCAAGCCTGCGATATAGTTTATAATTTATTATGCAACTGCAAGTAAGCTACATTAATTGTATCTTTCACTCTTGCCCCTAAACTATATAACCGCTTCTAATAAATAGGGTGTCATACGTTCGTTTTTAGGGTTCCGGAGCCGAATGGCAAAAACGGAAACCTTATAATTTCGTCATGTCCGTCTGTCCGTCTGTATGTCACAGCCATTTTACTCAGAGCCTATTGGCACTATATTAATGAAATTTGGAGGATAGATGTATTCTATGAACCGCTATACAATGATGAAGTAAAATTGAAAAAAAAAATATTTAGGGGTGGCACTCCATACATGTAACTAGGGGACGAAAAAATTTTTTTCTAGTTACATCAGCGTGTGGGGTATTTTTAGATAGGGCTTCCAAAATGATACAGAGGTTTTTAAGTGACTTTTTTACGTAAGTGAACAGTTGGCGAGATATATGCTTCTAAAGTCGTAAAAATTCTGTCCGGGTGGGTAGCTTTTGAACTGTTAAATAGAACATTCTAATAAAAATTACAGTAGTAGAACATACGAAATACTTCCAACCAAAATTGTTTTGAACACAATACGCTGTGTAGTTTTTGAGATTTTAATAAAAAAAAAATGAATTTTAACCATCAACGTTCATCCCAGCTACGGAACCCTTCACTGTGCGTGGTCCGACATGCACTTGGCCGGTTTTTATTAACTTTTTAGTGTCATCCATATTATAAAAAATAATCCCTATTTCCCTTGGTCACGGCATCACGCATGAACGGCTGGACCTATTTCGCTAATTTTTTTTCGGTGTGTTCGTTATCGTCAAGGGAAGGTTCTTATGAAAGAAAAAAAAATGTAAAATCCACCGGGTATATCAAAAGTTAGCAGCGGGGCGAAGCCGCCGACGGGCTAGTAGTAGCTTTATAAGAATATAAAGTGTGCGTCGTATTAGTCGTCGTATCACGTGGGTTGTAGCTTTTTTTAAAAATTATTAATACAGAGATCTGGCACGCTATAGTTCGTCGTACGAGTACGTGCTTAAAATGCTAAAACCTCGGACGAGAGTCCACTGTTTTATTCGCTACCGGACAGCCAACGAGGGCTGCTAAGGCCACAGTTTTATGTAACCAGCATATTGCGGTATTTTCCGACCGACTTAGAGACCTTCAAGCAAGGGCGAATCCAGCTTTGGCGTCAGGTCGCATAGTCGTGGTCAAGAACATATAATTTAATTTTGATAACAATAGATACGATTAAAAACGGTCCACCTAAGTCGTGAACCCAGCTCAGGGGGGGGGGGGGGGTCATGACCCCCATGACCCCCAAATATATTGCCGTCTTGTAACTCGGAAAGTATGAGAACGAAAAAGAGTTTTATCTTTCTCGAAAATCACTAAAATAATAATAATATGTACTATGCGTACTATCAAAGCATCAAAAAACCAGCTAACAAGCATTACAGTTCGCCGACTCTTAATAGACCATCCCATAGCGCACTCCCTTAACAATTCAAACTTTACGGCCCTAAGACTCCTAGCAGTGTTAAATTGAACATGCATAAGCCACACACAACGACTACGAAACTTCCTTGAGAAGCCATAAATCATGGTTTCTGACCGAGTTCGGGTTTGGCATTGCGCAAAGGATAACGGAGAGGGTTATTGGAGTTAGCGAGATTCAAATAAACACAGGGGAATCGGCAAAACCGAAACCGGCGGTGAATAGAAATTGAAAGAAGAAAACAGAATTAATACATTTTACGTTTTATGGTATCGAGAAGGCAAAATATCAGGTCACCTGGGCCTCTATGCTACTGGGTCAAACAACTGCTTTTGACGTGTTATTGTATTATTTTTCGGCCGCCATTTCTGTCAAGTGAATAAGAGCTATCGTAACGTTGACGATACGATAACACGCCAAAGGCGATATGGTTTTACCGGGTCTATTTCGTTAGGTTAAACTTTTTTTGGTCAAATGTTTCATTTCCCAAATTTTCATTTGCCACCCTGCTTTGTTTTCTGTAACCGTAAATATTTCAGGATTTCATAAAAGCTAACCTGTCACTAATACACTGGTAAACATCTTAGCCTGATTGTGCAAAATATGGTTACAGAATTATCAACCAGTTTTTTAGAGCTGTTGGTAATTCTGTAGCTCTGCCTACCCCACTCTGGGAATAAAGGCGTGACTTTATGTGTGTATGTATAAAAGCTAACCTAACCTACACTCGAAAAAATTAGACGCAACCAAGAGAGATTTTCTCTCAGTTGACATAAAATGAATACAATTATCATGATACTAGTTGTACCAACCAAAGCTGATAGTGACAGCAGCAAGTTCTTTACTGACTCAACTAATATGTTAGTTGATGTATCCAGCGTCTGGTCAGGCTCGTGTGCGGAACTGTGGAATGAAGACGCTTATGTACAATAATCAAAATCTTGTTAGAAGCGACCAAGTTTTTTTCTGTGTATAGGGGTATTAAAATAATTTCTGAAAAATCTATACAACATATGGCAAATGAAAAATTTGGGAAATGATACATTTTGGCCAAACGGCAGGCTCTCGGTTTTACCATGTCGAATAGAGGTCCTGATTGTAAGTGGGATCTGAACCTTTATAGACATTGGCAATCCCAAGGCTGCAATCCTAAGGGTCGTATTAATAAATAAAGTTAGATCCCTCGCAAATCCTCAGGCGGTGCGACCTCAGCTCCCGCTATCTTATCCACTAACCTGCCGCCAGCAAGCATTTGCGCTTTGTTATGCTCCGATGAAGGGGTAGCCGTTAAAAGACTAGCATAGAACAGGGCGGAATGACCGGGAGACTGATCCACCGCCCGCCTGTGCCGGCCGGGCGGCCCCACCCATCATCACCGTCAAAAGACTAACACACAAGCACGCCATCTTATAGTCCTGGCAAACGTCTATATTAGAAATCATAATATTTTTTTATTTCTGCGTAAACTTTTAACTTTTTATGGTATTTTAGGATTGCATAAAAAGGTGTCAGGTCAGACTTCGCGAAAAACCTGTTTAGGACAAATAATGGACCATGAATGGACCTTGTGCAGGGTCCGTCCGCGTCATAACCACCAACTTATCCATTAACCTACCACCAAGCAACAGTGTTCGCATTGTCGTGTTCCGGTTTGGGGATAAGACAGCCGGTGAAATAGATAGCATAGAGGCATTTCATCTTAGTCCTCAGGGTTGGCAACGCATTTGCAGTCTTGTGAATGCGAAATGTCTATGGGTCACAGTTTCCACTTACGATCAGGTGGCCTGTGTGCTCGTTTGCCTTCTCAATGCCATAAAAAAAACTTAGTGTTAGGATAACTATTAAGCACCTACTGCGATGAGTATTATTATATATTATACAACCTATTTCGCTAACGAGCGCTTGTCCTCTTTGTTATCTAACAGAATGACGAGCTCACAGCACCACACAACCAGTACAATCCCTATTAGCTCCCTGACTATTCACATTTCCGAATAAACATCGTTATACAAATATGCCCGGCATATTCAGATTGGCATATCATTAGTAGCTAGCAGGCATTTCCCGGGCGCGAGGCTGGGCTAGGGTTGCCACCGTCCCGTTTCCAGGCTTCTCGACTACTAATAATTTCAATGTGTAGTCGGGAACTTTTGATCGTCTTGATCTAACATTGATAGAAGGCACACGAGCCGTCAGGCCACCTGATGGTAAGTGGAATCTGAGACCCATAGACATTTGAATTCTCAAGACTATAATCCTAAGACCTCAAATGCGTTGCCAACCATGTGGACTAAGACGGAATGCCTCTATGCTAGTAATTTCACAGATTGTCTTATCCCCACACCGGAACACAACAATGCAAACACTGTTGCTTGGCGGGTGGCTAATGGATAAGATGGTGGTAGCGATCCGGACGGACCCTGCACGGGGACCACCACTAAAAACAAGACTGAGACGGCGATAGTTGCAGTTCACAAAATGCCGTGAAAAGTTCATGGTTTACTAGCCGTGTAATGTCCGGTTTCTATATTCAATCTGCGGATAGATTAGGATACCTCGAGTCAAAATTTGACAGTTGCCACGTGACAAAATGTCTCCAATTTTGACTCGAAGTGACCTAATCTATCCGCGGTTTGAATATAGGAACCGGCTGTTAGACTGCATCCCAAGAACACTGCGAGCTGTGAAATTTATTTCAATCAGTAATAGTAAGTTAGGTATTATTCGTTTTGTTTTACTCGATTGAAGATTGCGCTTTTTGCGTCGCACGAACAGCGCTCGATTTACTCTACATCGCCCGTACCAAAAAAAAATTGAAAACGTGAATGCTTATCCGATTTCTAATCGATACTAATATTGCGTGTGGTTGCCGGGATAGAATAGTGCCACTCCATGTCTTCCCGTGGATGTCGTAAGAGGCGACTAAGGGAATAAGGGCTTGTAGTAGTGTTAGGCGATGGGCTTGCAACCTGTCACTAATACACTACTAAACTTCTTGGCCTGATTGTACAAAATGTGGTTACAGAATTATAAACAAGTATTTTTAGTTGTTGGTATTTCTGTTACTCTGCCTACCCCACTCTGGGAATGAAGGCGTGATGATATGTATGTGTATGTAGGTACATACACATACATATCATCACGCCTTCATTAAGTAGGTACTTAATTTTATAAATGTGAAAGTTACTGTCTGTCGTTTGTTACGCTGAACTGATTTAGATGAAATTTGGTATGGAGATAGTCTGAGTTTCGGGGAAGGACATAGGATACTTTTTATCCCGGAAAATTGTACAGTTCCCAGGGGAATAGCGGTAAACGACTTCTACGCGGATTCGTGGGAAACGACTAGTTTGCTACAATTCTCGTGTTCCCTTAAGCTAACGGCCGACTGATTTCGGCTGGGTTTTAAACCACGTCTCTTAAATTGATTCTCTGATTTAAGGCCGATCCCAAATTTCAGTCACACGTCTAATTTACATCACCCCCCTTTTTACTACGGGGGATGAAAATAATAATTGAGAAGGTCGCCAACCCTAGCTGTGGCCCATCTGCGGCCTACTTCTCACAAATACTGTGTATATTACTCGTTACGATCCCGAGGCGGGTAATTAGCACGAGCGCAGGTCTGCTGACACCCGACACTCGATTAGTTGTAAACACATTGAGCCATAACACGGTAACGTTGCACGATTAGGGTAAATGTGATGCCTTTTCAGTCAATAGGATATAAACATTAACGACGCGTTTGCCATATCGTCACTACTTTTAAAAAACCTCGTATCTCATATATCGTGATGTACGAATTTAAACTTGTTTCTCTTCGTGTTTAAGTTTAAAATCTTACATCATGAAATATGAGATACGAGGTTTTTTTCAAAGTAGTCACGAAATGGAATTAAGTGTATCTTCTACGACACTATCTTAGACGACACGTTAGCCTAGTTGGTAGTGACCCTGCCAACGAAGCCAGCGGCCCCGGCTTCAAATCCCGGTAAGGGCACATATTTGTGTGACGAGCGCGAGTATTTGTTCCTGAGTCTTGGATGTTTATTTGTATTTAAGTATGTTTATCGTTGTCTAGTTTGGAACTAGGTAAATTTGCGTGACATTGTACTGGGTTTTTTTTAATACAACCGGGCTATGTATGCAAGTACTATATCCTCATTCGTTAGGTTAGGTTAGACATAAAAACAGCGTAGAAGGAAAATTAGCTTTATAAATATGGCCAAGTTAAATGGCAAAAGCCGTTGTATTTTTAATCAATATTCGATAGAGCGCTGGCTGATGGCGACATCATAATCCGCAGCTACAGCGGAATAACAATTACGCTAAAAGCGCTTTCCTCCCGCCGTCGGCATGCGCATCGAACACGGCCGGAGAGCTCCGACAAATTGTCCCAGGTGAGTTCTTTGCAGAGACGTACTATCCACAGGAAACGTAGACAAAACGATACCAATCTTTCTTTAAATAACACATCTCTTTCCGATCTCAACTTAAATGGCTTCCAATTCGTCAACGTCGCAAAATTAGATTTCTTTGTTTCCTTTATAATATTCTGTACGATCCACAATTCCCCGAGTACATAAAACATCTTTTTAAATTTCTGGGGTTCCACTTACAATCGTCAGCTACGATCCACTGGCATTCTCACACTCTCTATCCCTCTTCACCGAACTGGCTTTATGTCCACCTCTTTCGCCCTTCAAGCAGCACGACTTTGGAACAACCTTCCCCTAAAAATCAAGCAATTTCTTAGCAGGTAGAATTGGCATCATCTTCAATTATGATTGCTTTATCTGTATTAATTTTTGCTTATCTTTATATATATATATATATATATATATTACTAGCGACCCGCCCTCGCTTCGCTCCGGATTAAAGTATTATACATATAAACCTTCCTCTTCAATCACTCTATCTATTAAAAAAAAACGCATCAAAATCCGTTGCGTTGTTTTAAAGATTTAAGCATACATAGGGATATAGGGACAGAAAAAGCGACTTTGTTTTATACTATGTAGTGATTTGTATACATTATTATATAATATTGTATTTTTTTTGCGCAATGTATGTATTTATATTATTATAGCTTATTGATATGTAAGTGTATGAGTATTAGTTAGACCTTATGTTGCACCGCCACTACAATCTCTACTTTGCCCAAAGGTCAACTGGTAGAGCATGCCTTACGGCACTAAGTTCGCCTTTTGTATATTAAGTTTATTCTTTTGTGCAATAAAGATTAAATAAATAAATAAATACTCGCAAATATAATTATCTTGAGGAGACAATACACTCGCTTCAACTTGGTTATCAAAATAAACGTTGCTTCGATTGAATTTTTATCTGACATATCCTATTGAAGAAAATCATTGCAGCAGTTAAGAAATAGCACATGTAAACAATCTTCAAAAAGCATAATTTTTTTCTTCATTTAACTTTAAATTGATTTTTGTCCGTGTGGTTGCCGGTTCAGAGTAGCGCTACTCCATGTCTTCCCGTGGATATTGTAAGAGGTGAAAGGGAATAAGGGCTTGTAGTACTGTTAGGCGATGGGCTTGCAATCGGTCACTAAAATACACTAGTTAACATCTTAGCCTGATTGTGCAAAATGTGGTTACAGAATTATCAAGTCTTTTTAGAGTTGTTATTTCTGCAGCGTTGCCTATAACTCTGGGAATGAAGGCGTGATGTTATCTTTGCTTATGCATGGTCTTCGGTCTTTTTGTTAACTGCCCAAGTTCATCTACATCCGAAGACACATACGTATTTCTCCAAACACGAGCGTCGTGGGGACTCTTTGAAATAACACCAGCGAGGTGAGTGAACACGCCCGTCGGTGCCAATAAACTGTATACGTGTTGTTTTTTTTTGTTGCCACTTGCCGCCAACCACGCCAGTCGTGGCCAGGGGTTGGTTAATAGAGAGAGGTTTAAAAGAATAACCAAACAGGCAGTAATAGCGCCGGTCTATATTGTCTTCCATAACTATTTTAGTCAAGTGTTTTGGTCATGATCATGACGTATCATTACCGAAAGTAATTTAGGAAATTCCAGCGCCAGCGATATAAAAATTATAACTCTCAATGACTATGTAAAAACACACATTAACTAACAAAAAACATATGGGACAAGGACTCCATATAAGCGCTGTGGTTCTGGCCGGCCTGTCTGCAGCTCACGCAGACAAGAGTCCTATTTGATCTAACACCGCAGCGCAACAAAAGCTCTCCATCCATACTAATATTATAAATGCGAAAGTATGTTTGTTTTTTTTTCCTATGCCGCTGAACACCGCGTTTCGATGAAATTGAAGGACATAGTATACTTTTAACCCCGGAAATTTTGACAGTTCCCGAGGGGATAGCGAAAAACGATTTCCACGTGCACGGAGTCAACAGCCAGATGTCTTATATATTTTCTGGAGCCCTAGACAAGATTTATGCAATTGACATAAACGTTTGGTTCGATAGATCGTCTTTCTTTAGTTAATCTTATAAATTTTGACTGTTCTCCCTTACGTTGACGTCATGCATCTCTAGGTCCAGTGTCCTTTTAGGTATTAAATGGCTTCTGGCAGTTGTGTTGCAATGTATTTATTTGTAAAATAAACATCGCGAGTTCGAGTTTAACACTCACAATTTGTAACGCCATAACTATTATTTTGATAATGGCTATCTCGTTTTTCACATAATGCACTATTATAATACTGTCACGCTAGAACGATACTCATTAGAGATTGTGTAATTAAATTTGAGCTTTAAATTATCGCACGTAGGGGGGAGTATTCTAATAAGCGATGGTGGTGGTGTTATCGCGCAGGCGCCTGCGTTGATAGCGCAAAGCGGGGCGAGCCAATTATCGTTTTATTTTCATACCGAGGTGTTTGCTCGAAATTGAACCAATTGCCATGAAATGTGCAGGGATAGTCCAGAGTACAATTAAATAATAATGTCAACTTGGGGCCGCATGCATTAACTGATATTGATTGATATGTCCCTGTACCGGAGATCCTGCCTTCCGAATCCATCATCGAATCATTATATTGCCTTGTCGTGGAAATAAAAGGACCTGGTTCGAAATTGAGTTTTAATTTATCAAATAAACAAGTAAAGTTTCATAAACCCCGAAGTAGAATTAGGAACTCTAACGAGAACGCAACGAATTCAAAACTCTTTATTGAAACATAGTTATCAAAGAAATACCTCCGAAATTCAGGTTTTGCCTAATTGGTTCACCAGCAGACTCTAGCCGATGATTAACAGACAGACAGAACACAGCTTTAACAGGTTCCCTGTTCCATGAGGCACATGTGCCTCATGCGTGGTTTTACTCATACGTGGCCAGAGATAAAGGTTATGCTGATTTCTATATCTATAAATATATACACATATGTATACCTATCTATCAATGACTATGACACAAAGTATCATAAAATACTTGAAGGCAATGACGTCTCTTGTACGAAACAATACTAAATTAGATTTTATTATTACTATGGGGACATGTCAAAAGAACGCTGCACATTGCTTCGGGACAGGGAACCTGTTAAACCCATGGTGATGGGTTTAACAGGTTCCCTTTTACAAGCCTTTACGATATTTTATGTTTTAACTTTAGGAATGTTTTCAAATCCATTAACATGAGAGCGGCTGAAAATCACCGCGGCGAAGCTCCGAGCGAGCGGCCGCGCCGGCTCGCCTAATAGGATATTGTTTCGATTAACGACGAAACCCTAAAAAAACAATTCGCCCAACATCGGCTTATCAGGCGACGAGCATTAGCCGCAGGCTTCCAAAACGTCCAAATAGGTTTCATTTACATTTCGCTTACCAGTCTTCTCGCGCGGGCTCAAATTGGGGTCACCCCTTTTACCCTCATCTAAAAAAACTGTTAATGTCCGTTTTCTATTTTCCGTAAAGTTGAATTAAGGTTGAGGATAATTTATCTCGCAAAACCTCTGGCAAAAATAAAATAAGAAAAATAACTTGCTCGAGAGGCGTGGGGATGATTTTTTCTTCCGAAACAGAGAACGGAACCATTTTCCATTTAATAAAACATATTATTCCGAACCCTACTTTCACAGTTAATATCTCTTAAACGACCCAGCCGATTTTCGTCAATCCTAGCTAACAATCACTCCAGTTTTATTTTTTATTTTATGGCATTGAGAAGGCAAACGAGCACACAGGCCACCTGATGGTAAGTGGAAACTGTAACCCATAGATATTCGCATTCACAAGACTGCCATCCTAAGACTGCAAATATGCGGTGCCAACCCTGAGGACTAAGATGGAATGTCTCTATGCTAGTTATTTCACCGGCTTTCTTATCCCCAGACCGGAACATAACAATGCGAACACTGCTGTTTGGCGGTAGGTTAATGGATAAGATGGTGGTAGTGATCCGGACGGACCCTGCACAAGGTCCCTACCACCAGCCAAAACAGATGAACTAGCTTTCAATTAAAAACACTCAAAACAGAATCGGTTAACCCGTTTGGAAGCTACGATACCAGACAGATACACATATACAAACATATAACACCCGTGTTTGCGCCAAGGGTCAAGAACCCTAATGTGGCCGATTACTGAATAAATAATTTAACCTTGAATATGGTATGAAGATAAAGGCGGCAAGGAGTACACAGCCACCAGGTGAGTTTTGGGTCATACATACATACATACATACATAACGTCACGCCTACATTCCCAGAGTGGGGTAGGCAGAGCTACACACATACCAACAACTCTAAAGACTTACTGATATTTCTGTAACCACATTTTGCACTAACAGGGTAAGAGGTTTACTAGTGTATTAGTGACAGGTTGCAAGCCCATACACTTGGGTCATACACTCTCTTAAAAACAAAAGTTGTCTCTCCTGTGGTCAATAGTTAAGAGATTGTGTGCATATAAGTTATGTTTTTATATGATAGGTCTAAAGCAGTCCTGACGATGTTGCGGGAATAGGCTAAGCCAGAAAATTAGGCCTTAAAAACGTTAACTTTCGGTGTGTCCACCGGAAAGACGGTAACCTAAATCTGTGTATGACCCTTTTATACATTGTATTGTTCAAACTGTTTACATACATATATATCGATACACGTTATCGTGGCCATTGCAAAGCTACTTTACTTACAGACCGGCATTTTACAAGAATTTAATTAACTAGGTGTTAACGTCAGATGCTTAAACAGACAATGCAGTTGTTTTTCCTTTGACTATCCCTCTAGGGGGGAGGAGTGCCCCCCGCTAGGCGGGGCTCCTGAATGAATAAGATTTGTGACGTGGGGCCCAAGGCAAAGAGCCACTTATCCCTGTCCTCACGGACCTTTTCTTCTGCCTTCGCACCTTTCCTTACACAACGATAAGCTTTTACACGGTCCTTACAATAAGGACTCTTTATCTTTATTTTGTGTTTTTTCTTGAAATAGTAGTAGTTAGTTGATTTTTGTGCAAGAATTAAACAATTCGGCTTTTATACATTTATTTAGACGATTCCTTCTTTCTCTCGAGTATCAATAAAATGTAGAGACAGGTAGTGATTTTAAAGGGTGCTATTGAATTGCTATTCTATTATCTACATACTAAATGTAAGAAACGTTAAACATCCTAGGCTACAAGGGGCTCTCTTATAATGAGAGAAAGCGACAGAGCTAACATAAATTCTCCACGGTTTAAAAAAAAGATAAGTTTCTTTACAGATGCCATATAGTGAAGTTTTCAAGCAGTGAACTGACCAATAACGCTATAGCAGCAACATTTCTCCGTCCCGATCACTGCCTGGAATTTGGCAGGCGTTTGCACTGCATAATGCGGCCATAGGAACGTCGAGTCACCTCGCTTTTCGTCTCCAGCACTGTTCGCGTTAACGCGTGGGCGAGCACCGTAAATTCGCCCGTAATCCCCGCGGGACAAGCACGGCAGTTGCCCGGGATGGACGGACGGATGGACGGACGACCCATTTACCAGTAAACGCAGCCGGGAATGAAACCCCTGGATTAGGGCTGGCATCTCTTAAGGAACTGACGCAAATTTAGATTAAGGTCGTGTCTGAAAAATACTTGTTAAATAAAACTTGTTTTTTTATAATAAGCAAACCTCAGTCAATAAATTGAAAATGTTATTAACTTTTACATTTCTACACAACGCGATTACTATTTTCGATTGATTGAAGAATGAAATGATAAGCAATACTATTAACGATCGGGAACAAAATTCTTTAAGCAAAAAATGGTAAAGAAGCCAAGATGACGACGTAGTTAACCCTGCCTTCCGAGCTAGCTAGCAGTCCTAGGTTCAAAACCCGGTAAGGGCAGATATTTGTGTCTTGAGGGCGATTATATCATACTGAGTTTTGGATGTTTTCTATGTATTTAAGTATGTATTTCTCTATATAAGTGAGTTTATCGTTTTCTAGTACCCATAGTACAAGCCTAGAGCTTAGTTTGGGACCAGGTCAATTCGTGTGACAATTTTTTATATATATTTTACATTAACCCGTTGGCTTGAAGTGTCCGGAATACCGGGACGTTTTTAGAGAATCCCGTCCGGTCGAATCGCGCAAGCCCTTCGAACTGGAACAAATCTGAGAAAAACGGACAGGTGGCAACCCTAGGTTCTTAATACGTCAGCCGTTTCTTTTAGAATGCCATAAATAACTAGTGTCCTGGGATTATTCCGTAAATAATGGACACGTCTCTGAAATGGGATCCCCTTTGAATCACCGACAGTCATTTCATCGAATGTGTCGTTAAACTGAATATTATTTCATAGACAGTAAATTTCTGCTAAAACCTTATTGCTTTTAGGTTATCTTGACGTAGGTTAGGTTAGGTTAGGTTAGACCTGTCACCACCATAAAATTAAAAGTCCTGCACGTTCAAATGCCTGTCGATGAAATGAAAATTCGGCTTCAAATTCTATGAAAGGAGTGTCGGTGATGTAAGGGTAAACCTTCTGAATTAGCCACGGCCGGATCATTCAGTCATAACTGGTTGATGTACTACCTAGTGCCATATGGTTAGAGAAATACGAGTTTCGGGTAAACATTTTGCAATGGCAATAAATTGAACCAGAGTCGTGGATGTTTTGTATCTATTTCATTTATGTTTTTATGGTAAACGAGGCCAACGAGCAGAGCGAGGCTCATGATATCCGCTCATGGCCATCGGTAACACCAGGAGAGGAATTTCCGGCATTTGGGAAATAAGTTATAAATTATTACCGTACTTCTAACACTGATACCTAATAAAGTTCCTTTCAAAAGACAAGTCAAATCAGTCCAAACTCGACGGATCTACAATGACCTATTGAGGAGTTCATATAGCCACCTTCTTTCTTCATCACCGTAACAGCTGGATGGTTACCTATTCTATTGCCCATTGTAATTAGAAGTAGGTTAACATCGAGTACCGAGATTTTATTACACTGTTCACTAGTTTATTTTGTATTAGTATCGTATAATACCTATAACAGAGAATCCTAGTATTGGAGCTAGATATTGTGTTTAGTATCCAAGACGTAATATCCCAATTATTGATATTAGTTCATGAGCAACCTCATTAAACTGTAACAGGCAACACTTGCATTTCCCTGCAGTAACTAGGCGTATACGCCCGTATATGGAGATAGGAGTCAGAAATAGCAAGCGGGCCAACTTATCTCATGGTAATAATACAACTAAACAACAGTGCAGAGAGAACCACGTTATTATCGTTTATAGCCAAAGTTTCCGCACGCTATAGCGCAACTACTCTTTGTAAAAATCGTTACCGAAAATAACAAGTCACCTTGGCAATGCCTGATGTATTATGTACTAGGAGATCGAGCGCGACCGTGTCTTGCTATTTTATTTATTCCTCACATGTACCGACCATCATCTCTCAAGGCATAAATAATTACATGTCTAATTACAACGATATTTAAGGTAAACAGTATGTGAAATATTGGATATTGCTTCCATATCGTTATCATATTTTTAAAGCTATTATTATTAGCTGTGTGTGTGTTTGTAGAGCTGTGAGCTACATCAAGTGTGATTACGATACCAAAGTGGAATACAGGCCTTCTAAGGGTCCAGCAAATGTTATCTGACCCCTGTAAACTGACAAGGGGCACCGGATAGATCGGATTTTGGTTACAGATGTATGAAAAACTACTTCCACGAGGTTTCCGCACCTTTTGAGCATCGGTTACCAAAGCAGCAAAACGCAGCCAACAAGGTTTGATTAGATTAGGGTTGAGTGACACGAAGAGGCGTGAACTGCAATTATCTGTTGGTCATTTGTCGGCATCATAATACCCTACTCAAACAAGAGCCTCCAACGTTTTAAATATACTCACACACCCTTTCAACAAACCCCACCGACACTCCCGCATTTATATTAATACAGAAATACAGATAAGTCTGATAACAATATCTTAATTACCGACGCGAGGCAATTACTTAATCTCAATTGGCATCTGCACTCAGCTTAAGATATTACTCGTACTTTCCTGTCTCCCTGCTTTTGTGAATTTATACAACCCCTCCAGTTGAAATCCTACTTCATGCTGCGCTAAATAAGATTTGTTATACCTAGCGTTGAAACTTTAGCGCTCCTCGCACGTAGAGCTGACGATAAAGAACATCGGAACTTTGCGTAAGAAATGTAATACTGATAGATAAACGAATTGAAAAATGCTAAAGTTAAACTCACATCCAAATGTAACAAATAACACAAATGTAAAATGATTCTCTATGACTTGTAATGTAACATACAGTGCCAACAACGCTCACGGTGCGTTATAAATCCATACAAGTTACGACCATTGGCACTGAACGGTTACGTCGGTTACTGCAAAAACGAAGCAACTGATAAAACGGATAGTTGGCGCCAAGGAAATTACCAAAAGCACATTTTTTCTCAGAAGAATTTAGCGATGTCGAGGAAACTTCCAGTACGTGAATTCTACGCGAACAATATCGAAGGCACATAACGTAGTTGGGCATGAGTGTAAGACTCGGGTAACGTTTAGTAAAAATGGGATTTTCGCAACAAAACTGACGTTGACAGGAGTCTCCCGTTCATTTCCCAGCGATAGTTTACTACAAATTACCTGTTTATCTCTGTCCTGTGGCATCTTGGTATCTACTCCCTCAGGGAAAGGCTTGACGAGCTCGGGCTTCTCCTTGATCTTGTCCATGATGAAGTCCAGCACCACCATGATGCCTTCCACCGATCCCGTGATCAGGCACGCGCGCTCCGTCGTGCCTGCAACAATATACCACGATTACCACGTAATCATCATTAACATTGCCGTCTTCATCCATTTCTAACTATTTATTTATTTTATTTATTTATAACAGGCACACCAACAGCATCCATATCAATCACTATGAATAGAGCTTACATTTCTGTCTTAGTGCTTATACGTAGGCCTATGACAGGCGTGCTCAACATTAAAGTATACCTACTATTAATTTTAAAGTGACATGCATTTTGACGACACGTTGGCCTAGTTGGGAGTGACTCTGCCTCCGAAGCCAGCGGTCCTGGGTTCAAATCCCGGTAAGGGCAGATATTTGTGTGATGAGCGCGAATATTTGTTCCTGAGTCTTGGATGTTTTCTATATATATTTAAGTATGTATTTCTCTATCTAAGTATGTTTATCGTTGTCTAGTACCCATATTACAAGCCTAGAGCTTAGTTTGGGACTAGGTCAATTTGTGTGAGATTGTCCTCTGATATTTATTTTATTTATTTATGCAAAAATTTACTTGTAAATTGCTCGCAATGTTGTTCGAATTACTTAAAAAATAACGAAAACTAAGTCTTACATCGTCCGCAGTCATGAAATTTGCGGAATACAATTTCACATAACTAAGTAACTTGTCAATATAAGTGGTATCAATATAAAATACTGTCCTGCGTGACATGTCAAAATATTTAAACACAGTTTGGATATGTAGTAGACTCACTTAAAGGCCAGCCTGTTTGCTCTGTTCGCACGTCATCGAGACGTGATTCATAAACACAAATAACTACACAAATCAGATGAAGCCTAGGAGGACGCTAACAATTTTGTTTCCATTTCTGTTTCAGTCAATTACGAATAATTCTAAACGCTCGTTCTATTAAAAGACCCTCCTAAAGGAACCAAAATACTTTAGACTCGAATTGTAGCGGCACTAGATCCTTTGAATTAATGAAGGATCTCGCAAGATAACAATGCGAATGTCTCAATGTTTAAAGTACTCGGGATGTTTATTAACTTCATCGGACCCCGTTCAAACTAAAACCCAACTAAAGCAATATAGCAATATTAGCAATAATTAAGGAAACCCCAAACTAAACTGACAACAATTCCAGTTCACAGGGCCGGTAATTCCTAAAACAAATCACGTAGCGTAGAGCGCATGCAAACTGGCTCAAATAAATAAGGCCGGTCCATATCCCCGGGGAATTAATCAAGATTAACCTAAACCCTATCAGATATAGCAATACAAAGGACTATATTGTATTAACGTAAATCGTTTCACCCACATTACTTTGTTATTTCGCAAAATAGACGCCATAAATATTCTCAATTTTCCCCGATTCTTCAGCAGATTGCGGCACATTTGTCATTCATATTTCATAAATGGCTTTATCGATCGATCCGTATTCCTCGACAGTTTAGCGAGTTCCTGAACTTGCGTCTCTCTCGCACGTACCGGGGTAAGGAAGACGGTGCGAGGTACCGCATTGAATGATGGGCCAGCCGAAGATCGAATAGTTTGCTGTCACGCATCACATTGTATATTCCGTATTATATTATATACAAAAGAAATCGTTACTTGAAAATATCAAGTTGTAACATTGTAACGGTTTACTTATCACCCAGTTTATATAAGCAAACCTCACACGACCTTTGGAACCTAACTTAAGTAGAATTTGGCACATGTTCAGAGAGAAAGACCACTTTAACGACGTAACCTACTGTAAAAAGGCAAACAAAGAAACTAATTTGCAAGTAAAATTCATTGGTCAATGCGTAGGGTTCCATTTTCAATCAGCATTTACTCACTCACACACGTTTTTAGTTATTTTGCATAAATATTCATGAATACTTTAACAATAGTGTAGCATGGATATTGTACGAGGGAAGGGTAAAATAGGATTACGGACGAAAACATTACAGGCAGCGGATAGCAGCAACGCGTATTCATTCATCAAAATGTCAAATTGCGATAAGACGGATACAAGTCGGGAGAGCGGGAGGGCTACAGTTGAACAAGTAGAGCGAAAAAGCAGGGGAAGGGAGGAAGACCGGAAAAAATCGAAGGAAGATAAAACGCGACCAGAGATCGGGAAAACAAGATATCTTCTTCGGGAAATTATGCAACCGGTGACACCAGCGCACAACCGGTCTCTTGGGCAACTCCTTGACCTTGCGCCGCGCTACGCGATCTTACAACCTGCCGCTAATAATTTCAAAGC
Source organism: Acleris holmiana (assembly GCA_949316455.1). Taxonomy (NCBI): domain Eukaryota; kingdom Metazoa; phylum Arthropoda; class Insecta; order Lepidoptera; family Tortricidae; genus Acleris; species Acleris holmiana. The sequence continues at coordinate 18,767,129 of OX438778.1, forward strand.
ACATATTAGCTTGGAACGCGGTCATTAACACTTGGTATCAGTCCAATTGCAATCGAGACCAGTGGGCCAAAAAACTATATCGGTGCAGAGCAGAATCTAGTACGAAATTGGTCATATTCCAATATTTGTACAAATATTAATTCCTCGTCAGATTGCGACAGTGTTGGTGCAAATGTTTGCTCGAACAAATGGTGGAGTGTTATCCGTCTAAATTGCGATGGTATAACGAGAAGTGCAAGAGCAGCTGAGGTGCCGCTTCGACATTGCGATGGTTGCGCTGCAGGTCAGCCCAAGGCCGCCGTCACACAGATTATCAACTATTATCCAATTATAAACGCCGCTGAGTTATTGTTGGAGCCTCGCGTGAAGCATCCACTACAACGTTATTGTTTCTGTCAGATAAATATACCTAGTAAAACTAATATAGCTATAAATCTTATAGATTACTCTTTAGATGTAAACAAAAGGCGTTCTAACGAGATCTAAATCGTTTGATAATAAACTCTTAGGATACGCTATACCAGCTACAACTCAGATTTAAATAAAGTTACAAAGAATATCGTGATTTACAATTTAAAACATTGTTAGATTGGTTTGGTTGGAATCGTTGAATAATCCATTCGAATTGCGTAACGAGATTTACAGCATGAAAGCGAAAACGTTAGCGAACTCGTAAGCGTTTTTAAAGCGTCGCTGCGCTTCGGCTGAAAAACACATTAATTTGTAACGCCATGTGTCAACTCCGCGCACGCAAACGGCGCGTCACGTTTTGACGACTGTCGATGCCGCGCACTTGTAGTTTTTCCTGCAAACGCGACTAAAAACCACCTCTATACCTTCAGTAACAAGATACATTTCACGGTATCGTATCTGAGTAATTACGGCAACAAGAAAAAGCATTCTAGTCGTCTATGTCACGGTGTCAAGACGAATGCTTTGTTATTTTTAGGTCAAGGCCAAGCATGCTGCGGCAGTGCGATATTTTAAAATTTTCCGATATGAAGTAGGCTGCATGACAGTCGTTTTTCAACAGATGCGGTACGCGACGCGATAGATTTCGCAAACGCTTTTAGCGTAGCTTTTTGTGAGCACGTTACGGAGTGGACTTCGCGATGTAAATGCTTTTTGATAAACAGACCTAACCTACATTGACGTGCCTTAACGAGCTCTTTTAACACCAATTATTATTACATCCCACATCAATGATTGCGTGGATCCATTACATATAGCTACAATACAAGAGCCAATATTACAACCCAACGACTAAACCGGTGTAGCATTCGAGGTATGCGGTGGTTGAGTGTAGTGGTAACGCCAACACAACAAGCATACAGAACAATATTGGGCTTACAAGTCATGGGGCTAAGGTTGAAAGTCATTGCGTGTTGCGATAATCATCTATTTGAACAAGCCTACAAACACAAGCGAATGCAAGGCTCAGCTAACACTGATCTAACTTTCCACACAAATGAAGATAAAGTTGCTAAAGACATCAAAAGTGATTTGAACGTTATAAAACCATGACAAGGTTCAGGTTTTTCTGTATTCGATGAACGATTTCCCACAGACATTACAGTTGCGATTGTGGCGGATTCACTTTTATTTTCGCTCTGGTGACATCATTGCGTTACTACGAACCACTTATATGGCAGTGCGTTTGCTCTGGCTTGCAACAGACCGCGCTTTGCGTCGCAACTCGCAACTCGCCTGACCAAAACAAACTACGTAGTGCTGTAGGCGTGTATATACCTACAAGATTCAGAGCGTAGAAATATGTTACGGTCATACTCGATATTCGTGGTTTGTCTTGGTATTTCAGAGACGTCCATTAAAAGATTCTTGCATACTTGCCACACTTAGATCCGTCGTTCATTCGGTTCGAGTATCTAAAACGACGATATTTGAATAAATTACAAGTCCTGTCAAATATCAATCCTTGATTATGATTAGTAAACCAATTCAGATTTTAAAATGCATAAAAAAACTTTCTAAATCCAGACCTTTACAGAGACATAAATTTCACTTTAATTTCAAAATCAAAATCAAAATTAAAATGTTTATTCAGTAAATATGGGGCTCTTTTACACTTCAGATAAGACCATCATTGCGGAGAAGAAGCGCCAAAAAACTCCAGCAAAAGGTATTTTTTTCAAACATAAAGTACAGTAATACTTAAAAGTAAGTTACATTACAAGTACTCAATAAAGTAATAAATAATAATGATTAAAGCTTGAGCAAATAAAATCAATACAAACGTAAGGCTAATAACATTAAACTAAAAATAATAAGTCTAGGAGAACAACACGACGAGGTCTCTATAGTCTATTTTTTCTTTCTTGAGCTAACTAGTAAACAAACATCACTCGATCACATATCACGATATTCCGAAAGAATCACTCAATATATGGTACCACAATAACTAATAGACATTACTTTAAACACAAACGAATTCATTTCTACTAAAAATTGGTTCAAATTATCCTTACAAGTAACATATTTTAATAAAATAATAATTTCCACGGAACTCACTGTCACAGATTATCAAAACTGAATGTCAGTTTGGCAGTTCATTGTAGGGATGGGAAGAAGTGAATGAATTAATAATTAAGTAACGGTTTAATTGTTTGTGATTTTATTATACAATATTCCAAACATAAATGAATATAATTATCTTTTTAAACTTAATAGTTAGTGAGATTTAGTTTCTAAACGGGCCATATTTTCACTGCAAAATGTGTCCAGCATCTATTGGTGTCACTCTCTTACTCATATGTTAGAGAGTGACACTAATAGTTGACGATGATGATGTATCTAGCGTGTTGTGTTATTGAGTACATAATATCGTTATAAGTAGGTATCCACATGCAATTGTAGTCTGTCAAATTCAATATATCAATCGTATTAAAGAACCCAACCCATATACGTATTTCACTCATTTAATTCATTCACTAAATAAATTTACACATTCACTCTATTATTCCCATCCCTATGAAATGTCAAACTTTATTGATACGCCATATTTGTTTACTGGTTAGCTCAAGAAAGAAAAAATAGACTATACGTCAAAAGCCTAACTATTCGTTTCATTTCATAGATAGAACTCTCTTCCCCACATGTTCCATCGCTCCAAGCATATTATAAGTTAAAAGATACACTTGTTTAACGCGCCCACTAAAATGATTTATGGCGAGGTTTATAAAGAAAAATCGTTTTAATTTCCTGCGCCGACAAAGGGAAAACACGGAGTAAAAAGTTAGCACGAAACAGCGATGAAAACCTGCAAAACGGAGCGCGTCCCGACCGCTGCCCACGCCTGCCAACAAATAATTTTATCTCAGAATATCGGAATAGGTACACGAGACTGGAACATTTTAGAAATGGGGACGATATGTTTAGGCCAAGTTTAACTATTTTTACAATAACGAAATAAAAGCACAAGGGAATGTAATAATTGTAGTTATTTTAGAACCGGATTTCATTTCGACTATGATTACAAAATACGACATGTTTACGACCGGTTTTCATAAAAGCTTAGGTTGACGTTAGTTTAAGTACCGTTTTTAAATAATTAATTGAAAGATTCGATCCGTTTTAATAAAACACTATTTATCTTATCATCTAATGGAATCAAAGTCAGTTAAATCTTAAATCTGGAAAGATGAAAAATAACAGCTGTTATTGCTTACTAACAGAGTGTTTTCAAATCGATATTTTTGATAAAGCAGAAACAACTGTTCATGTTTTTAACAAACCCAAACTACGAGTACCCCTTCAGCGTCGGAAATTTAGTTAAAGAGAAACCCGTCAATTTTGTATCAAACGAATGGGAAAACTTTATTATGATAGTTCCAGGGAGAAAGGGTTCGGGTTTATAGCTCCGTAGCGTCCATTGTCCCAAAGGTAGCCTTACGGTTTTCACAGACGTGACAGCTTCGATAAATCACCATTTTCACTAAAACATTATTAAAGATATAAAAAATAAGGTCGAGCTCTCGTTTTATTACTTGCGAGTCTAGACGAACTCGTGTTTTTTCCGTTATATATCTCGTCTATAATCTCCGATGGTTTATGGACAGGCCAAACGACCAATATCTCAGGTCGAATGGGACCCGCGAAAACGTAGCACAGAACAAGTAATAGCTTTTACAGAAACTTTATTATTATTGGTGTCTCCTTCATTTTTCGACGAGATGTAAAGTAAGTAAATGTCGTGTGAAACATCATTTCTGTCGAGAAAACTACGTAAACGACGAAACGGAAACTTTGGATCAGTCTTCAGCCGATATCACATAGTAACAGGCACGTGTGTTGCAAAATAAACAGAACACCGATGCAAAACAATCTAGATTGGATGGCTATTTTCATCCACTGAATGACCATTGGAGATATTGGACAAATAGAATAACAATAACCTAATGGAGGCGAGTGTTCAAGGACCACCGGTCGGGCGGCTGATGTAACCGTCATTGCCTACGTTTATTTATCGTCTTTAGAACAAGTTTTCATGTTTGACATTTTCTTGGTTGCTTTTTTGCGATCTTTAGGAATTTAAAACATTACCGTTCTCTTGGAATTTGTGAGCTAGCTAATTGAAGCCATCTTCCTCGTTGACTATATTGACATTAGTTATCTTTGCAATCATAATGAGATCTGTATCAATATAGATTTAAAGTGCATCACTAACAAGTAAATTTAAATGTTGCGTGTTTCTACATCGAGTCAACATCAAGTGATTTATGACCAAACATAAGTACAAAAGTGAATGTAACTATTAATTTTGATGTCTTATAAAATACACATGAATAAGAAATTGACGACCAACTATGAATAACGCTGTGACAGGTTTGAAAATTTTGAATAACAAGCACACGATACAGCTGCGCACACACCCTAGCATGTACTATTTTCCAACGTTTCACAATTTATGTAAATTGTCTACGCCAGGTCACTTGGCATTTTCGCTGCGGAATTGCCGCGTTATCTACGGGATTGGGGTAACGAGCGGGAACTTTTTGCCAGGAATAAATTAGATTTCAGCGAGGCTTTTAATATAATTAAAGATCTACATAGGTAACACATGCCAGATTGGCAAAAGAGTTCGGAAGAAATAAGGCGCTGTTCCGAGTGCTTCGGACTAACACTGCGCTTCACATGGTTGTTGTCACTTGGGAATATTGTATCGTAGGTCCACCTGTCACCACGTCAAAAGTCTTTGTTGCCGCTTTAAAAGTTGTTGCTTTTAACGGAAGGCGGTACTTTAGCAAGTTTTGGTACCTACTCATGGCATAAACCCCTTAGGTGTTAATTGGCTAAGTCAGGAAAGATCTCAGATACGACTTAATGTTCAGGTTGCGAGTGGACCCTGTTCTAAATTCGCTAATGAAGGCTCATTAGTCATCAATGGTGGCATCCTCATTTTGGCGGAGGAAGTGGCGAACGGACATTGTTATTAATAAAGCGCGATGTGCCGCGGAGTGCCACTATAACATTTCAGCGGCGTTTGCATTGCTAAGCTAAACGGAGCGTGCTCGTGAGTTTGCCAATGTCCTTTACGTAACGCTGACTCGTGTTTGCGGGCGCCGTGTTAGCGTTATGTTATCACTTATCAGCGTTGTTCTGGTAATCTTGTTATGACGTTTTGTCCGTATACGGGCAAAGATAACTGTCGATTGGCTGTCAAATTAGTTACGGAGCGACGTTAAATGTTACATTAGCATAGAAAACATCGATTATATTGATGAATACATATTGTTTCAAGCTTCTCGTATTTGGACAGATTTCCGAATCCGAATTCAAGTAATAGCACAACACAACGTGTACCTATGGATAATTCATTTGTGAATTACGGTCTTAAAGTATAGAAACATAATGATCAGTGATTCATAACAGAATTGACGCGAAAAGATGCTTGTGTAACATTGAAAAGTTAATTGCAACTGTGCATTTGTACATTCTTTATGAGCACGTGTGCAAACGCCAATCTGTCTTTAACTATTACGCGTACGCAATAAATAGAACATATACTTCCTACATTAGCCACAGACATACTGGCATGTCGCTCAAGTGATGGAATTGCTTCGCTTTAGCGTAGGTAAGCGCTTTGGCGCAGTACGCTAACAAACGAGTGCTGGCGCGGCGTGACGGCAGATGGGTTTAATTTGTAACGCAGCCTAGATCAATACTGGTCACAATGCGGCGTTAGTGCCACGCGAGTGGTCAGGGCGAACACGTTCGATCGAACTGCTTGGCGCAGCGTTGCGAACGTCGTGGACAATTCTAGCAATTCTGTTTTTAATCTAAAAATCAAAATTGTTGCGAAAGACATTAAAATAAAATTACTGGTTGAAAAAGTGATATTTACGTCAATTATTGTAACGATGCGATTATCTTTAAGGTTGGTCATGTCTACGATGATATCGTCTCGAGTTCTATACCTAGAATGGGCATCATTTGACAAAAACTCGCACGAATTCTGTAACGAGCGCCGCCGGGCACCGAACGCACCGCTGACGTCACACGCCGCGCGCGCCTCCACGACACCACGGCACCGTGTACGGCCGCCACCCCGCGCGCGCGACCCCCGGTTTCGTCCGACGGCTTTTATAAGCGGAGGCACTCCCGTACTAACCAGCACTGCGTAGTGTGCTCTGATGGTCGAAGGGTCGTCTCCGGGCGCCCCTGAAGCTTGAGAACACTAAGTAGTGCCTCCCTCTTGCCTCCCCCCTCCTCCCCTCTCGCAACCTAGGTGCGGTGCTGTTACCCAGCGTCTGAGCACTAGGGAGCGATCCGACCAACCTGGTGCGGTGCTGTTACCCAGCGTCTGAGCACAGGAAGGTATCCTAAATCCCGTGACCTAGGTGCGGTGCTGTTCCCCAGCGTCTGAGCACTAGGGAGCGATCCGACCAACCTGGTGCGGTGCTGTTACCCAGCGTCTGAGCACAGGGAGGTATCCCATCCTCCGTAACCTAGGTGCGGTGCTGTTACCCAGCGTCTGAGCACTAGGAAGCGGTCCTGCTGACCGGGTGCGGTGCTGTTGCGCAGCGTCTGAGCACCGGGAAGCTTCCCGACCTATTTAGAATTAAGTACTAACAATTGAGCACTAACCGCTACTGTTATTATTGAATAAACAGGCATAAAGCCTTCATATTATACTGAACTGTGTTTACTATTAAAACCTTAATTCCTGATCCCCCTGAGCTATCTATAAATGCCTCCAGTCCAGTAGTAGATTTGCCCAGGACGAGGTGAATGTTGACGAGGAGCCAAAGCGCCCCGTTACATTTTTTCGATTACGTGTGTGATGATTTTATTACATCTTGTCTTCCTCTCCTACAAATACGCCTGAGCTTAGTTTGCGACAAGGTCGTTTAAGATTGTCCCCAGATATATTTTAAAATTGGTCTTTTAAGGCCGGCCCAGAGTGGCCATCCATCTCACGCGTAAACAAATCCCTCGGCGGCTTGTTTGCGGCCAAAATGATTGGCTCCTGATTTGATTGCATTCGGATTACGTCAATCCCGAGCTAACGGATTTCCTTAACCCTATTACGTCTCTAAAGCGCTTTTAGACATGCAAAATGATTCGATTTTAATCTTTTTGAATTGCTAAAAGCGCTAAAAACTTTGTTTAATAGAGCGAGAAAACAACAAAACAAATATTTCTTAAACGTTATTCTCTTCGTAATTTGTAATTTAGTCATTAATCAAAACTGACTGTTCTTTAATGAAAAGCGTATCTTCAACTTTCCTCAACAATATTTCGGTCATCGAGAAATATCAAAAAGATACGCTGAACAATATTCATCATGATTTGACAACAATACCGGTCTTGTCCCTTTAGAGGGAAATTCCTTTCAACAATGTCATGACCGTAATAAGAATAAGTATTCATACTAATCCGACTCCCAGAGCGCCTTGGTAAAATGAGTCGCATTTACAATTTAAATGTCAAGAAAATACACCTTCTCTGCCTTCTTTATAAGTTTTTTTTTGCAAAGAGTTCCATACTAGACGCGTAATTTTTCATAAAAACGGCAGCAAAACCCGCAGCTTTAGACGACATTGTGAGTCCGCGCTTCTATATTTTATCTACTTTATCAGTTTCTATAGAACGCGATACGTATTGAAATATTCATGTGGAACTTTCCTTCGATTTATGCAGCTGGAGTACACTGAGTATTAGGAACATCAACGGAATTTTAACTAAAAATAAGAACAATGTATAACACAAGTTGCTGCTTTCAAGTGAAGCTCTAGGCGTGTGTCGTGTGTGTGACGTAATTAAAAGTGTTTTAAAGTTTTGTCACTTAAACACTTCTTGGGTGCGAAGGCAAAAAGGTTTAAACGATTAGAACGAAGAAGAACCCCTGGAAATCAAGATACTTTATTCTCCCGAAGACTTCACAATTTCTGAGAGAATGTTGATGGATGACGCTAACAAAAGCGAGTAGTCTCTTTATACATTTTATTAGCTCTGATATTTACAATGGACTGTAAAATGAATTTGAATTAGAATTATTAGATAACAAGAATTGTATTAAATGTATAAATGTTATGATCTCACTAACGATGGAGCCAATTAAGGAACTCACGATGAAGCCTTGACGCACCTCAGCGCATTGTAAAACCTCATTGCGCAACTATTAACCGTTAAAATGATTAAAAAAATACAATTATGTTTCAATTAAATCAAGTTATCTTAATAGTTTCTGTTTAGTGAGGCTCATAGCCAAACTAAACTTCAAACTAAATAAACCCGTTCGAAGTAATAAGAACACTAGAAGTCCTAAAATTGCTCCTTGAGGTACCTCCCGAAAATGCATATAAGCGTTTCAAGGAATACATCAACGGTAAATATTACGACCTTTAATGTTAGCTTCCGTTTCCTTTGTGTGGAAAGGCACATCGCAGCGCAGGCTTGATTAAAAGCTATTCGTGCAAATGTTCGATTGGTAGACCCCGACCCCAGCGGAAGCGCGTGCGAGCTAGAGAGCGATAGTTATACAGTATAGATTTTTCGGGACGAGCAACTCGGATTGCCGCTCCATTAGAGGGGCTTCATAACAAATCCCTTGCAATTTAATTGCGATATCGGATTATTACCCTTTGTTGACCTTATTTTCTCTACGAAATCTTTTTTATTAAATATGTTGATCCGTGAAATTTTATGAGGAACATCTGAGGGGCTATTGTCTAACGCACTCGCAATCGCAACCGGCTTTAAAATGGAGCAATTGTTTTCATATTGTATGCAGACGAGCGTTCGATTTTCAAAATGAAAACGATCGTGATTGCGAGTGCGTTAGACAATAAGCCCTCTGGTTAGTGAATCGTGTTACAACCTATTTGTTGAGGCTCTTTATAGGCCACCAATTTCCACAGTGTACTTCTGTTACGCGTTCGTATTCACATGCCGAGGATTTTTTAAATATGCCGCATTTCATTGTGAGCAGAGTCATTAGCAAAATTAATAACCCTGAGCCACAGAAAACAAGCAGAAACAGAAGCCTAATCTGTGACGTTGGCTTTCTTTTTTAGCTTATATACTAAGCTAATACTGTACTGTACGAGTTTCTAGATAAAATAATAGAGCTACAATAATTTGAATACGCACTAAACTTACCAGGATAGAAGTCGTGCGACTTGGACATCTTGACCCTCGCCCCAGTGTCCTTCTGCAGCTGTGCGATGGTCTCGCCACCCTTGCCGATGATGGCGCCCGCCACCATCGACGGCACCAGTACCTTGAAGTGGTACGTCGGCTCCACCGCTGCAAACGACACGACACATAAGAAAACTTACAACAGGGGGATACTGTGCTATCGAGATTTATCAAGGGTAAAAGTAAGGGTGGTTTTTATTACTTCACGGCAGGAAGGGATTGCCGAGTATTAAAAAGGGTTTCTTTCATTACGCTCTGATTTTAATTAAGATAGCACAGTATCTAGTATTTTTATGAACGGCTCGAAATAAACATGATTGTGCTTTGTCCTGATCAGTGATGAAGCGATAGTACAGCGTCCTAGATTTGGTTGATGTCAAGAACCAAAGAAACCGAAGTAGATTGAAGTGCATATTATTGCGAGCGTTTTGTATGAGTCAGTTCGGAGGTGAGGTTCTCGCGGCCAAGGAAACGGGCGATTAGCTTTTATGTCCAAAACCACACCTCGGGCTGTGCTGATGTTGATGCAGTGTTTAGCGAATGACGACAGATGAGTTACTCCGAAGCACTAAATTCGAAACTTCATAAGCACTATCCCTTTCGCTGTTCAGTTATTACAGAATTGGGAGAAAGGAACAGGGCTAACGTTACTTCGAATTTCGATGTTCAGAGAGACCCAGGAATGAACGTTGAGAGTACACGTACTTGCTTTTATCTCCAGTCCTAGTCGAGCTATGACGTCATTCAGCACAAAACAAGGAAGTTTCAGATTGCGTAGTTATCCCAAAATAGGAGCAGAGGAATAAAAATAAACTGCATACTGATAATCTCGTCGGACCTAGTGGGTAGTAAATAGTGTCAACATAATTGTAACGAGATAAGATAATTACCAAGTAGTTAAATTTTGAAAGCAACATTGCAGGTTCTAATTACGATTATTGATCATGCATTAATTTGTTAATAAGACACTTAGTTCTCGTAAAATAATTACGTGGAAGACGATGGAAGAGAAAATGTTCTAGTGATCGACATTACCATGAATGATTTGAGATTGAGATACATAAATACTTATATGATCAAATGGATTACACATTATGCGTCTATTTCCCAAGCCTAATGTGACGGAAAGTTTTGCTCTTGCCGTTCGAAAGATCAATTATTGCTGGTTTTCCCCAAACACTTCCAAACGTCATACGGATTGCTGATGTTAGCCCAAAATAGTCGCAGCATCAACAAGCCAATATTCTCTCAATAGCGACCGACATGATTTTAACGATCAGAAGCAAAAGAGATTTAATATAGAGAATGGACAGAGACATAAAAGATGTACAATACGCATCCAAACAGCAGAAATGTTCAAAGGAAATTATTTCAAATTCTGGGATGCCTGTCTGAAATTCCAGTGGACCGCAACCCTTGTAGCAGAGTGTGTGTCGCGTAACGATGTTTAACATAGGGATGTCAGGGATACAAAGAAACTAGTGCACCGCCTACGTAGAGTGAATCGAGAGGCGACGCAGCCGCGTCTCGGCTGACCCCGTTTCGAGCGGTGCACCGCGGCCGGGCAAATACGACTTTGACAATGGTAATGGAATTGGGGCTTCGTTCTTGTGACAAATATGTTTCGCCAATGCTTTTTAGGTTCTCTACATCTGAAGAACCTAGTTTAAAATATAGGTCACATTTCATTTCAGCGACAAAGAAGGACCAAAAATTGCCACAGTAACATTTGTAGCAATCGTGTTTAAATGACCTACGTATCATAGTATATACAGTTCGGTATTCTGCCTGTCATTTCACCAACAAGTTTTCAATTTCACAAACATATCATTTGACAATTCACTTTTTTCCGAAACTAAGTATAACAGGATTTATGTCAGGACCATCGTCCATAGATTAGGTTAGGTTAGTTTTATAAAAATCAATTAGCCAAATTATATGTTTGTGAAATAAATCAGTTTGTGAAACGCTTTTTGGTAAAAGATTAGGGAGCCGTTGTTATTAAATAAACCTAACCTAACCTAATGGGTTCCATACAACGGCTTTTTAGAAATAAAACCATTAATATTATAACCCAGTAAGTATTTTGAACTTTAACCCTATGAAATATGTATGTAGGGAGTAGTTGGCCAATACAAACATTAATTCTATTGAAACGCTACACTGCTAATGTCCATCGAACGCCGCGGCACATAAGCCTACATTAACAGTACACTCATAGCAATGGCACTTGGCTGTTTTATGTTCACGTACATTTAAATGAATTGCGCTTCACCGAGCCCAACTCTCTGAAACATTTCTGTAAACTGCATCTGTTCTAGCGAACTCGCGAATATTTTACTAAAATTCTTTAAACTGACGAGAACTATTGTGAAGTTTAAACTAACGTGTGTATAAAGGGATTGAGTGTAATATTATAGTTCTTCTGTAAGAACTCCACCGAGAGTTCGCGTTTAAAGAGAATCGATCATGTTACTTTGAACTTGATATTGATTACATAATACGCATAACTTCTTATCAGTTCAACGTGCCAATAAACCAGAAACCTAGATCTTGCTCAGCCTCCCGAGTGGAGAAAGTAATCTGCCACGGTAGCACTATAAGCACTGCAGCGAGTTATGCGAGGTATTTCCATTCAGCCTTTCAGTCGAGCACCTGTCTCCAGTCTGACTGACACGCCGTTCCTTCCTCCGACTTTGAAAGTTCCTCCCTCCAACAATGCCTTTTCATTTTCCCTTAATAAACCTCGCACTATATCTTGCTTAGTGTGCCTTTTAACTAAAGCTTTTATTTCGGGAAAATCTATTTCATGGTTTGAGACTATGTTTATAATTAGAATGTTGCTCCTATTGATTTAATGGAAAGTTACAAATTTCTTTGATTTCAACTGGTATTACCTTTGTAGAAACTTTGCCTTGAAGCAGTTATACTTAGAAATTAATTAGCTCAAGGGATCAAAAGGGAGGTAACTTGTAATATCTGAGGACTTCTGTTTTGTTTGCAAGGCCCCGCCAATTCTCAACGGAGCGCGGAATTATCGACAAGTCTGTTTAATTTATTCATGAAACAAACATTTATCTTGAAGACTAACAATTTGCATTATGGACCGCAGCTTTTCCGTGATTTTCTAAGCTATATTTGCCGTCGGAAAGCTTTGTTGTGAAGTTACGATTTGTTGAGGTAAGTTATTTATGAAGAAAGTTCATGACGCTTTTATGCCGTGTAGGTATGCGAGGTCTGGCATGAAAGCAAAAGGTTTAAGCCTTTCAGCGTATGTAGGCTGAAAGCAGGTCAATGGAGAAGCAGCGAGCTTGCCCGAGCCACTGGCGCTGCGCGACAACTGTGCAAAATCTTTATTTAACAGCGGTTCCCAGCCGCAACGTCCGCAGTGCGAAAAAAGTTTGATCTGAAAATTTGCCGTCGGGGAAAAACAGTCAAAGGGGACATATAAAAATAACTTTAGGGACAATTCCCTGAACAATTTTCGACAAAGGAAAAATAATATGATCCACTTTGTAATATTGGATTACGGAATATCGTGCAACTCAACAATACAAATTTAAGAACAAGGGGAACGCGTATGAGGAATTACAAATTGGTAATAAATATATAAAGGACAATGGAAGATAATTTGACTTACGCGTGATTTTATTGGCTTTACTTTAACAACGTGATTGTTTTCAGGAGAATGTATAAGGTTAGACAATTAAATGAACCATACATGAGTTTCTCAGGGAAAATTAAAGCACGGGCTATCTGGAAGTGCGTATCGCGCGGGGTTATCAAAGGGTACCTACAAACGCCATGTAACGTTGCTAACACAGTATGCGACACGAGCAAGCGTCATGTCCATCTTTAGAATTGGTAATGAGTTAGTTCATAGAAATTGTAATTTAATCGAACGCTATTGCCAGCATTTGTGAATACCTAAGTGGGCCACCTGAATTCAAAAAAGGCAGTGAGTTACACTACATCCAACTTATTTTTCATAATGTACTTTTGATTCGTAAATATCAAAACCATTAACTTCCCCAACCACAGAAGCTGAAATCAGTAAAATAGGCCAAGAGGTTGGAACATAAAATCCGATAAGTAATTAAATCGAGTACACTAGTTAAATCGTAAATACGCAAAAACAAGTAAACAACACTAAGGAAGCCAGAAGCCAGGACTACTTAGAGGAGGGCGGGGCCCCGTAATGCCAAGGGGAGTTTTAGGAGCGATAAAAAATATTTTAATGCCATTTCGCCTGAAGAGTTCGGCGGAAGTAGTCTTAAAACTACTCACGATGGACCAGTAACACTCGACAGGACCCTCAAATACACACAAATATTAACCGACTAGAAGAACTTAGTACGCATAGGACCGTTACTACTGCTATTTCTTCCCGTTGGAAGTTGTTTGGTCGAAATATTCTTTCTAGGGTAAGGAACATTTATTCCCTACAAATTCCAAGTCCCTAGGTCCAGTCGTTCAGGCTATACGTTGTTTGTCAGTAAGTTTGTCGCGGCAGTTTTTAATAGGTACAGAAAAAGATACAAACTGCATCTAGTTAATTCTAGTTTTCGCAACACATTCGTCAATATAAACGGCCTTCCGACAAATTACCAGCACTCTGCAGGCTATAAATTCAACAAAAGCACTAAACAAACGCTGTAATCTTGTCACCGTGTCATAAAACCAATACATATTTAACGTACACGTGTTCTTGCCTATTAAAGCAGCTGCTATTAGATTGTAAGTTTTCACGAGGTGTGTCAAGGAGCAAAATGCCTCGTAACGCATCTAGTATTGACAGTTGGCACCCAATCTCTAATGAAACTCGCTCTTCGCTCGCCCGCCAATGCCAACATATTCAAGAATATGGCCAACTACACAACTCGCGGTTGGGTGTGAATTTTCACATTTATTTAATCAGAAATTGAATTGGGCAATCAAAGTTCTTGAGTCAAGGCGATGTTGTGCTTCGAAGCTCTAGTCACGGCGTGTTTACGACCTTCTCCGGCACTCCAAATGGTGGGCATTCGAGTTGAAACATCTTATCGATTATCAATTTCCAGCCCGCATTGCATCTCCTACCTAATTCCAGAGATGAGAGATACGCGTTCACGTAACCAAATAGGTTTGTAATGAGGGTTATATCTAGGTTGCCTTATCATGAACACGCTGAATCTTTCAGTATCTTTTACTACATTATTTGGCAACATGGCCGATAATATCGAGCGTGTTACAGTGACATTAATTGAACCATGGGTGTGATAACGCGCGGGCGATGTAGGTCAACATTAATAGCGGCAGCTGAATTGTCATCGGAAGAGGGGGGATTACACGTTACATTCTAATGCTACTTAAGGGTGTACTGAGCCCTCCCGTCTGCGGTAGAGAACTGGCAGCTACAAACCTTCCCAGGCGATTAACCTGCGCTCTCATCTTTCTAGGTTAAGCACAGCTTTGCCACAAAAGCGTAGCTTTGTCTTCAACATATATCGTTGGCTTACGGTACAGCTTTCACGCGTAAATGTTTAAATCCAATGTGTCTCTTTGTACAAATCTCTAAACCTAATCAAAAAGCAGCAATTTACGTAACATAACATTGTAACTACCAAGTGCTGACATCATGACGAAGCAGTAAAAAAACGAAAGTAAGCTGACCTAGCGTCCCACACGCGGGCTGCGTTCAAAGAATCCGATGGCCGTATTGGAGTACACATTTGATTTGTTACGGCGATTATGTTTTAGAACCGGAAAATATGAAATTATTGAAAAGCTACAATACGTTTATGCTAATCTTATAAAAACAACGTCGATCCCTATTGACTCTAGTTAGATTGATAAAACAATACAAAGCAATACGATAACGAGGAACAAGTGTATCGTGAACGTGCTTGCACTGCTCAAATAAAGTTAACGTGGGTTTTATTTAAAAAGCTTTGCATCAATAAGGATAAAACCTAACGCTTTCAGTACAATTATAATCCTGTAGAAGTAGAGCAAAAAGAAATATGGCGCGTTTGACGCCTCCGTAATATCCGGGTCCGGAAGCGACCCTGAAAGGAGCGGGGAAAGTAAAAATGATAAAACCGCTGAGGGAAACCTCTCGCCACAATGGGAATACATATATTTTAGGTTATTCCGTAAAATGAAATGATAGACGGATAAAAATAGACACTTAATATTGACTGGCAATTGCCGCCGGCCGTCGCGATTGTGTCAAATCGATCGATCGTCGTGATTGTGATTTTCTAAATGCGCATCAGCCGGCTCATGAGTTTGAAACAACAGTTTCTTGACTACCTCTCTTTCTTAAACTTTATTTTATTTGTATGCCATATGGCGACACAGTTCTCAACACTTTTATTAAACATCACTTTATAACCTATGTTTATGAAAAATAAAGATTTTGACTCGATTTGGTTTTTAATTTCATTCACCTTCGGTCTGAGTTCTAATAGCAATCGTAGTGAATCTTTTTGTTTTCCAGTTAGGTAATGGCAAAGCTATTACGTGTTTCAACGTTATTATGACGGCGGCGCAACGTGTGCGCAAATCGATGTTATCAAACATCGATTTGCGCTAATCATAGCGTTTTTTTCCCTTCAAATTGCTTTAATGATTCGGCTCTTGGGAGCTATAGTAATTATTGAGTATATTGCTACTATTTTATTAAAGAAAAGAAAACTTCCGGATTCAGTTTTTCGAAGGTTTTTGGGAACCAACTTTTAAATGGTTAGTTTAGCTCAGTCAGAGTTTCTCAGTGATGTATAAAATAACCAGCATTTTGGAGAGCAGCAAGGTACATTATTTATATTATAAATGAGTAAGTACTGACAGTGATAAATGTGATAATACAATTCGTAGGTATAGAGCTACAAACATGCTCATTCAGTTGCGATTTGATAAATATCTAATATTCTACGACAACGCCTCACGCGATACAAGCTGCGTGATAACGAGTTTATCAGCAAGAAGTCCGCTATCTCTGAATTATAAAGCAATTTACTCTATAGAGTTCTCACTAGGCTTAACTGTCGGCACATTACTCGAGATAAAGGTGCTGATCGATGTGTGTGCTACCTTTTGCTTTAACTAATCTTGATGATAGACTGACAAGGATTCTCTCTACTACTCTCTGTCGATTGTCGGCGACCGTTAACACACTGATGGTTGCTACGAAGCACTAAATTCAAGGCTTCGGGTGCCCCAACAAGTCAAAAAAGAGATGGGGATACGTAACTTCAATCTTCCACTTTCGAAGGTGTCCCGGAGCGTTCTACAAAAGCTCTTTAACCTAATTAACTAACATAAGCATTAATTGAATATTTCATTCATAAAAATAATAAAAATGATAATGAATGATGAAAATATTCATAAAAATGCAACATGCATAGGTTCTATATTTTTTTAAACAGAATAGTCAAGAGTCAGAGTTATCCACGTATGGGATAATCACCAGGGGCAAACCACCGCAGTGCAATTGGAGTCTCCTTACGCCTCCGCGAGTGAGGAAGACTACTTGATCACAGCGTCCTCAACGCCAGGGAAGTATGAATTCACTACTTCATACGAGGGACTATAATAATTCTAAGGAAATCTTAACACCGCGAATTAACTTAACCCACGTAACAGCGCCGTATAAATCAAAACGGTGCTAAATCATAAACGCGAGCCATTGAAAACTTCTTCATTTCTTCCTACAAACCCCTTTCAACCTAACGAAAGATCTTTACGCGGCGTCTTTTACCCTGGCATCTCGCCACAGATTCCACCCCTTTTCGGAACATCCGCATTCTGTTATCTTTGCAAATTCTTATCAACCATTAACCGCAAGCTTTGAGCTTCCGAATATTAAAACGTCCTTTTACTCTCGAACGTGGGTAAACTATTTCCCGTAAAATCTTAAACGGCGAAAGCGAAAGTGCGGCCCCTAGACATGATTGCTTGCCCCATTTCGAGCGTTTCCTAAACGCCCGCGTATTCAGCGCTGCGTGGTGCTTTTCAGCGCTCCCTTGCGCTTTCAGCCCTTTCCGGAGCGAGCTACGATTTGTAACGTCCGGTGCTGAGAAAATTATTTCAGCTCTAGTTTGCACCGCACTTGGGCTCTCCCAAGAAGGTGTTGAGATAATTGCGAGGAACTTGCTGCAATGCGGCGATCAATTTCACCTCATTAGCGACGCGCGGTTGAAAACTCACTTTGCCCTCGTTAGAAGTTCGTTTTCACTTTTAATTTGCGAACGCGCACTTTACAAGGGCAGAATTAATTCTCCAAATATTGACAGAAGCAATCAGGAGGGCTAGCACGAGTCCGTGCCTTGTTTGTCACTCGGATCTCCCTTTCTAACTAGGTAGGTTAGTCTAAAACGATAGAGACGCACTGAGCCACAAGCGAGAAAATACAACTTGTGCCAGCCGTAGGTACTCGAATGACAAATTCTTGCATAAATAGAAGGTGGTCTCCGTTAACTGGTTCACTCGTCTCGATTCGTTATTCCATTTCGATTATTTTGGTTGACCGTTTGCAACGCCCTAAATTTACCATTGCTCTTTCTAAACTGTTTCCTACTTAAGTATACAAAAACATGACTATTTTCTGCCTGTCTGTTAGTACGTTTAGTTATTTCAATCAACGCAATACGGTTTTTAAACTTTTTCCATCGCTTGTTCTAGGAGTTCAAGCCGGGATGGCTTGAACTCCTAGAACAAGCTCGCTCGTTTTAAATACGGAATAGTTATTACTATATATTCACAACACTGGAAAGAATTCGCTATTAAATTAGCTAGAAAACCTTTCACAATTGTTTTACATAATCCAATGTCAAACAAGAATCATGTTTACATGCATGTCTAATGAGATGCATAAATTGATGCCATCTGATGTGCATACAAATTATCCAGGCCGACAGGCGACCGAGCGTGGATGGGACCGAGAAAAACCTCGCATATTTCTATAATTTATGTTCCACTGGTTTCCTTGACATTTGAATTTGAAGCTTTCGTGATTTAACGTTTAATTGCTCAATTCGTGAGTTATGACGTCACGCTCACTCGCAAAAATAAAAACAATCGATACCCCGAACACGAGCTCGAACTTCTGATCGACCTAACCTAACCTACTTCTTGAATCATACAAAAAAAAAGACATCCGTTCACCGGTCCAGGGCCGTACATGTACATAGGCCTGTTCTATTATGTCTTAAGCCATCTTGCTTTTAAACACAAATTTAATCCCAAAAAAAGCTCTAGGCTGGTAGGACTGTGTATTTGACAACGATAAACATACTTATATGTATAAAGAAATACGTACTCAAACGAAAACCCGCGCTCATCACAAATATTTGCTTTAAAGTCAATCCCGGGAACACCAGCTTCGTAGGCATGTTCACCAACAACCAGACTAACCGCGTAGCCAACATATATCGTAATCACATTATTACAATACACTTTATTGTACACCAAACAAAAACAATACAGAGAAAAAGCACAATTATTGACGTTATTGTAGCACGTATGAGCAAGCTGAGCTAAAACGATTTGAAATTGAGACCGACGACAAGGAAAAACTAATTTAACTAAATTGACGGGTGAATAAACATGCGTTCATTCACGCGTGTGTGTGATACACACCTAACAATATTTTAATGGATCAATTTCGATGTTTCTTCCAATTTTATCCGCGCGTGAACGAACACGCGTTAGGTTGGAGATTTTTAGACTGTACCTGGGTATTCCGATCACAGATGACAGACAAACATGCAGACAAGGTTTTAAGTAAACATCAAACCTCTTTTTTGTTTTAGGGCTAAAAACAAGGGAGTATTCGGTGGTTTTATTTTTAAATTAAGTGTGGCTATTTTTCTTCAGTATTGAGAAAATATTAGGATATACATTAATTGGTTTGGTATCTACATACATAACGTCACGCCATTATTCCCAGAGTGGGGTAGGCAGAGCAACAGAGTACCAACAACCCTAAACTTGTTGATAATTCTGTAACCACATTTTGCATAGTCAGGCTAAGATATTTACCAGTGTATTAGTGACAGGTTGCAAGCCCATCGCCTAACAGTACTACAAGCCTTTATTCCCTTAGTCGCCTCTTACGACATCCACGGGAAGACATGGAGTGGCACTATTCTAACCCGGCAACCACACGGAATAAAACGGTTTGGTATCTATCATTCGGAAAATAAAAATAACTTAATACGTACCTATATTTGTTACGGTCTGTTTTGTCATCGTATTTGTTTTAATAAAATGTTGGTATATATTTATTGTTAGTAATATGTTAAGATAAAGAATGTGATATAATGTGTATGACGCGTAAAAATTATTTTACTTGAGAGGAAGAGGCCTTTCTTTACCGTGCAGTGGGTGGACGTGGGCTGAAACGATGATGAAATCATATCAATCAATAAATCATAACTTATTGGATAATAAATGAAAAAAATCGGGAATTCTTTCTAACTGTCCATGTAGAATCATCAACATCATCACCACCATCGTATCAATATTTCTCAAATCGAAAGAAAATGTCGGTCCTTTTGTTTAAACTACCCATTTACAGCTCCGATGCTAAGGGGACGCTCAGGCGGGGATCAACTAAGCTTACCCGTTAAAGGAACGCGGAGCTCCGTGATACGGGCCATTATACAGAATAGATAAAACATTCTGCGTATTCAGAAACATTGGTACGCGAAGCTTTAATGGTATTTTATGTATGTACGTAGCTGATTCAAAGCAGTTTTTAGGGTTCCGTAGTCAAACTAGTAACCCTTAATAGTTTCGCCATGTCCGTCCGTCCGTCCGTCCGTCCGTTCGTCCGCAGCCTAGCGCAGACTCTTAGTACTAGAAAGCTGTAATTTGGCATGAATATGCATAGTAGCCACGCCAACAAAGTGGTACCTACAATAAAATGTAAAAAAAAGGTTTTTAAAAACAGTTTTTCGATTAAGTGATCCGTTTATGAAATATTAAGCTTTAAAGCGCAAATTTTTGTTAGACTCAAGTGTCCCCCCCCCCTACAGCCAAAACTACAAATACTAAACATCTGAAAAAATATCTTAAAGGAAAACTATCACGACTAAGTAGACATCATTGGTTCTTGAGATACAGGCGATTGAAGTGTTTATACCTACAAAAATCATCTAAGACTGCACCAATTGACTTTAAATAGAAAATTTAGTTATTACTTAACGGCTTTGGAACCCTACACTGAGCATGGTCGTGCTCTTGCCCGGTTTTTCGTTTCGTTTGAGACTGAGCTGAGGTTCACCAAAGTCGAATACTATTTTGGATAGAGCGTTCACACTAAGCGCACGGTAGGACAATGTTACTTTTGATAGGAACAACTTTTTACAATTGAATATCGATTTATGCGTGTATGGACTATAAGGAAATATGGCGATGTATAAAAATGTCCACTTGAATAATTTCGTCCCTGTATAATTCTGACAAAATATAAAAATGTCCACATGTATATTAGACGACATATAAATATGTTGCGACAATAGACTAAAAGAAAATATGACGATGTATAAAAATACTTAGATAGTAGTCATTTTTATATTACGACTTGATAAGACTTAAACCTTTTGAAGTATTGGCTTTCTAATTAATACTCAGACAAATTTATAGTCCATACACGCACAAATCTGAATATCTCCTCGACGTTTTGTCGAATTGTTTAATTATAGTGTAAAATAAATTTAAACGTATTGCAGTTATTTTTTGCCCGAAATACGTACCTAGTTCGCTTCAGAAAATTGGACTAAGTTTTGTTTAGTTTTGCGACAAACAAATACCTACAGTGATTTATGCTTGCTAAGTTTGGATAATATGAGAGCGAAGAGGGCGCAATCGTCTTTAAAACAAAGCTTGGTATCTAAATATTAGAACTACTTTTTAAACGTTTATGGGGCCAACCTGCATGGCACACAAAAAATCATCTAGAAATATAAGTTGAACTATAATAGGTACCTATCCACATTATAATAACCCTGTGGCGCCACGCTTTTTCATTCTTAAATAATTATGTGGATTAGTCACGTCACGTTGGTCATGCCACGCCGTATCTGCATCGGCGCGGCGCGGAGTCCCGCAGAGTGCCGCCATTACGCAACCTGCACCCGAGTCCGAGCTTCAACCCGACAGCCCAGAACAGCCTTGAAGAAAACCCGCATGCCAATCAAAATCCTGCCTTACACGCTCGATAATAGAGGCTTTATCACTTCACCAGCGCAGTGCCCGGGCGGCAATGACCTTGCCAATCATCATTTTAGTCGGCAGGGACCTTCACTTGAGCTCACTTAGCGACTTTTTTCTTACAAATAAAATTTTGATTAGCTACACAACAAACATGTTGAATTAAAACATAATACTTCCAATGATTACAAAATAATGAGGTGTGCCAATCTAGTATTCCTATATACTGTGTTTTGAATTTGAATGACTACAAACAAAATGTACCTACATACTGATTGTTTTTGAATGATAATGCAAATAAATGTTAAGTTTCCAATAGTTTTGTTAGTTTATAAAATGTATGACTCTCAAATAAATAAAGCGAATTAAAAGCTTAGATGTGAAATAAACTTCAGAAGGGTAGATTGCGAGTAACCAAATAATAATGGTTGAAAACTGTATACTGAGTGATCACACCAACGATGCGGCGACTAAGCCATGATGTCACGGTGAGCTATACGACATGACAGGACACCGAGCGAGGTGCAGATGTCCTCCGCACTGCCACACCACCCGCTCCCTCCACTGAAACTGCTCCCACACCCGTGCAGACTACACTGGTGCCACAACTGACTGTTAGCGCACTGGCATCACTATGTTTACCACCTGTCAACGTCACTTAGCACTTGTTTTATATTTATTTGCATAGTGACTAACAGTTCTCATTCAGACAAGCATATAAGGACTTCCAGGAAGAGATAATTAATGCAGTTACAAACATGATATAGCTGGCGTTAGCCTTTACTGACAGTAATATTTTCTAGTCTGCGTGGGTGCATTTGGTGGAGGATGTGGGGTTAGTGGGCAGCCCAGGGAGGGGCGGGCGACTGGCGGCGGCCGGCAGCATGCACCACAACAACCACAAAGCCAATGAGGAGCGAGAGATGTAGACTGACGACTCACCGAAATGAGACGTAATATTGCCATGGCCGTTGGCTAGAGGCAAGGCCGTCACCAGGTCTTGCACTAAAAAACAACGTCTCTCTTTTAACATTGCATACATTATAAATTACTACTACAGTATCACAAGATTGCACAACACGCGGGTTGGCTCTTATCGACCAATGCCGAATTGCTTTTGATAAATTAAGTAAACCGCTCTGCGCCAGCCTTATCAGCATCGCGATTAATACTTTACGGTACTACAATAAAAACTCCAGCTTCAGCACTGACACGATTTCACATTACCTACTTCAAATATTCCAGCTTTATTTAAAAGTAATCGTATCATCCTCATTTGTTATCATTGAAAACAGTTGAAATATTTTCGGCGGTTTGGTCGGGTCGTGGATTACAAAGAGGTCAAGTGATAACAGCAGTTCTGATAAGAATCTAGTCAGAGTGGGCTGGCGCTGCATCGTCCGCAAGTTCGCCAGGTCAATGCTAGCCCTAGCGAGTCGGAGTTTACGCATTCAAGTAAAACAACATACCCTTGTCGTAGCAGTAGGTGGGCAGGTATAGCGGGAGGAGGAAGGCGCCACTCACCGGAGCTGAAGTGCGACCGCTTCACGTCGCCATTCTCCGAGTCGCCGTCCAGCGGGCGCTTCCTGGAGTCCGTGATCTCCGGGCTGGAGCAAGTATCCATTCCCGTGTCAGCGGCCATGTTGAATTTCAGGGTAAAACTTTAAACTTCTCTAGCATAATAATTCCCATTACGTAATTGCTTAATATTGCGTATACGGGTGCCGCACTTCGTGTTATTGAAACATCATAAAATACACTTAACACTTAAACAACTAAAACGGGGAAAATAGAAGTTTGAAATGATCTAGTTACTAAAATAAGAAATGAAGTGACACTAGAGTTGTTACGTCTGAACGTCGTGTGAACGTTTGTCGATACTGCCACTGTTGTGTGGCGCTGCCTGGGCCTCTGGGCCAACCTGAAGTTAGCTGCGCATGTCACGTCGCCGTGCTGGCTACATTGCGTTTTGACAGCAACCAGCTGATAAGACTAGGGTTGTTCACAGTACCAAATGGACTTCGAATCAGAATCTTGTTAGAATACCAATAGTGCTTAAATAAATTATCCAGAATATGTTTTATATAGTTTCTAATAAATAATAATAAAAACTTGAAAAGCACTTTTAGCATGTCGGTGACTGTAGCATTTGCAGCTTTTGAAATCTTTATATTTTCCACATTTAATAGAAATCAACTTCCTAAAAAAAAACCTGTATATTTTAATCAGGATAACATAATTTAATTAATTGATGGCTATCTTTATTTTAACATTTACACGTTGTTGTAATATTTTAATACGAGGATACTGTTTTGGTTCTGATAACTTATTCTTTACACCGGCCGGTGTTACTGTCTTGTACACCCGAGTGATTAAGTTGCAAGCCGCTTGACGTCACTCGCTTCACTAACGTAACGTAATGAAAGTGACGTAACGTTGTTTACGTATAGTTGTTCTTTATATTATATTATTTAAGCTTACTTTCCTTTGTATTACAGTTTGTTTTATTATTTTAATATTTTTATGTTTCTTATTTTATTATTTTTTATTAAATGTAGTATCGTACCGCCTATTGACTCACTAAGTTTTTATTTGTATTTTACTTTTCATGCTGTATTTGTATGTGGCGCTCAGTAAAGAATATTAGTATTGTATTGTATTGTATCATCACTATAGGCATAATATTATATTGCACATGGCCTAGCAATAAGTCACTTATTTTTGTGTTTTGTCTGATTTTATGTGAGTAAAAGTTTTATTTCTTTCTTATTTTTCATTTTTTTTGACGTAAAATGATTATCAACGTCATCAAAAACGTCAACCATACAAGTTTATAAAATGATCATTCATAAATCGACCGATTGTATTTTAATCGATTGTGACCGATACTTAGCCACATCACTATTTTGACATAATGCGCCAAGGTCGTATCGTAGCCAATCACAACTTAACGCAAGCTTCACGCATATCTATGTAATATTTTTTTGCGCGATATACGAGTTACGATTAAATTATTCAATGATTTTAAGGAAACATAAAAACTTCTTGGGAATTTATCGATGAATCTGTTTATTGTTCACGACTTTAGCAATGAATAATGAATCAGTATGACAAATACCTTTTTTTATCCATCATTTTAAAATTTGTGCTGAAAATAAACAATTTATAAACCATATAGGTGCAATGCTTACCAATTAATAAAAAGACATGGGTAGGAAGCTTTTGTTAGGTTCGTGTTTTCTAGTGTTTAAAAGCAGCGCGGCAATGTAGGGAGTCGATTCAAGAGCTAGGAACTAGGTCAAGGTATAGCGTTGTTCCGTCTTGCTCTTTCAAAAGGGTATAACAACTAGCTGCCTCGCTCTAAGGCCGGGCCAGTTGAGTGTGTTACTGGATTAGGTCATAGTCGCGTGCGTCTTATTCGATTATAGTTTTATTGTTATTTATTTATGCAGCACTTTGCTTACAATGTATTTGTTTACACCCTAAGGGCCTGTTGTTTGATCATTAGTTAAACGAATTAAATGTTAAATCTCAAGGAAATGTGTCAAATTGTCGATCCTTTTTTTCGAATTTTAACCATTGGTTTAGATAACTACTGGTCAAACACCTCGGCCTTAATCCCATAAAAAACGACATTAGCGCTGTCGTTAAGTACCTATTTCCTATACTGGGATAATTTCCTTTGTTCTTGTCCACTAGACTCGTAGCTAGGAATCTGGGTTAGGGACACGCTTACCTAATTTAGCAAGCGTTTATTAGTTTTTGTTTTCAACGGCTTATTTAATCGATCGATGTGAAATTGGGTGCAGCGATAGATTATAGCCCAGACAAAGGGTACCTACATTTATCCCGGAAAATTGGACAGTTCCCAAGAGGTAACGATTAGCAGCTTCTGCGCGGACGGAGCCGCGGGCGGGTTGCAATAATTCAACACAAAGCTTATGTAGATACACTGTTAGGGCGTTGCGGATGCTGTAATTCTTGTGGTGTTTTTGCAGTTCCTCCTTAAAAAGAGAACTAGAGAAATTATGTACGATCAATATGAACATCGGTTGGTGTTGGTATACGGCAAAACCATGAAATACCTACTGGCGAGTAGGTACATGACTTTTAATAGTTAGATAAAGGAATTAAGTACTAAGAGTGTGAGGCGACGCTAAAATTGCGTAGAAAACATATTTTTCCATACAAAAGCTCAGGGGAGCAATTTTTGAAACTCACTGACGAAAAATTACTAATTTTAAAATGGATTTGTGCTGCGATTTAATTTACGAGAGGGCCCAGCTTTCGGATTTGATATGATAAAGGCGTACTTAATGATATGAAATCCAAAAGGTGGGCCCGCTAGATTTTATCGCTGCACAAATTGATTTCAAAGTTAGTAATTTTTCGTCGGTAGCCTTTCTCACCCCCTAAATCAAGTCCGATTTTCACGATTATTGAATAACGTAGTTATTATGAAAAACTAGGTTTGGACGTTTCAGTTTTTTTCTTTATAACAGCTTCAACATATTCAAAAATCGGATTACGTTGGGAAAAGAAACGTTACATTTTATTTGGAAGTTTTCCGCCTAGCAAGTGACACATTTTGCCCATAAATAACACATTAAATTTCCGCATAACTCTCCCTTTGTACTTACCTACTTTTATTACACTGAATTTTTTAATATTTTCTATACTGCCGGAATACCTTCGCAAATAACTCTTGCAATAGCCGCGAGTGTATGGCCTGGCCCTTTTACGATGCATCACCTAAGCCCCTCATTCCCTTGAATTCTGGGAGGTAGGCACCATCACAATTTGGCATCATATCACTTCAACCGTGTGTTGTCAATTCATAAATGTATACACATTACAATAGAATTAGGTATCTAAAAGGGAGTACCTATCTTAGTTTTGCCATACGAGATTGTCTTACAAGTAAAGGCGAGTTCGTAAACATTTGCAAGACATGTCTGCATCAATATAGACAAGTACATACATAGCGAACTTATCCCACATCAGTGGTGGTATGACCTTGTGTAGGGTCCGTCCGCATCACAACCACCATCATCCATTTACCTACCGCCAAGCTGCATTGTCCACATTGTCGTGTTCCGGCGTACGCCGAGACAACTGGTGAAACTACATGACAGTTAACCAGATGAAAAATAAAACAAAATTGTTATAAAATCCGTCGGAACGGTGTATTTATTTACAAACGTTTTACAACATTAGTTAAGTGGCGAATTATTAGTTAATTATATCTTCACGTTAACGATTGTTCGCTAATTATATTAATACACATTCTGCTGACGTAAAGGTGCCTTTACGTCACATTTTTCTGCAATCTATACCTAGCAATATACAAGTCTATCAAAATGAAAATTATTCTATTTATCCTTTTTTGATTAGAACAAATGGCTAGTATTTTGCACTCGTTTTGGTCTTGAAGTCAGTATTAAGAAATGAATACCCTTTTTTTTACAGGAAAATATCTGTAAAAAAATGCCTTCATTCCAGTGGGGTAGGCAGAGCTACAGAAATACCAACAACTCTCAAAATACTTGTCGATAATTCTGTAACCACGTTTTGCACAATCAGGCTTAGATGGTTACCAGTGTATTTAGTGAAAGGTTGCAAGCCCATCGCCTAACAGTACTACAAGCCTTTAATGCCTTAGTCGCCTCTTACGACATTCACGGAAAGACATGGAGTGACACTATTCTAACCCGGCAACCACACTGAAACTCGCACGTAAATTGTACATCATTTCATCGGACCAAGAAGCTTTTATATATGACACTGGAGATTGCACGGCGAACGCCTTGATCCAAGAAAAGTGACCTTGAACGACCTCGATTATGTTTTTGTCCCTTTCTTTAGGATGAAAAGAAAGGGACAAAAAACCAGGGACCGGCCCGCTATCCCATTCAAGGGGTTTCGAATGGGTTTTATAAGTCTTTTACTAGGAAAGCCGTTTGAACGGCTTTTTAAAGCGCTATTTATAGGGTTATCTGTGCTTTAGCTGTTAAGGTTTCCCTTATAGTGAATGGTTAGTTTAGCAAATAATTTAGTCCTATATTTCGTTCCAAGAGGTTATTCTTTTAGTGGAGTATTCTATTGAGGTTAGTCTTTCAAAGGCTTTTATCGGTGGATGGGTGGGCGGGTCCCTGCAAAAAAAACATAAGCGACGTCATTCAAGGTCACTTTCTTCAATTCGTTGCTCGCCGTGCAATCTCTAGTGTCATATATAAGCTTCTTGCTTCGGACTTATTACAGACGGCTAGCCTGCTGTTACCAGCTATACATTGCAGAAAAATCTGACAGATTTAGAAGCGCCTTTATTATGTACCCACGGGTACTCGTGAGGCAAGGAACTGGGTTCAGTTTCAGTCAAGTCTTAATTCTAGAAGACTTTTCTTCTAAGTGGAGTGTTATATAACCGGTGATAACTTCTTTCACAAGCTAGAGTCAGGGGGGCGATTCTCTCAACACAGCCCTGCGTTGCGAAAAAGTGAACATTATGTTATGTCAAGTATACTAGACACTATAAAATTAAGGGTTAAACTTGCCGGATAAAACTTCACCTTTGGAATACTTCAGTGTACCGAGTACGTATGGTCCCGAAAAGCAATATATTAACTTCTAAGGCTCAAGGGTAAAAAAATAATGACAAGTCGGCTTATCATGCCAAGAACATAACACATGATAACCAATTGGAATACAGAGGTATATAAAAATTGCGAAAAACTGCAAAAAAGATGCAAGTTAATATAAAAACTTAAAACAAAGAAGGAGTATTAGTGCATAGAATCCCAAGTCCTAATGCTGCCTTTTTATCTGAGCAGGGGATTTATTCTAATCGTTAAAGCCATATTGCCTCTGTCGCTATTACTGTCAAGTAAATAGGAGCTATATGACATCGTGTCAAACGCCGCTGTAAAGGCTCACGACTTTCTTACAGGAAATTATAACGATTTTATTTTCGCTTTAGTTGTTTAACCTTTTGAAGCCACTTGTCACTTGAACTTTACGTGCCCTAGGCGCTAACGACGCCATATGCCGCAACCGCGCCGATATAAAATGTATGGAGAGTACTGTGCGCTCGGCTTCCGCGGCACGAAAATCCGCTGACGTGTACAGCCGACTGTGGTCTTTAAAAGGTTAAACATATAAAGTAGTCAACACTGTTTTGACTCAGTACCTCAATGTGTATAAGGCGTTCAGATTTGGACTTCAAATAGTTAATATTAACTAATGTAAGTCTATAATAAATGCGGGATGAATGCTACATTACTAAAGATACTCAAAAACTGATCTTGGCTGAGCATGTCATGTCCCAGAAGACTGTAATTTCTGCCGTAACTGGAGATTGTCTTCTCAGCCAAGATCCGTCATCTAACGTCATTTTATTTGTCTGATATTTTATGTAAGATAATTATGGATTGGTGAAGTGAGGTGACTTTGAGTGTGACGGAAGACTGTTTCGAAATGCTAAGCTAACAATTTAAAGTTAAAATCAGAATTGTTGCGAGGCACGTACCGAGGTTTTTTTTTCTTTTTTATGTTAAGGAGAGCCTTCGTGTGCCTACACGAGCACTCAGGACACCCGATGGTAAGTGGAATCTAGACCCATAGACATTTGAATTCTCAAGACTATAATCCTAAGATTTCAAATTCGTTGCCAACCCTGAGGACTAAGATGGAATGCCTCTATGCTAGTATAGTAGTATTTTTAGTGTCTCTAACGAGAGTATTCATCGACGAATTTTGAGTAGACGTTGAGTGTGGCAAATTGGTTGACTTCTTAGGTCAACGTAGACAGGAAAATGCATTTGGCTTATTGTGGTACGTTGTATCACTTAACCATGCTGACTTAACACGTTCCCTGTCCGGGTGCCCCCAGTGTGGGGTTAAGCAACTTTTTTTCAGGAGTCCGTGCTTCCACTATGGGGTTACATCTCCATACTGAATGGACATAAAACTGTCAGTTGGACTTATGACATAGTCAGATTGTTTTGTATGGGGACAGTGAATGTGTTTACCCCTTATCGCATAGGAAGCCGTATGGCTTCATGCATGTTTTATATATTTAAATGAATCCTTTTGATGATTTGTTGTAGAAGAAAACCGACGAATGTCTTTAAAGTTCATTTTCAAAAAAACATTTTAAGTAAATTTCAAACTTATATTTTATGTAGTAAAATTCGTAGCTTTGTCAAAATTCAAATTTGGAAATGTGCTTTAAAGACAGCGTTTCACTTTTGACATGTTAAGCGTCAAGGGGAAAATGTTAATTATGCAATTAGTGAATGTTCGTTGTTCGGGGACGAATGTTCTAGGTAAAGTGACGACACGGTGGCCTAGTTGGGAGTGACCCTGCCTCCGAAGCTAGCGGTCCTAAGGGCAGATATTTGTGTGATAAGCGCGAATATTTGTTCCCGAGTCTTGGATGTTTTCCCTTCCCGACCCACCGTACCCCTCGGCCGTACCACTGGTGGTACTTTGACCAATTATTACTATTAAAATCGAATTTAACGTTGTCGACGGAGCTCTGCTGTCGCAGAGCTCCTATTTCTGGGTAGTTTGGCCCTCCGGGCCTGCTGAAGAACTAACATAACCTAAGCCTACCTTGTATTTATGATACAATTTTTGGGTCAGTGGTACGGTTTAGGGGTACGGTGGGTCTGCACCCATGTTTTCTATGTATTTAAGTTTTTATTTCTCTATATAAGTTTATCGTTGTCTAGTAGCCATAGTACAAGCCTAGAGCTTAGCTTGGGACTAGGTCAATATATGTGAGATTGTCCCTTGATATTTATTTATATTTTAAGTGTGTTGATATTCATCGATGTGATGCAATGAGTTGCACTAAAAATATTAATGTTATACACCGTGTTTTTTTTGATTTACGATAACTTCGGCATATTGTTAGGTACACGTATAGAAACTACGTGGTACATTAGATTTTCAAATATTGCAAAAAAAAAAAAAAATTGTTTAGAACAAAGTAATTAAATGTTGTGTCTTCAATCATTCTAAAAGGGTCTTTAGAGTTAACTCATAGTTAGTGTCAAATACGTCAAGTCAGCGTGACATACACACACACAAGTAAAGATAACACTTGACAGGTGCACGACCTAACAATTGAAAACTCTTTACTCACAATAGGTAATTAAAAGAACATTGTTAGGTATCAATTAAGAGCCTTTTACATTAGTTTAACGTGATTAACTGATTAATTTTAATAATTGAATATCTTTATAACCGTATGAGTTATCATATGTCTGTCTTCGGGAAATTAGCTTAATTTGACTTGAAGAACGTGCCCTTAAAGTTATCGTAAATCAAAAAAAACACGGTGTATATTTTTTTTGTTGTAAGACATTGAATAATATTGTTATTATAAAACTATATCAAGTACAGTTGATTGGTCGTTATAGTTTCTCTGGCTGTGTTTCTCTTGAGTAACAGTGTACTGCGGGGTTTCTCTTCGATGCGTCTGAATAATGCTAATGCATGATTGGTGAGGTGACCAATCACGCGTTTACAGATACGATATTGCCTTTGACCTCTGGTACCGTTTCGTAGCTAAGTTCGTAACCAGCTTCGAAACGGGAAAAAAGTCCGATTTGTAACTGACTATTAAACGAGACTTTTCCATTACCGATTCGTAATCGCGGTTGGTAACCAGCTTCGAAATAGGAAAAAAATCGTTAAGACGGGAAATTTTAGATTCACATTTTGTCGCCAGCTACGAAACGGTATCAAAGGCTTTTTGACGTGTCCCCGTACAATTAACGTTTTGATAACTCTTACTTACTTGACAGGAAACACGTCAAACGCAATATCGTTTTTACCTAGCAGAATAGAGGTATTGCACGCGTAGGTACTGCTAAAGTAAAGGTCTATAGCCGCAAAATGCACTGAGAGCGAAGGCGGTTGTTGTACAAAAAAACGTGTTACAGACAGTGCCACGGTTTCCAAACGTGTGCGGTGTGAGCAGGGCTCGGATATCGGTTAAATTTTCAAACTGTTATCATGTACTTGTAACAAAATATATTCATTTCGGTTCCGTTCGCATAAACCGGTTTAAATAACCGGTTTTTGGAGAAACCTTAGTTTTTTAAAATTAACCGGTATAGAGCTAAAAAAACCGATTTAACCGGACGCACGTCACGCACCATAAACAAGCGCCGCTTAGTGATTTTATTTTGGTGTCTCGACTCGCCGCTCGTGGATTAAACCGGTTTATTAAGGTTAAAATAATGTTCACAAAACGTTCGCGCCTTTTGGAAAAGTTCGGAGCAAAACCGAAATAAACCGGTATTAACCGGTTCCGAGCCCTGGGTGTGAGTGCGTGGTTGGCGGGGGTCGGGCTATGGCTGCGCGAGGCCGGGCGCGGGGGTGGCGGGGGTGGGGGGCACGAGGTGGTAGGTGAGCCACCAGCACAGCAGCGGCTGCGTCAGCGCCACGAACAGCAGGAAGTACACGCGCCGCTTCGTGCCCCCCCCCGCGCCCCCCGCGCCCCCGCCCGCGCCCGCGTAGTACGGCGCCGGCTCCCGCGCCGCGGACCCCGACAGCACTTGCACGCGGAGCGACTTCACCTGCAGGAATAAACATTACTCATCAACAAGTTACTATCAAGTAAAAAAATCCATCACACATACTCGGAAAGGGTAACATAACACGCAGGCGTGTAGAACAGTCATAGCCTATTTACCTCCCAAGGGAGTTATGGATTTAGTTTTAAATATACATTCATACATAACATCGCGCCTTCATTCCCAGAGTGGGGTAGGCAGAGCTACAGAACTACCAACAACTCTAAAAAGACTTGTTTATAATTCTGTAACCACATTTTGCTTAATCAGGCTAAGAAAATTACTAGTGTATTAGTTTAAATATAGAACCCACTAATACATCATTTCAGACTAAGGAAGTGTAAAATCAGCCAAAAATTATTTCCTTTATTCAAAACTTACCTACAAACCAATTTTACCGTATATAAAACTTATACAACACGTTTAAATGCATTTTATTTATATTTTACTATTATTTCAGAGACATCTGCGATTATTTTCATTAAATTTTATATTGAAAATCGATACAATCTGGCAGTATAGCCTGTCAAATTTGAAAACTAATGGCAGTTCTTAGCTTTATCTGTGGAAGGATATACTGAAAAAAGTTGAGTTGTCATGTTGACAATCTCTTTTAGCGAGTGCCATTCATTTTTGATTGATACAATACAATACAATACAATACAAAACACTTTATTGTCCACCAAACAAAAACATTACACAGAATTTTCACAATGTTTGATTGATGTTTTCTTTCATAGTCTTATTTTTTTGTTTCCTTGCAAATGTGATGAAAGACATTGTGTATATCACGAGTAATAAAAAGATAACAAACTCAAATAATTAAAAGTCCTCCGCCTGCGGCGTCGGGCTTCTAATACTCTCGTTAATTATCCCCTTCTTACTTCCCTTGATGCACAATGTACTATTACAGAACGCAATTGTTACACATGGTATAGCTCTTGCAATTCACAAAATCAGATAACCTTAATTAAAACTTTGAACATGTCGTCCATACACATTGCGATAGTGTGCGTGTTTTCACAGTTCCGCTCTCACACACACTTTGGCACGTAGATACGACACGTGTTTACCACAAATAGAGCCCACTCGCATTCGTAAATTGCAAGACCTTTACTTATTTTAGTTACAATACATATATTTAAAATGCCTTGAATATTCAGCCTACATGCAGACGTGCATAAAATAATCAAGTTAATTCAAATTACATACAATTGTAAAGTAATATTGAATAATAAAAATATTAAAATGCAAATAAGTAAGGGAGGTACACAAAAAGAAAATAAAATAAGCACATTTTAATGTACCACTTTGTTGGCGTGACTAATATGCATATTCATGCAAAATTCCAACTCTCTAATACTAACAGTCTCTGGCTCTCTGCGCTAGACTGCAGACGGACGGACGGACGGACATGGCGAAAATATAAGGGTTCCTAGTTTGACTACGGAACCCTAAAAAGCAATCACAAATTACTATTCCACTCAAAAACGTCTTACTAAAAGCCAATTTGTCAACGTGTTTCTAAACCCTTTTCCCTGAAATTACCAAATATTGTGTACCACAATTCCTTTAAATCGTAATTATCACATGTCAAAACGTATTCTCAACTATTACCCTTTCAAGATTTTTATAAATCAAACTTAACCCAACATAGCCCTTTCAGAATTTTTAGCCTAATCAAATAATAATAAATTGTACTTGTACATTGTAATTGTAGTTGTAATTGTTAAATGAAGAGGAAATAATGCTCACACCTAACACACTAATATATTTTTCTACTCGCGTAGTACAATGTGCTGCTAACGATACCGCTATCGGTAATCCAATGAGGTGCCTTGTGTGATCGGAATGTTGACATTTCATTGTGAAACGTTTCACAAAGTTCTTTTTCGCATTGCAAATGGCGTGAATTATTGTTTAAAAAAAAAGTTCACCGTATATTATCAACAGCTGCTATTCTATTTTATTTACTCAATTATTGTTAAATCGACTTTATAGATTAATTATAATATGTATACACAAACAATTATTAAATAATTAATACTGACATAACGGACAATAAGTGAATTTAAGAGTTATTATAAAAAAATAGTATTTTAACATTTTTTAATTTGGCTGAATGACCTAAAGTTCCCGGGTCTTTTCTAAGGTGTACTGTAGTAAAAAAAACAAACGTTTCAAAAAAGCTGGAATTTGTTTTGTTTTGCTTTTGCATGAAGTTCTTGAAAGTTAAAAGAAAGAAGAGAGTTAATCACTTTTTATGTGTGAGAATGTGTGACTTTGGCGAATTAAGTGATGCGGAAATGTTGACGCCGCCAGAAATAAAACAGGCGGCAATGGAAGTGAGCAGTAATTTGCTACCTTTAAAATCGAAAAAGGTCCTATATATTGGTATGTTGTACATGTTTTATTTTACGATTCCGCCCATTATACCTGGGCAGAAAAATTTGTGCTACTTGTAGGTAGGTACATATCCCTTTGAGCTCATAGAAAAAGTAATGTATGCAACTATTCATAATCAGCCATTGAGACACTCATGCGTATCTATTATGACATTCGGCTTCGCCTCATGTCATAAACTCGCACTCGTGTCTCAATGGCCCTTATTATGATACAGTTGCATAAACTACTAGTTTTACATTATCACCGTTTTATCTCCTTGTCATCGAAGTGAAAGGCAGTGTATACTACTCGGTCTTAAAACCCATTTTATCTTAGACTGACTCACCTACCGGCTCGGATGGATACCATCACCATAAGTCTTGGATAAAATGGTTTGTTTTATGCCCTTGTTCTACAATCTACTATTTACAACCCCAAATATGGCCACTTTTGGCAATATTTCCAAGCAGTATTGATTACTGAGAAAATGTTTCTAAATCCCAAAATTAAAACCCGCTTTTACCCGAGTGACCAAAAGAGTACAGATACAGATACAGATACAGATCTTTATTGGTAAAAGTACATTTTACAAGTCATAATTTGCAATTACAATTAACTTAAATTAAATTAGGTACACAAGTAACACATTAGGGTGCCAGATCCTTCTGAGTGTGCAAAAACTCGTCAATTGAGTAACATGCCTGTTCCATAAGCAATGATTTAAGCTTGCTCTTAAATATACTATTGCTGGTTGAGTTTTTTATATTAGTCGGGAGCACGTTGTATAGGGTGGGCCCCATGATGCTGAGTGACCTACGCGACTTAGCCAGCCGGCGGCTCGGAATGATCAGCAGAGGTCGCCTTTTGGACGAACTCAGTTTGTAGTCATGCATGTTGTTTCTTACATACATACAGGCAGTCAGTACATACATGCATGGCAAGGTAAGAATTTTATGTTTTTTAAATAGCGTCTGTGCAGGATAGCTTACAGATTTTCCATCGATTATACGCAGAGCACGTTTCTGTATTCTAAACAGTCTGTCGCGGTCAGCAGCTGTGCCCCAAAGATCAACACCCTGCGCAAGAATCGAGTGGAAATATCCATAGTAAGCTATCATTAAGTTTTCTTTGGATAAACTAGGTGCTAGTCGGGACAATGCGTAACACGCTGAGGCTAACCTATCGCAGGTAGACTGAATATGTGGAGCCCACGTTAAGCCAGCGTCAATTTGGAATCCCAGGTATTTTACGGTGTCAACCTGTGGAATCGGTGTGTTGTTGACAATAACATCGAGTTTCGCCTTTTTCATATTTTTAAGTTGGAAGTGAACAATATTGGTTTTATCAAGATTCAGTAACATACCGTTTGCAGAGAACCATTTTGCTATTTGACGCATAACCTCAGAAAGCTTTGATTTTAAGTTATAAAAATTATCGGCGTGAACAATTATACATGTGTCGTCCGCGAACATGACATCATCCGCATCCGAACAAGCAGCTGTGATATCATTTACAAGAATAAGAAACAGGTTATTGCCAGCTATAGATCCTTGGGGGACGGCACAATCACCTATTGACTCCAGCCTTGATTTTGAGTCAAGGACGTGAGTGCACTGTTTCCTATTATTTAAGAAGGATCTAATAGTTTCGGAGAATGTGCCCGTAATGCCGTACTGTGACAGCTTTGTCATGAGGAGCGAGTGATCAATCATCTCGAAGGCGCGCGACAAGTCACAGAAGATGGCCGCGACCTGCCGCGCGTCATCGAGGTGCCCCAGCACCCGCGTCACCACGTCTCGAGCGGCGTCCACCGTCGACCGGCCCGGCTGGTAGGCATATTGCTGACTGTTCAATAGCCTATTGATGGTAAAATGCCGCATTAGCCTGTTACTAATTAGCCGTTCGAACACCTTTGAGATTATAGGTACTAACGAAATAGGTCGGTAGGATTTCGGCGAGTGGAATTCACCCTTACCCTTGTAAATTGGTTGTACCTTTATTAATTTTAAAATATCAGGATAGACACCAGCAATGATACATTCGTTAAATAGAGAAAGTAATAAGGACATAACTATATGAGGTATCAAGTCAAGGGTTTGAGTCGACATGTCATTTATGTCCTTAGAGGATTTACGTTTAATTTTTTTCCAAGCACCTATCATTTCACTTAAGGTGAATGGTATAAAAACAAGGGGTGGGGGTAGTTTATCTAAATAATTTTGAAGGTACTTAAGAGCGGTGATATTGCATGGTTTTGCGTTGTTTACGTTCGCATTAACATAATACCTATTTAGGAGCGCGGCGGCTGTCGCGGCGCGTGCGCTCGTGCTGTCGCCCTCCGAGTTGTTTACTAGTATGTCTAGTGTGAGTGTTATAGAGTGTTATGTTTTTAAACATATGTACATATGTATGCAACTAGCAACATAAATATTATGAACAATAAATTTCATCACTAAAATGTGCCTAGATAAACGCCAGAACAACACCATTCAACAAATGTTAATATAATACGAATGTTCAACTCAACTCAACTGGTCAAGGAATGCCTTACGGCATTAAGTTCAGCTTTTGTGTATTAAGTATATTCTTTTGTGCAATAAATATTACCATATTACATACGTAAAATCATGCCTTCAGTCCCAGACTGGGGTAGGGAGAGCTACAGAAATACCAACAACACTAAAAATACTTGGTTATAATTGTGTAATCACGTTGCACAAACAGGCTAAGATAAAAAATAAAGATTAAATAAATATTATTAATATTTATTAAACACATATATTATATATTATATATATACACATATATATATATTTCTGAATGTAAATAAGCAAAGCAAAGTTTTGATCATTGTAATAAAGTTTATTTTTATTATTTTTATACGTT
Source organism: Acleris holmiana (assembly GCA_949316455.1). Lineage (NCBI taxonomy): Eukaryota > Metazoa > Arthropoda > Insecta > Lepidoptera > Tortricidae > Acleris > Acleris holmiana. The sequence goes on from OX438778.1 coordinate 18,804,844, forward strand.
TAATATAGGAAACTATAGGTCTATAATTAAGTTTTTGTAGGCTATTTAGCTAAAGTGCCGGTTTGTTATGTAATGAAAGACTGTATTTTTTCAAAAAAAATAATACAAAATATTGTACAAATGAATGAAACACTCACCAAGAAGTAGGACAACGCGACGCTGCAGTACCCCAGCGCGCAGTAGTAGCCCGTGCGGCCGACCAGCATGCCGGCCAGCAGGCTGGCGATCATCGCGGTGTACTTGTAGCCCGAGTAGGCCAGCAGGTCCAGCGTCTTCAGGCTGGACGACGTGTGCGTCACGTACAGCGTCACCAGGTACAGCAGCATCTCGAAGATGATGTACGCGAGCGCGCTGGACGCCTGCATGCCGATCTGCTCGGGGGAGAAGCGGTGCTGCATCCCTGGAGAGGGACACGTCACAATTCAAATAAATAAATACTACGTCACATAAAAGACAAATACACGCCATTACAGTAGTACCACAAATAGAAGAAACAACGATGTAAGCTGAAAGCATTTGTTTAGAAGGCGCGAAAACGTTTTGGCCAATTATAAGGCAATAGGTTTGCGCGGGTAAAACTTCGACGGCTATTGGTCAAATACTCGGCAGCCATTGCAGCGACGCCGTCGACCGCCATTTTATTTAGCGTCGCGTCAGTTGTCATTCGCACACAAGCTGAGACGCACGAGCGCTAAGCGCTAAGCGCTAATCGCCATGAGTGAGAAAGCACGAGTTTAACCGTCATTTCATATTCTACCTTACGCGTAACACGACAAGGTTTGTATTGAATTGATTTTTACATTCGTTTATTTTCGGCATTAGTGAGCAGCTTTCTGCGTGGACGAAGATTGCCGACGTAACTTATATTTGTGGTCTTACTGTACCACACAGTATAGGTATACATTGTTCTGCGACCACAGGCTCATGCATGTCTCAGCATGCAGCGAGCTGGGTCAGCTGCACAGGGCCGATGGCTGGGTCAGGGCTGATGTTCAGACTGCGCCTAGCTCTCTGTTACATTTTAGCGAATTACAAGGGAAACATTACTCTATGCGGTATTTTTTAGGGCTCCGTAGTCAAACTAGGAACACTCATAGTTTCGCCATGTCCGTCCGTCCGTCCGCAGACTAGCGCAGAGACTCTTAGTAATTAATTAGTCTTAGTAGTTAGCGGCTAATTTGGCATAAATATGCAAATTAGCCGCGCCAACAAAGTGGTAGAATAAAATGTTTTTTTGAAGGTCTTTTCTTTTCTAGTGTAGGGTATCGTTGGACAGGTTTTTAAAAATACGGGTTCGTGACAAGTTTTTCGATTAAGTAATCCGTTTATGAAACATTAAGCTTTAAAGCGCAACTTTTTGTTAGACTCAAGTGTGCCCCCCCTACAGGCAAAACTATAAATACTACAAATCTTAAAATAAACTTAAATGAAAGCGCATATACCTAATTTTAAAGGAAAACTACCACGACTAAATAGACATCATTGGTTCTTGAGATACAGGCGATTAAAGTGTTTATACCTACTAAGATCATCTATGACGGAACCAATTGACTTTTGATTTATTGATTTTTATATTTGTAGTACTTAACGGCTTCGGAACCCTACACTGAGCATGGTCCGACATGCTCTTGCCCGGTTTTATTTAATTAAAATTACAAAGGAAGCTGTTTAACTGTGACGCCATAAAGGCCTCTATTCTACTGAGTTAAAAACGATATTGCGTTTGACGTGCTTCAGTATCGTTTTTAACTCGCCCGCCGTTCCTTTCAAGTAGGTATGTACATAAATGTTACCCCTATCAAAACGTTGACAAAACTGAAACACGTCAAAGACAACCCCGCTCTTACCGTGTAGAATCTCAGCTCAGTAACAACGTAAGGTATAACACGGTCTTCCGTGGGGAGGGAAGATGGCCAATTGAAAAATCACCTTTTGCTTTTGGTTTATTCTGTTAACTGTTTGACTCTACTCACTTGAAATTGGCGAAATCACTGCGGAATATCGCAGTGGACCGCCATTAATAAAAAAAGGAAGAAGGTGAGCTTGAATGATGTCGCTTATGTTTTTTGTCTCTTTCTTTAGGCTGAAAAGAAAGGGACAAGAAACATAAGCGACGTCAATCAAGGTCACTTTCTTGGCTTCAAGGCGTTGTTCGCCGTGCAATATTTATTGTAATTTATATAAGTTTCTTGGGTATAAGACAATTCTAATGGCCGTATTAATAAATTCGTCTCGGTTTAAATGCCCATCTCAAGATACGTCAAAGTAAACGTCAAACCATAGAAAACTGTCATTTTTGACATATCTTGAGACGGGCATTCAAACCAAGATCAGCTTATTAATACGGGCAGCTTATTAATAAGTGTTGCAAGGCGTTGCGGCACGCTCTAGGCGCGGTCTTTGTCAAGAGCCGAGGCGTGATGTTTCGTTTCAGTTTAATGATAAAAAGTTTCTGTCAAAAATTTCAGTTTAGGGACAAGCTTTTGGTGCTGACTGTACTTTTTTTGCAAAGTTTATTTTTTTATAATAATGAGAAGGCACACGAGCACTCAGACCACCTGATGGTAAGTGGAATCTGAGACCCACAGACATTTGAATTCTCAAGACTATAATCGTAAGATTGCAACGCTAAGACCCCAAATACGTTGCCAACCCTGAGAACTAAGATGGAATGCCTCTATGCTAGTAATTTCACCGGTTGTCTTATCCCCACACCGGAACACAACAATGCGAACACTGCTGCTTGGCAGTTGGTTAATGGATAAGATGGTGGTAGCGATCCGGATGGACCCTGCACAGGGTCCTACCACCACTAAGTAATTTACTGCTTATCAAGCCCACAATGAGTCTGTAAGAAGAGAGGACAATAGAGGATCTCTCTCCAGGCGGGTCTTATGCCTGGGGCCTAAGTCCATAAGAATGAAGTTAGAAGTGTTATATAAGTCAACCGACTGAAGAAACTTCGTTAGCGCGATGTAGCGCACTGTCAGATTTAGTTGCGCTGTCTGACGCTGGTGGCGCTGTCAAGTTGTTTGTTACAAGTTGCCACTAGATGTCGCTAGGTAGCCACAAGTCCAAACACGGTGGGTCTACTTTAAGTACAGCGGAGATCCTGTCCCCACCGTCAGACCAGTCATCCAACAGTATGTGACGTCAAGAGCAGGGAGACATACCGAGCATGAACCCGGCCAGCAGCACGTAGGTGACGTAGCCCATGGCGGGCAGGTACAGGTCCGGCGCGTTCAGGTCGTACCGCGGCTGCACCGGCGACTCCTGGTCGTACTTCACCATCCAATCCTAGAACATGGATTAAAGTAAGCTCGATTACTTCCTATACGTATACTAAAGCGTCCAGCTCGCCGAGGACAGCCCCTAACCGTGACCTTCAACCATAAAATTCTATTTACTTTCTACTAATCAAATAAATTACTTGAAAGACAATGTCAGACAGATGTCAAATCAATTGCAACTGTGAGAAGGAAAAATGTTTAAAATAAATAGCTATAAATAACTTTCCAACAGTACCTACGCATACTCGTACCAATTAGTGACAGTAAAAACAAAAAAAAAAACTTATAATTTTAACCTACAAATTCCATAAATTTTCACTAACAAGTCTTACCACCGTCCTAACAAATATCCTATCCTCTACTAAAATATCAGAAACACTGTAACTTAGAACATAAGTAAGCAACATTGATCTGACATACAATTATGAGCAGGGTCACTAACAGCAGAATAATAATATTAGATGAGGTCTTTGTGAAGAGGGACAGTCCTTCTCACACCTATCCTTGGCTGCAAACGCCCTCCACTCCTATCGGCAACGGTTTACCATGATTTGATAAAAAACGTTGCACAAACTGATTCATTTCACAAACATATCATTTGACAAATAGCAATTTTTTAAAACTGTAAATGTTTCAGGATTTTTATAAAACTAACCTAACTTATAGGGCCTCGTGTGGTTGCCAGGTTAGAATAGTGCCACTCCATGTCTTCCCGTGGATGTCGTAAGAGGTGACTAAGGGAATAAGGGTTAGTACTATTAGGCGATGGGCTTGCAACCTGTTACTTATACACTAGTAAACTTCATGGTCTGATTGTATGATGGTTACAGAATAATAAACAAGTCTTTTTAAGTTCTAGTTCTGTATCTGTTTTTTGATAAGTGCTATTATAGCGTTTAGGATTGTCTCGAGCGTAATATTGGTGTTAATTTGTAATTTTATTTTAATTTTTGTTGACATTCGATTATAATGTTTTTTTTTTTTACAATTTTATGTTTATATCATTGACTTTTACTTGACATTTTACTGCATACAGACTGAATACATTGGACTTTTATAACATTGTGTACTACTTAAGAAATTGTATTCAGCAAATAAACCTTTTAATTTGGCTTGATTTGATCTGGAAATGACGGCGTGATGTTACGTAAGTACATCCTGAAACATTTACAGATTCGGGAAAAAAGTGGTTTGTCAAATGAATCAGATTGTGGAACGTTTGTTAACAAATGACAGGATAGTCGCAGCAAGCGACGAGCGGCTGGCTGGTAGGGCTTCCGTGGAGCTGTCACCTTATGCGTGTAGGGGAACAGTATGAGCAGCAGCTTGCGCGCCACGTAGCGCGTGTCGACGGCGAAGTAGTAGCGCAGGCGCGCCACCGGCACGTAGCGGCCCAGCTCGCGCTGCACCGCCTCGCGGCCCGCGCTGGCCAGCTGGTTGCCGTACTGGAGCGCCATGTCCTACCAACCACAAGGGAATATTTAACCGACGAAAAAAGGCAGGAGGTTCTCAAGTCGACGAGTATTTTTTTAGGGTTCCGTAGTCGAACTAGGAACCCTTATAGATTCGTTATATCCGTCCGCAGCCTAGCTCAGACTCTTAGTACTAGAAAGCTGTGATTTGGCGTGAATATGCATATTAGGGACGCCAACAAAGTGGTACAATAAAATGTAAAAAAAATATTTTTTTAGGTAACTCCCCTACTACTAACGTGAGGATGTATTATTTTTTGGCGTCTACCCTAAAGTGTGGGGTGTTGTTGGATAGGTCTTTCATATTATGGGTTTGTAATAACAGTTTTTCGATTAAGTAATCCGTTAATGAAATACTTTAAAGCGCTAATTTTTGTTAGACTCAATTGTCCCCCCCCCCCTACTGCCAAAAGTACAAATACTAAAAATCTGAAAAAATCCAAGATGAAAGAGCATATAACGAATTTTAAAGGAAAACTATCACAACTAAGTAGACATCATTGGTTCTTGAGGAACAAGCGATTAAAGTGTTCATATCTACTAAAAACATCTAAGACGGCAGCAATTGACTTTAATTAAATAGAAAATTAGTAATTACTTGTTGATTTTTATGTTTGTAGTACTTAACGGCTTCGGAACCCTACACTGAGCATGATCCGACATGCTCTTACCCGGTTTTTATAAGCATAACTTTTTACAGAGTACTCCAATTTGGATAAAAAAATAAAATAATGGATGGGTTGGTCCAGGTTGGTCCCATATGAATTTGAAAAAAAAAACCTACAAATTTTAATGCTGAGTTGTACAATTATACCCACAAAAGACTTTAAGGCTAAATAAAAAAGGTTTATTATTTTTTGCTTTACAGTTTATTCTGCATTATTTTTCAAGTTTTTTTTTTCTAATGATAAGGGAAAGGCACACAAGCACACAGGCCACCTGATGGTAAGTGGAATCTGATACCCATAGACATTTAAATTCTCAAGACCTTTAGCCCAATCCTAAGACCTCAAATGCCTTGCAACCCTGAGGACTAAGATGAAATGCTTTTGTGCTAGAATTGTTGTTGTTTTTGGGTGTCTTCAAAACAAGTCTTTTACTGAACTAGCAAGCTTCATCATAGACTTTTCACATTTACCATCAGCTGACCAAACGAGCACACAAGCTACCCGATGGTAAGCCAAATCTGGAACCAATACACAATTGCATTCTCAAGACTGCAACCCTAAGTCTCCAAATGCATTGCCCAACCTGAGGACTAAGATGAAATGCATTTGTGCTAGTAATTTCACAGGTTGATTTATCCCCACACCAAAACACAAAATTGCGAACACTGCCACTTGGCGGTAGGTAAAAGGATAAGATGTTTTTAGCAAACTGGACAGGCACTACACAAGTTCTCTTAAATCTGTGTCAACAATTGGTATGATTTATGACGCGGACTTTAAGAATCAATTGAATGCATTGGAGGGTAGCCTTCAGACTTAATTATGTATTTATATTATGTATATAATTTTATCAATCACCCCCAAGGATTTTTGCCTGTTCTTGTTACATGCACAAACATTTCTCTAACAGGAGATGTATTAGACTTAATGGATTTGTTGAGTATCTATTTTAAATCATAATCATTGCAAGTCTGAAACTAAATTTTACTGCAACCATTTTTGTTTATAAAATAATAAATACAAATAAATCACAGGACAATGTCACACAAATTGACCTAGTACCAAACTAAGCTCTAGGCTTGCACTATGGGTACTAGACAACAATAAACATACTTAAATAGAGAAATACATACTTAAATAAATAGAAAACATCCAAGACTCAGGAACAAATATTCGCACTCATCACACAAATATCTGCCCTTACTGGGGTTTGAACCCAGGACTGATGGCTTCGGAGGCAGGGTCACTACCAACTAGGCTAGTGTGTCGTCGTTTTAGGATTATTTTACCCAGGTTTACCTATCTAAGGTTATTTTATCAGTTAAAACATTTTAAAAACTCTGAAGCAATGAGATTTTAAGTACTTACAATTCTTACACATAACTTTCAGACAGGGATGAGTATGGATTTTCAATGAACTTTGGCACAGTTCAAAGATAATTCTTATAAAGGTGGGTACGAATTAGAGCAGCCCGGTTGAGGCTTGGTTGTCGTATTCACTCACGCGCTGCGCGCGAGCAGAGCGCGGCGAGCCACCGAGAGTCGGCCTTTTGACCATGCTCAAAGGCGCCTCAGTATGCATGCCTCGCGTAATTTGGACATGTACCCAAGCGTGCCGCGGGCAGAACGGCAAGTTCTAACTTGTAATTTGGTGAGTTAAATGTGTACCACATGAATTACAATATTTGTACAATTGCTTCTGACGCCATTTTGAACAACGCACAAAGACGGGGCTCGGCCAGCACGCTGCCTCACCTGCGCATGTTTATGTGCAATAATTTGGCTGGCGAGCCTGCCTCAGGCTGAGCCACTCAAATTCATACCCAGCTTTAGCTTCATTTCTGTTACCTGAACAACTGGTTGCTGCAACATGGAGCCCAGCTGAGCTGGAGAGGCCATTGGAGGTAGTGGGGACTGCGGGTATCCTGTCATGTAGCCGAAATCTAAAACATTACACTCAAATTCAGAAAATTACTCGTAAATACATTATAATATCTTAACAGTCTATAGGTATTAACAAGACAATGTAGAATAAAAAAATGTTTACTGGCTTGAGAAGGCGCCGCGCCGAAATCTTGGCCGGCGTCGAGCTGAATGCCCTCCTGAGGCATAGCGCCAAATCCCGGGCTGTAAGCGGGCGCGGGACTGTACCCCGGTGCTGGGCTGTACGGCGGCGGAGCCCCCATCGCCGCCACATCGCTCACCCGCTTCGCCTTCCGCAAACCTCCCGGCTGACCCACTACACAACGACAAAAACTATACCAACATCCCGCTCTCAATATGATAAATAATCCAACAAAACCACCCACTCACCGTTCCTGGAAGCGTTAAAATTCATTTCCAAATCAATTTAAGCACTACCAATAGTGAAGAAACATAATTAAAAGTCTAATTAGCAAGTTTTTCAGATATTTCGCTGAACGAAACACATCATCATCAGCTTGTCTCAATTTCGGTGACGTTTCAATGACAGAAAGATTTTTATTCCTTGTAGCAATTTAGGTGGACCAAGATGCAAACCATACTGCCTTGAACTTAAGACAACTTACATGAGGCAACAAGTTAAATTAAAAAAGCAGAGATGTTTTTGGAAAAACTTTGACTTTCAAAATAATTTCTATGATGTCAACCGTAATATAAATTATCTTATCAATTTAACCATTACACAAGTCAGTTTGTGTTTCTTGCTTCAAATTGACCACGTTTCAAATATATAATGCGATCTCTGTCCTTCTCACATGTATCACTAAAAGTAAAAGGGATAGGATGAAAACAGTTTTGGAATTCGTCATTGTTTTTGACGTTTGAAAAGTTGACAAGAAGTGTCAAACGACGCAGTGGTTGGCTTATCAGGGAGGGACTCATTTATCAACAGTTTTGAACAACAAAAGCGTATTACGAGTTTTATATCGCTTGTTTTTAACTTCGTAATGCAATAGCTTTGTTAAGTTTTATTTGTAGGAAGTTTTAGTTGTTTTAATCATGGCGTTAACGAACGTGTTGTTGGTAAGCCAAATAGCTGGCTACTTTGTGGCGCTTATCCTCTCGCTGTGTATCTTGGTCCCGATGAGTATGCACGTCCACGAGTTCAGGTACCTATTCTTGACAACTTTTTAATTCATGTAGTAGCTATTAGAAATGGTGGTAAAAGCAGTCAAATTGCAAGGAACCGATAATAAATAGGTGATGTATGAACTGTTTATTATTTTTAAACTTTATCTGCTAAAGTAGCTTTCAGTATTAACTGACTTTGCATTGTAGAGTTGATGTCACTGCAATATCATCCCTGACACATTTTCCTTGTCTACCCGATGTCAGCATTTAGCGCTTTATTAGTACTTAATCATTACGCTTTTATTTTTTCTTGCCGTCAAATCAATTACGTGTAAATGTTGGTAACCCTTCATATCATCGAATTTCATTAAAAAAAATAGACTGCCGAAAGAAATTTACTGGTGCGCCGGGACATGCCTTTTGATAAAATGAAAAATCTGTGTAATATATATATTTTTTTTAATGGCATGGAGAAGGCAAATGAGCACACAGGCCACCTGATATTAAGTGGAAACTGTGACCCATAGACATTCGCATTCACAAGACTGCAATCCTAAGACTGCAAATTATGCGTTGCCAACCCTGAGGACTAAGATGGAATGCCCCTATGCTAGTAATTTCACCGGCTGTCTTATCCCCAAACCGGAACACAACAATGCGAACACTGCTGTTTGGCGGTAGGTTAATGGATAAGATGGTGGTAGCGATCCGTTTTGATAAAGTACCCGTAATGTTATATGTTCCAGTGGGCACTGCCTGCTGTTCTCGGAGGGGTCCTGGCAGGAGACGGATGGGCAGCTGGCCGTGACCTGGGCCTCGAGGGCATACTGCAACTACGTCATCATTGTCGGCATCCTCATGTTCATCGTGAGCCTGGTCCAGATCTATAGGTTAGAATTTGAGCAACTGCTACTGCGTAATTAGGTCAGTCCTACTGAAGTAGGCTTTAAGTTAAACATATTGTGGGACGCCGACCTACCTAAAAGCAGTTCTTTCTTAATTATAAGGCAATTTTTGTTTTTTTAAACATTTATTTTATTTCATACTTTTTAGTAATCATATCTTAATATACTGTTATGTAGTTGCACATCTCGATTAATAAGAAACAAGCAACGCCGCGGGAAAATCATAGTTATATATTTAAACCATTTAAATGTCCTTCTACACTTCGCCACTCTTGAAATAGGCACTGTTGGAGAGTTTCGGTGGCCATCAGTGGTGTTCATCATCAGTTTCACTTCAACAAATAATACATTTGAATGCAAATGCTGGATTTGTTACTGAAATTACTAAAATTTCTATATGTACTCCCATAATAAAAGGAGTTTCCTCGATTTATCCAAGATCCCATAGTCAGATCCTATCAAACGAAAAATCAATTTTTCAAATCGATCCAGCGGTCTTGGAGTACGTAATCGGGGAAAATACATAAAAAGAGGAAAAATATATCATGATGAATTGAGAACTTCCTCCTTGTCTTGAAGTCGGTTAAAAATCGTCACTAAGAAACGACATTAATCGTCATTAACTGATTGATGGTTGCGGCGGTAAGTCTATTGAGTGTGAGATTGTAGGCTGATATTTGCATATTTTTTTCAACATACGTTCATACATAACATCACGTCTTCATTCCCTGAGTGCGGTAGCCAGAGCTAGAGAAATACCAACAACTCTAAAAAGACTTGGTGATACTTCCCTAACCATATTTTGCATAAACAGGCTAATATGGTTATCAGTGTATTAGTGACAGGTTGCAAGCCCGTCGTCTAACAGTACTAGAACTACTACAAGGCTCATCGCCTATTCGCCTCTTACGACTTCCACGGGAAGACATGGAGTGGCACTATTCTAACCCGGGAACTATTGGATATTGAATTAATTATTATTAACATTTTGGTAACCGTATTTGTCATTATCGGCGAAGAAGTCCTGAAAAGAAGCTCCTGTTCCAGGCTGTCCATGCTCCTGTACCGCGACCGGGACAGCTCGTTCCTCTCGGCGTTCCTGGAGGCGGCGGGGTGCGCGGCGCTGTGCGCGCTGGCCGTGTCGGCCGCCGCCGTGGTCACGCTCGGCTTCATGACCTGGTGCCAGATCATCGTCGCAAGGTTCCCCAGGTACACTACCTATTAGAGGTGACACCTACCTACTGTCTTCCGAGTACGCGTCTACAATGACTAGATCCAATGACTAGTTTTACGAGTTTTTAGAAGAACGCGATTCGGTGAGTTTTTCCGCAGTTTAACAATTACAGGGCAGGGCGGTGGGGGGTGTCGCGGGCCGCCGCCGCCAACTCGCTCAGATGGCGTTCTTGAACTGTCCGGGCAGGCGCGTACATATTTTTGAGTGAGCCGAGCGGTTCCGTGTAAGGATGGCGTACGTCGACAAAAACATCAAATAAAGATTTAACAATAAATAAATTAAATAAATAAAAAAAATGTGTTACGTTTTACAAAAAAATCCGTAAAAAAGAAATTACAAAATTTGTCAACCCTTATTAAATAACGTCAGTTCAGTATCTTAGGTATACAGTATACTAGGGTTGACACTACTTTCGTAATTTCTTTTTTACGGATTTTTTTGTAACACGTTGTATATAAACCTTAAAACATTTATTTAAAAGCAGTCTCACGTAAATATTTGGCTGCGTTACATATGCAAATATTATTATATATTAGTTAATATAGTTAGGTACTTGTAAATAAATAAATCATAGCATAATAATGACGTTTAATTTATTTTCCATTTCGTGACAACCCTAGCACATCCGCGCGTGACAGGGTTTCACTACGGTACGAAATTGTATTGTAATAATGTGGTATGGTCGGTACGCAGACGTTGACATCCGGCCCGGGTTTTAGACTGTTGAGATTGAGAGTACTTAATATAAACAATATTGTTGTATTGTGTTACATTTTGTAATTTTGTATACGTTCGATCTTTCCGCGTCACGATACGCATAAATACCTACTTGATACGCGTTGGTACACTATAAAGGGATCGCGTGATTGGACGTCCCAGCGAACACTTATTCCAGTAAATACTATACGACTCACCTCTACTACCTATACACCAACTCCTGGGATGAACTTTAACGTTGTTACAAATAGTTTTATCTTCGTGAGGCGCACGTCAAATTTTACTAGTTCAAAAAAGAACCTTGTGTCTGTCAACTAAAGTTTAAAGTCACTTTGATAAATGTCCCTATTCAGACCGTTGGGCCTTACGAGGTGATTGTTTTCTGCAGTAATCATCCGAGAAGCTGCCGCGTGCCATTGTTATTTAGCAGGATGGGAAGAAGCACTAAATTCGATACGTCGCTTACCCTATTCCTTTCGTTGACTACAAAGAAGGTAAAGGATAGGACACGAATAATTACACTGATTCTCGGCGTCATTAAGGCTACAATTTCACTTAAGCACTGAGTATAATCAATGAGTTTGTCAGTACACATACCGGAACACAAATACCGATACATCTGACTTAATGGTCGTATTTAATCACTGTGTTGATTGTGGTGAGTTTCCTGATCTTATGAAACATAGTAAGATAATTCCATTATTCAAAACGGGTAGTACTTTTGACCCCACAAATTTTAGACCAATATCCATACTACCCACTTTCAGTAAAATATTTGAGAAATTGATTTTGTCACAGTTAGCGGAACATTTTCGGTATAATAATTTATTACACAATAAACAATTTGGTTTTACTCGGGGTCGCTCGACAACCGAAGCTGGTGTTGAGTTGATTAAAAACATTTTTAATGCCTGGGAAGGGTCACAGGATGCTTTAGGTATTTTTTGTGATTTGTCCAAGGCCTTCGATTGCGTTAACCATGACACATTGATCAGGAAACTACACCACTATGGAGTTAGAGGTACTGCGCTAAACTTAATAAAAACGTACTTATACGGGAGAATACAAAGGGTAGACGTGAATGGAGTACGATCACCTGGGTCATTGGTCTCAATGGGCGTACCACAGGGCTCAATATTGGGTCCATTTTTATTCCTCATCTACATAAATGACTTACCTTACCTTATAAAGGACAACCATGATATAGTATTGTTTGCTGATGATACGTCACTTGTGTTCAAAGTTAAACGACAACAGCAGTTTAATGTCGATGTAAACAATGCTATATCAAAAGTAGTCGATTGGTTTAGTGTTAATAATTTATTACTGAATGAAAAAAAGACGAAATGTATAAAGTTCATGACTACTAATGTGAAAAATAGTCAAACTACTGTAACTATTAAAAATGACAAACTAGACCTAGTTAATGATACAGTGTTTCTTGGTATAACGTTAGACTCCAAGCTCCAATGGGGTCCTCATCTTGCTGGATTGGCGGGTAGACTCAGTTCAGCAGTTTTTGCAGTTAATAAGATTCGGCAATTAATAGACTTAGATACCGCTCGATTAGTTTATTTTAGTTACTTCCATAGTATTATGTCATATGGTATTTTACTGTGGGGTAGTGCTGCTGATGTAAATAGCATCTTTGTTCTGCAGAAGAGGGCTATTCGTGCTGTCTACAAGATGGGCCAGAGAGACTCGCTTAGAGATGAGTTTAAAGAAATTAATATATTGACCATGCACAGTCAATACATTTATGAAAACATTATTTATGTTCATAAAAACATCGCTAAATTTAGAAAGAACTGTGACATACATAATGTTAATACCAGAAATAAATATAAGCTCGCAGTGCCCTTCACGCGGCTCCATAAAATAAAAAACTCTTTTATGGGTAATTGTATTAGGTTCTATAATAAGCTCCCAAGTAATGTTACTGAACTATCAGTAAATAAATTTAAGAGTTACGTTAAGCGTAAACTAATTTCTAAAGCATATTATTGTATTAAAGACTATATTAATGATAACAATGCTTGGGACTGAATTGCTTGTAATAAAATGTTTAGTCCTTACGACAAAAGGTTGCGAACGTCGAAAAAAAAAAAGACATCCGACAGAGTTTCTTACAGGTTCTTCTCTGATCGGTCGCGATTTGAACCTGCAGTCAATTTAGGCTAAGTCGCTACTATGACGTTTCAAAAGAGTTTATTATTTGTAAACCTACTTGAATAAAGATTATTCTGATTCTGATTCTGATTCCGAAAAAATCAATGTAGGACGATCGGAATGCACGACTTTTATTGCTAACTAGCTACCCGTTAGCGGCTTCGCCCTGCTGTAAATTTTAACTTTCCCGGTGGATTTTTTCTTCATAAGAACCTTCACCTGACGATAACGAACAAAACGAAAAAGAATTAGCGAAATCCGTCCAGCCGTTCATGCGTGATGCCGTGACCAAGAGAAATAGGGATTCATATATATATATTCTACTATATACATTCGGGAACGCCGCGTTTATATTACGCTATCTTGCTCAAACACGTGTTGACAGGTCGGTGGCGTCCGAACAATTGACTCGGATTAGGCGCTCAGCGCCTATATTCAGGCGCTCAAGCCCTCGCGCCCGGTCATATATATTGCTCTTTTTGTTTTCATCTAAGGTTACAATGGTGATGTTTTAAATTAAATCCGAACCTTGTTTACAGCTGCGACGTCGCTGCTGGCCAGAACATCGATGAGAACGACAAGATATCCACGAATGGATTCTACATGGAGATGGGCACAGCGCAGGTAACTGACTGGCTTGCACTCGCTCACTCATTTAGACCAGGGCCTACTTATCTACATTCTTCAGCTTTGTCGAGTCCTTGTACAACCCTGTTATAATAATAGCTTCAAGTCTCGAAAGAAATGAAATCAAAATAAATCAGGTCTTTCTGTGATAGGGTTTTATCGTTTGTGAACTGTACCTCAATAGCATAGATTTCTGGTAGCGATTCACCGTTTCGCATTTCATCTTGATCGTGTATTTCATTTTCGGTTTGGGTCACAGTCGTAGTTTTTTGTTAGCTTTAGTCGCATTTCACATCGCGATCCCGTATTTTGTTGCATCACTTAGTCTCGATCATGTAATTATTATTAGCAAAATATTTTTATTGCTTCAACAAAAAAACTATGTTTAACCGAGGTGAAATGCGCATCGGAAATCGCTATAAGAAATTAATGATTTTGAGAAACAGTTCTAATAAACGGCTTCTATAGTGGTTCTCCTATCGCTGTAAGATATCAGTCGCACCAAGCTACATATGTAGTGAATAACTCTTTTCCATCGTGTTTTCTCGGAAATGTTTATATTTGTCATGCTACTTCAGTCACTCTGTAGCTATCAAGAGAACGTGGGGGAAGGTCGCATCGAATCGCGAGATTAATAATGTAACGTTATACGTACATATTTATTTTAATTCTTGGTTTTAATCAAATAAACCATAAATCAGCTATTATATTACACTATTTACATTGGATATAATATAAGTACAAACTTAAATACATTACATTTAACATATGAATTACACTTTAGTTATATGAAATCATCAACACGCTTTAACTTTTAAAAAATAACCGCGAGCGAGAATAAGCGTTCGGAACTATTCGGTTCCCTTCGGGTGGCGTCGTATTAGCAGCGCCGGCGCGCATTGCCGGGCCGCAGAGCTCAGACGCCCCGTTAATGCTCGAGTCGAACGCACGTCACTTTTTCCGACCGGTCTCTGCAACGTCACTCAACACGTTACCGTTAGGAAGTGCTCGTCCCTAAACGTTCCTCGGCAATTTACTATTCGTTTTTATACGTGTTTAAGTTAAACCCCAGACTTGGGTAAGTGGTACATTATTATGATATATGTTGCTAAGTTATTTTGCTTAGTTAGTGTTGTAATTTTAATGCTTGGGAATGGTTACTCTTAATTATAGCCATTTTATCATAATTAAGTCTTCATTAATATTATTCTACAAGATGATTTTGCTTGCTATCCGCTACAATTGAATAGGCTTTTGGAATCATTTCAATTATCATCCACCCTCGCATATTCATAAAAAAAATATAATATTTAATTTCTCATTTTCCTTATTTCATTCGCTATCATTGTAATCTCCGTGTCTGATTGTGACCGACCACGGCAACACTACTACATTAATTAGTACTTTCCTTAAATCTTTGCCGTGGACGCTCACAAACCTTCTGGACGCTGTAATTAACGCCTTTGTTTAATGGCGCGTTCCAGGGTCCAAAGTTCGGGATTCTTGAACCCTGCCTACTGTTTATCCTGCTTCGCTTCCGCGCCGTCTGCGTAATCGGACTTGCAGCTAGCAGCCCAACGTACATCCTGGAGAGCGTCCCTACGAGCGCCCGGCGTCCACCTACGATTCCAGGATAGTACATTAACCGGGAAGAATAGGGAATTACCAGTGCTTACATATTGCCCGAACCACAACCTCTTGTTCGACCTTCTGAGTTGGCCTTTGGCCTCATTAAATTTTTATTGAACGGATTTTGCCTCCTCATTTCTACTCCTGTAGGGACAACGTAGGAGGTAAACGATAGCCGTGACACTGGCGCCCTTTAAACGTGGTTAATGCGTAGGTCTGGTAATTTCTTTTCGTACTGGTGGTAGTTAGTGTATGTGGTGGCTTATTTTTGTGGAACGTTTTTTTTTATTGTATTGGTTTTTAAATGCTACTAAGGTGCACTTAACCTTTAATGAATTAGTGCTGTACCATTTCAGAGGTTATAAAAAAACTTAACGGTTTTTTTTTCAACTTTCAAATCTACCCTTTTTTTTCATGCATTGTAAATTTTTAACAAGCATATCGGTTTATAAGGGATAGTTTATTATAATATTGTAGTAATTTTATTTAAAAAACGTATAAAGGCGTGTAGTGCACACTAGTAGCACACTTTTATTATTATTTTGCTACTAATAAGAATAATAAAAAAAAAACCAGACGTTCAAATTTTAAAGAAAAGTATGTAACAGTACGGAGAACGGTATTAATTTTAATTTAGTAGTTCGCTTCGCACCACTTATCCAACTGATGGTAATTTTGGCACAATGTTACCTGTTAAGTACCTGTCATTGCAAAAGTCGGAACTGGAGTATGAAGTTTTGATTAGGGGTGCTACTGCTGCTTCTTCTGTGGAGGAATTAAGAAAACAAATTGTTAAATTAGCTCGCGAATACCCCTCGGAACACATACTGGAGTCCCCGCTTGACAGCAAACAGGATCTTAGAGGTTGTCTAGAGGTTCTCACAAAAATTCAGATTCATATAGATGCGTCAGATGCTAGTGTACCTGGTATTATGAGAACACAAAATATGTTAAACCATTTGCACAATAGAATTGCGAGGATAACGTGTAGTGACGAGGTTAGGAAACAGTATGATGATGTTGTTAAAGCACACAAGTTTTTGTGTAAGAAGCTTGCGGATCTTCAATCCAAAGGATCCGTGCCTAGTATTTCTAGCGCAGGCACTGGATCCACTAGCGAACCATTTTCAGTCATGCCTGAAGTGCAGAACTTGTTTTCTGTGACATGCGATAGGGGGTCAGCTGACATGGCAAAATTAAAATTCAACGGGAAAACTTGCGTGCGCTCCTTTATACAGCGTGTTGAAGAATTTATAATAGCTCGTAATGTACCCTCAAGTAAGGTTTTAAATTTCGCAACCGAAATCTTTCAAGACGACGCGCTTCACTGGTTTCGCTCTGTGAAGGATAAGGTGTCATCTTGGCAAGAGCTGTCTACGAAATTGAAAGAAGATTTCGATCAGTCCGACTATGATTATCGGCTCATATCAGAGATTCGTTCACGTACTCAGGGTGAACGCGAAAACATAACTATTTATCTCTCGATCATGAGTGGGATGTTTGCGCGTTTATCCAAGGCTGTTACCGAGACGGATCAGCTGGAAATCCTGCTTCATAATATTCGCCCGTGCTATGCCAGCACTCTGGCATCAGCAGCACAGATTACATCAATAGACTCCTTACGTAACTTATGTCGTAACTATGAGGCTATACAGGCGCGTCTTTCGCAATTTCAGGAACCACCTAAAGCCACACCTGATACTCTTGCCCCCGAATTTGCGTATAATAACAAAAAGCAAAACAGTGTACCTAATAATAATAAAGACAACAAAGTACACTTTACATACAATAGGAATTACAATAAAGGAAATTACTATAAAACACCAAATTTTAATCCACAAGGTCACTCCAAAAATCATCAGCAAAATTACGTACATGCAGTTGAGGTTAGCAAGAACAAGCCATATTGCCCTAGGTGTCGTAACAACACTCATCATATTCGTCAATGCCAGGCCAATCGTGACCTTGTCTGTTTTAAGTGCGGAATGAAGGATGTGAAAACACCTGATTGTCCTGTGTGTTCCAAAAATTCAAAAAACTAATAAATCAGAATTGTGGAAATTTTGACAAGCAAGATTGGGAAACTTGGCTTGCATTTATTACAACATTTTCTTCAGCTTACAAAGTTTCTACAATTCTGCATTCGAAACCTATGGGTGATCCTAGGCCTTATGTAAATATAAGGATAAATAATAATATTGACGCTTGTGGTTTACTTGATTCTGGAGCTGCAGTATCCATTTTAGGGAATAATGCTCACAAGCACCTTGCTGACTGCACTTTGCACCAGGATGACCATATTAATGTGGTCGCTGCAGGTGGCCAATCTCTAAAAACTATTGGTTATATGAACTTGCCCATTTCATTTGAGGACCAGTTCCATATTATTAAGGTTCACGTTATACCCGAAGTTGAAACTCCTATTATTTTAGGCGTAAATTTTTGGAGGGCTTTTAAAATCTGTGCTCAGTATTTGGGTAGTATAACTTTGTCGCAAGAACCTTTATCAGAAGTAAAAGTGACTTTAAATGATAACTTCATTCACTCTTACGATAATTTAGTTAATTCTCAAAAAGCTATAGCAGACAATGTTATAGCTCAGTTTAAATCAATATCGACTGAAGAAAAAGGCTTGGGCAGAACAAATTTAATTACTCATCGTATAGATACTGGTAATGCTCAGCCAATCCGACAGCGGTATTATAGAATGTCACCGGAGAAACAGCGTATTCTTCTTGAGCAAGTTGATGAGATGCTGTCTCTTGATGTAGTGGAGCCTTGTGAGAGTGCATGGTCATCTCCTGTGCTCATAGTCAATAAGAAGAACGGCCAGCCCAGGTTCTGTCTAGATAGTCGAAAGTTAAATGCGGTTACCAAACGCGATGCATACAACTTGCCCTATGTGGCGGAAATATTGGATAGCTTACGGGATGCGAAGTATTTGTCGAGCATCGACCTATCTAAAGCATTCTGGCAGATACCTATCGCACCTGAAGACCGCGATAAGACGGCTTTTTACATACCAGGTAGAGGCACCTTACGTTTTAAAACGACTGCTTTTGGATTGACAAATGCCCCTGCTACTCAACAACGCTTAGTAGATTTACTATTCGGGGATATGGATTTTAAAACATTTGCGTATCTTGATGACATTGTCATCATAAGTTCATCATTTGAAGAACATGTCTCTCGCTTGTTGCGCGTTCTGAATAAACTAAAACAGGCTAACTTGACGGTGAATTTTGAAAAGTGCAAGTTCTTTCGAAGCCAACTTAAATATCTAGGTTACGTAGTGGATGCTCGTGGGTTACGTACGGACCCTGATAAAGTGGATGCAATCCTTAATTTTCCCACACCCACCAATAAAAAGGAATTAAAACGCTTCCTCGGCACCGCGACGTGGTACCGACGCTTTGTTCCGAATTTCAGCTCCGTAGCCGGTCCGCTAAATAAGTTAACTTCATATGGTAAAAAGTCACCTCCTTTTAAATGGACACCGGAAGCTGACGCGGCTTTTAACGCTTTAAAAGAATCTTTAGTGTCTGCGCCAGTTCTTGCATGTCCGGACTATACCAACTCTTTCGAAGTCCATACGGACGCGAGCAATTACGGGGTTGGCGCTATGCTCACGCAGACTCTAAATGGAAAGGAACACCCTATTGCCTACATGAGTAGATCCCTTACCAGTGCCGAGAAAAACTACAGCATCACAGAAAGAGAGACTCTCGCTGTACTAGTTGCTCTCGAGCACTGGCGCTGTTATCTCGAAAATGGGCAAACGTTTACGGTGTATACTGACCATTCTGCGCTGAAATGGTTCCTTACGTTGGACAATCCAACGGGCCGCTTGGCGCGTTGGGGAGTTAGGCTGTCATCATTTAATTTTGACATTAAGCATCGCCGTGGTGTAGATAATGTTATACCCGATGCCCTCTCTCGTGCAGTCCCCAATGCGGCCATTTCACTTGAAAATGCTTTTAGAAATACACACGATGTTTGGTTTACAAAGATTTACAACGGTTGTCTATCAACTCCGAGCAATTTTCCTAATTATTTAATTAATAATAATTCTTTGTATCGTCTGTCTAAAGAAAAGTCATCTCTAACGTCCGAATTCGCTTGGAAAGAGGTTGTGCCCAGTGAATTTCGCGACAAAATAATAGCCGACAACCATTCGGAGCCGACAGCTGGACATCTTGGCATTTTCAAAACCTATAGGCGTTTGTCACTCACTTATTACTGGCCTGGTATGCACAAAGATGTTGTTAGGTTCGTGGGCTCTTGTTCTATCTGTTTGTCTTATAAAACACAAAACCACACTACGTTGGGTCAAATGGGTCGTCCGAAACAGTGCTCACGACCATTTCAAATGATCTCAATTGATTTTGTTGGGCCTCTCCCAGTCACTAGGAAGCAAAACAGCTTTATGCTTGTAATAACTTGCTGCTTTTCAAAATTCTGCCACATCTTTCCGTTACGTCGCGCAACTTCAGATTCGATGGTCAGGATCTTAGAAGACTCCATTTTCCTAGTCCACGGCATTCCGCAGACCATATTCCTAGACAATGGGAGCCAGTTTATTAGTTCTTTTACGGATGCCTTATTTAAAAAATACAAAGTCCCAAATGTGTACTTTACTCCCAGATACACGCCACAAATCAATACCGTGGAACGTTACAACAAGACTATTGTCACAAGCTTATCCACATTTGTCGAAGGTGATCATCGGACTTGGGACTCTTTTATTCCCAAGGTGCAATTTGCGATAAACAACTCCGTCAATGAAGCAACTGGTTATACCCCATCTTTTCTTGTTTACGGTAGAGAGCTTGTCTTATGCGGTTCGCACTATACAGATGCCGATCTAGGTGACGAAGTGTTGTTTTTGCCACGGGATATTTATGCGGAAAACCTGGGAGGTCTTTCTTCTGTATTCGACGATGTGCAGGCTTCATTGTGGCAAGCACATATAAAGAATACTGCTCATTACAATCTTCGGCGTAAAGCAGCTGAATTTAATGTAGGAGACTTAGTCTTTAAGCGCACTTTTATTCTAAGCGATAAAGATAAATATTTTAGTAAAAAGTTAGCTCCTAAATTTATTAAGTGCCGTATCACTGAAAAAAGGTCACCCCTTGTATATGGCCTACAGGATATGTCGGGTAAAGATATAGGAGTCTGGCATATTAAGGACTTAAAACTCGTCAATAATTCTAAATAAATTTTATGTTTTAATAATTATTATTAGCGTACGATATTTAATTTTACCAATTACGAACTTGGGTTAACATTAGTCATCCTTGCAATTTATCAAGGATGCCTTGTTCATTGAAAGGACGCGCGAATGACCAAATGTGTTATTGTCGCTCTGATGTTCTGTGTGAAGTATGATAGATGGTATGAAAGGCGATGTAATGATAGTGTAGTGTTAATCACAATCCACAGTTTCACTACGGTTTTTAGTTTAGAACCAAAAACCTTTCCGTGACGAGGGGGGTAATGTAACGTTATACGTACATATTTATTTTAATTCTTGGTTTTAATCAAATAAACCATAAATCAGCTATTATATTACACTATTTACATTGGATATAATATAAGTACAAACTTAAATACATTACATTTAACATATGAATTACACTTTAGTTATATGAAATCATCAACACGCTTTAACTTTTAAAAAATAACCGCGAGCGAGAATAAGCGTTCGGAACTATTCGGTTCCCTTCGGGTGGCGTCGTATTAGCAGCGCCGGCGCGCATTGCCGGGCCGCAGAGCTCAGACGCCCCGTTAATGCTCGAGTCGAACGCACGTCACTTTTTCCGACCGGTCTCTGCAACGTCACTCAACACGTTACCGTTAGGAAGTGCTCGTCCCTAAACGTTCCTCGGCAATTTACTATTCGTTTTTATACGTGTTTAAGTTAAACCCCAGACTTGGGTAAGTGGTACATTATTATGATATATGTTGCTAAGTTATTTTGCTTAGTTAGTGTTGTAATTTTAATGCTTGGGAATGGTTACTCTTAATTATAGCCATTTTATCATAATTAAGTCTTCATTAATATTATTCTACAAGATGATTTTGCTTGCTATCCGCTACAATTGAATAGGCTTTTGGAATCATTTCAATTATCATCCACCCTCGCATATTCATAAAAAAAATATAATATTTAATTTCTCATTTTCCTTATTTCATTCGCTATCATTGTAATCTCCGTGTCTGATTGTGACCGACCACGGCAACACTACTACATTAATTAGTACTTTCCTTAAATCTTTGCCGTGGACGCTCACAAACCTTCTGGACGCTGTAATTAACGCCTTTGTTTAATGGCGCGTTCCAGGGTCCAAAGTTCGGGATTCTTGAACCCTGCCTACTGTTTATCCTGCTTCGCTTCCGCGCCGTCTGCGTAATCGGACTTGCAGCTAGCAGCCCAACGTACATCCTGGAGAGCGTCCCTACGAGCGCCCGGCGTCCACCTACGATTCCAGGATAGTACATTAACCGGGAAGAATAGGGAATTACCAGTGCTTACATATTGCCCGAACCACAACCTCTTGTTCGACCTTCTGAGTTGGCCTTTGGCCTCATTAAATTTTTATTGAACGGATTTTGCCTCCTCATTTCTACTCCTGTAGGGACAACGTAGGAGGTAAACGATAGCCGTGACAATAATTGATATAGAGTGGTTAATACCAGAGTATTTTTTTGATAATATTTAAGTTAACTACACCTATTCTCTATATAATTTGATCGTCGTGGTTTTAACATCTCAATGTGATATATTTCAAACTCGTGGTTTGACATTTGACATTGATAACCAAAGTACTCTATTTATTTAATAAAACACGTCACTTAATTCATAGACACGTCGGCATCATTCGTGTGTTCCGAGTTTTCACTAGGGGAAAGGATTATTTTCTCCATCTGTGTATACATATACTCGACTCGTAGCAAGTGAAGTATAATGTATGGTGGGTGCGTGTTGTAGTTCGGCGCGTGGGGCGCGTTCGCGACGTGGGTGGGGCTGGCGGTGTTCGCGACGCTGAAGCTGTGCCGCTACCACCAGCTCGAGAACATCCGCGTGTCCATGCTGCGCGAGCGCACGCGGCTCGTGCACGACGCCGGCTCCACGCCGCCCGCCGCGCGCCGCCAGCCCGAACAGGACCCACAATCTTAATTACGATATATAAATATACTATTTCTTTTAGGACAGTACAGATGCAGTCAATAAACATCCGACTATTTAAAGTATTTTAACATCGTATTTTGGAATTTCTTGCGACGCTTATCCGCGATGCTGGGGGCGATTTTTGACTTTCTAGCGCTAGAAAGTTTCACTTAAAAGTGTGCACAAACGGTGAAACCGTATTTTAGAATTACGAGCGATAGAAAATGTAAAAACGAGTGGTCCACATGATTCGTTTTCAATTCTATCATTTAACATTTTTTTTTACATCTGACAAACAAACACAAACCACAGATGTTTAATTTTCTGACAAGCTTCAAATACCTATCATGGACAGAGAACTTTAGCGGAATAAAAATATATTTATTGCATGTATAAACGTTTCATTTAATAGTTTTAAATATTAGTTTTATATATATATTTATTGCATATATAATAGTTTTAAATATATATTTATTGCATATATAAACGTTTCATTTAATAGTTTTAAATAGTCAAAGTATTTGGTTTACTGTTTTAAAAATACTGTAAGTGCACATCAATAATAATATTATCACCATAATATCAAATTCTAATTAGATCGTACGTTTATTTGTTTTTCAGTCATGATTTGAATAAACCGGTAATCGTCAACTTCCTGCGTACAACGAAACACGTGCACACATTAGGTCAATCACTAGCTTTCGAGTGAGCGGGCTTTCAAAAATACGGGATTATTGGGTTCATGCTAAAACATTCGTGTGCTAATATTTCCTATCATTCGAAAGTCGATTTCGAGCACTCCATAATAAAAAATCGCCTCCCTGGTTTTATCCGAAGCGCGAGTAAATTCACTCCATATTACCAACGTGTAAACGAGACCAATTTGATAAGTTTATTATTTATTTACCTTGCTTTTTCAATTTGATTTTTAAGAACCTTAAAACTCGCCCTTGGTCGTATAACTTCGCTCTACGCGACGACCGTTCGAGCAGAACCCGTCTGGAGTAAAATCTCTGAACAAATTATGATATCGTATGTTTATTCACTACATGTGTACACGTTAAGAATTGAACAGACTGTCCTTCAGACTTCGGTCGCAATGTGAATGGACGTAATATATGATCGATGTGGGAAGGTTTACTCCAAGGGCTTCAAGCCGAAAAAAGCCACGCTTTGACCTGTTGTGGTATTGTTTTTAACTCAGTTGCCATTACAGTCAAGCAAATAGCTAACGTAACGTTGACAATACATGCATGTCAAAACTTTTTTTTTTACCGTGATGAAGCAATGTCAATTTGATTGTAAGATGTGTCCATTCACGAATTTTGGGAGAGGTTCAGTGGTACCATTTTAGGATTGGATTTAAGAAGTGATTTTAGGATCCTAATTGAAACCAAAAATGGATACCTACCTAATGTTATGTTATACATATCTATTCGGCGAGTGTTTTGTGAACGCACGTTTTGAGTGGAGAAAGGTATACACGGGTGTAAGCGAGCGTTCAATTCCAAATGCAGCCTTGTAACCACGGGGCCACATTATCGGGATTCGGTGAAGAATCGCGTCAGCCTCTCTTTCTTTCTCTATGATAACGAAAGAGAGGCTAACGCGAATCCCGACAGTGTGGCCGTAGCATGAGACTCACCTATTTAAGTAATTGCGACTTTGTCGGAATAGCTATAGGGTGCCTTTTATATTTGTCATTATGTCCTCAAGCGACAAACCTGGAGATTGGGGAGGTCAGCGGCTTTTATAGGAAATAGTGTCAAAATAGAAAGACGCGATGAATGCTCAATCCCAAGGCCGAAGTTTTATTTCCCAACTGTTTAATTTGTCCAAATATTCATAAGTAAGATATTTTTTCTGAATCCATACATTTTTCAAAACGTTTAAAAAGATATATCTAATCTATAGGTTAGGTTTGTTATATAAAAATCCTGGAGAGTGTTTCTCAGGTTTCAGTTAAAAATGCTTAACTTATGTATATTTGGACAAATAAAACAGCCGGGATCAAAAAGTCGCCTTTGTGATAGGTGACATACGCAGTCGGTCAAATAAATATGGCCGACTGTGCTCCTCCCGTGGTGTCGTGTAGGGTAGGCGAGAGGCGACTCTGTCTGGTATTGCGCCAGTGTGCCTTCAATGCCCTGGCGCCCTCTAGCTAGAGTCTCTGAGAGCGCCGGCTCTATAATCTTTGCAGGTGTTGCGCTCGGCGCCTCCTCATGACCCTTCCACACGATAGCCTATCCCGGGCCAGCGTAAGAGACGGATTTATACATTAGAGCGAGCAACATATTCTTGTATCTAACTTTTACCCATTACTCCGTGCATCGTTGGCCAATGACCCTTAGCCCATGTGCGCTTGCACACCCTGTACCATAAGGTAATGCCGCCTCTGTGTGAAGCGATCTACTAACAAAAGAACTAACGCGAGAACGTTTTCTTAGAGACTTTGTCTTCCCAAAACATTGAAGTTACCGACCATTGTATATGTAAATGTTACTCGAAGAATGAAAGAGAAGTTTATAATTTTGTACTCTTGTAGATACCTAATATCGTAATGGAGGAGTGAACGTACTAATGCTAACTTTAGTTATAGCCTCTTAGTTTAGGGCCTTTTTAGGGTTCCGTAGTCAACAAGGAACCGTAATAGTTTCGCGATGTCCGTCTATCCGCGGTTACCTAGAATTGGTACTATAAAGCTGTTATTTGGCTTACTTATATATACGTTGAAATTGTGCCAACAATGTTGTGAAATATAACCTTGATTATTATTTTTCGGTTACCACAATACAAGTGTAGTAAAAGTAAAAAGAAAAAACATCATCGCCGAGGCAAGTATCGTTAAAAAGGTATGGTGACCTCAAAAGTACTGGGGCGTCGTCGTTGTTCAAAAACACTCGTGCATTTGGTTGAGACGGCCTTGCTTTTTAATAACTTTACAAGCTTTTATTTAGTTTCACGCGTCCCGGTGTCTGTAATGAAATCTTGTAAGTTCAAATTGACCCATTTCCCGGTTTACGATTGAGCTGAAATTTGGCATGCCTACGAGTACGTAACCTCGATGAAAATACAATATTGCACCATCGAGCTGGGCCTCTATTCAACTGCGTTATAACGATATCGTTTTTGACCTGTTTCCGTATTGTCAACGTTTTGATAACTCTTATGTCATTTACAATAATTGCGACTGTGACATAAACGATTCTTAAACGTGTCAAACACGATATTGTTTTAACGCACCTGAATAGAGGCCCAGGGCTGGAATTCTACAAGGTAATAACGATATCGTATTTGACGTGTTTCCGCATTGTCAACGTTTTGATAACTCTTATGTCATTTACAATAATTGCGACTGTGACATAAACGATTCTTAAACGTGTCAAACACGATATTGTTTTAACGCACCTGAATAGAGGCCCAGGGCTGGAATTCTACAAGGTAATAACGATATCGTATTTGACGTGTTTCCGCATTGTCAACGTTTTGATAACTCTTGTGTCATTTACAATAATGGCGACTGTGACATAAACGATTCTTAAACGTGTCAAACACGATATTGTTTTAACGCACCTGAATAGAGGCCCAGGGCTGGAATTCTACATGGTAATAACGATATCGTTTTTGACCTGTTTCCGTATTGTCAACGTTGATAACTCTTGTCATTTACAATAATGGCGACTGTGACATAAACGATTCTTAAACGTGTCAAACACGATATTGTTTTAACGCACCTGAATAGAGGCCCAGGGCTGGAATTCTACAAGGTAATAACGATATCGTATTTGACGTGTTTCCGCATTGTCAACGTTTTGATAACTCTTATGTCATTTACAATAATGGCGACTGTGACATAAACGATTCTTAAACGTGTCAAACACGATATTGTTTTAACGCACCTGAATAGAGGCCCAGGGCTGGAATTCTACAAGGTAATAACGATATCGTATTTGACGTGTTTCCGCATTGTCAACGTTTTGATAACTCTTATGTCATTTACAATAATGGCGACTGTGACATAAACGATTTTTAAACGTGTCAAACACGATATTGTTTTAACGCACCTGAATAGAGGCCCAGGGCTGGAATTCTACAAGGTAATAACGATATCGTTTTTGACCTGTTTCCGTATTGTCAACGTTTTGATAACTCTTGTCATTTACAATAATGGCGACTGTGACATAAACGATTCTTAAACGTGTCAAACACGATATCGTTTTGACGCACCTGAATAGAGGCCCAGGTCTGATGATGTAGTCTGAAGGTGGCGACAGGATCTCCGCTGTGCTTCACGTAGACCCACCGTGTTTGGATTCATTAAGTTGGCCTTGATAAGCAGTAAATAACTTTGCAAAAAAAAGTACAGTCGGCAGCAAAAGGTTGTCTCAAATGAAATTTTTGCCAGAAACTTATTCAAGGGGAGAGTGGAATTAATCTTCAGACTGACTTTTGCAATTCTCTGAGATTGATGTTTGAAGCAATAATGATTTGTTAAATTATAAAAAAAAATATTGTTAGTTGACTAGTGTTAGATTAAATAATGATATTTTTTTCTAAAAGATTAGTTGAGCTGGGTTTATTTTCAACGCGTAGGTATTTGAACCGCTCAAAGTAGGTAAGGTTAGAACTGCGATTAATATTAAAAGATTCAATAAAAAAAAACCTTGTTGGGACCTATGTTATTCGGGATTTTCTTTAATGTATTATTATGTATCTGTATATGTGTTTTTTAATTACACAATAATATCTGTATAAGTCGAACAAGTCGAGATGAAATATTGAGATGGATATCCTATTGAATGGTGGTCATTGAGTTTTTTAGAACATTTTTAATAACGGTAGTAATATATTTTAAACATTAAATCAACATAACGTATTAAGTAAAACAGCCCGACACCCCAGTCAGGTCAGAAAGATATAAATATACAGGGCGTCCCACGGCTTTGCCACATGGAAGGAAAGTAACTTGAATATTGTAGATGGAACATTTTACTGAAAGAAGACATTATTTTAATTTAAAAAACAATTTAAACTGCATTCATAGATATTTAAATAATTACATGGTTGAACCGGGAATCGAACCCGTTACACGAGAAAAATAATTACCCTGTAGCTTTATCATACCGATCGAAAGGCTTCATCATAAGGATTATTTTTTGTTAAATAACATAGTGTCATAAATAAAAGAAAGACCATGAAATTTAACATTTGATGTGAAATTTTGTTCAGAAAAATGAAAAGCTGATAGATAGAGAAATAGATAGATTTAGATTTTTTTATGGGGTTATTTCAAAAATTTATTTTACAAGAACCAGTATGAAAGTGTCCACGACCTATAAACAGAACTTACGACGTATTATTCTAAATATCCACCACAAGATCAAAAAGTCGACAGGGAGCGAAATAATCAAAAGAGTGCGACTTTGTATTCAACAGGAAGGGACTCATTTTGAGCATTTGATAAATTGATGAATTTTGTATTAAAATTGTTAAAGTTCATGGTCTTCCTTTAATTTCTGACACTATGTTATTTAGCAAAAAATAATCCTTATGATGAAGCCTTTCGATCGGTATGATAAAGCTACAGGGCATTTTTCTCGTGTAACGGGTTCGATTCCCGGTTCAACCATGTAATTATTTAAATATCTATGAATGTAGTTTAAATTGTTTTTAAATTAAAATAATGTCTTCTTTCAGTAAAATGTTCCATCTAAAATATTAAAGGTACTTTCCTTCCATGTGGCATAGCCGTGGGACGCCCTGTATAAAGCGTGGGAAAAGAAATCGCAGTTACCAATTGCAATTTTAATAAAGTAGTAGGAACATGTGGCAATAGCCCAAGTCATCGTTGTAGTGGTCGCGATGCCATGATTTTGTGATGATTGGCAAAGTCGGACAGTAAGGGTGAATATATACAGAGATTATTTGAAGGCAAAAACCGAGCGGTGGTGGGATGTGTACTGGAGCTATCTAATGCATCTGTTTCTATATTTTTTAAGACATTTGGTCGCTAACATTATTGTTTTCTGTTTGTAATAAAACACGTGTATAGGGCCTCTATTCTACTGCGTTATAACGATATCGCGTTTGACGTGTATTAAAATCGTTTATAACTCTACCGCCTTTATTAACAATGACATAGGAGTTATCAAAACACTTTAAAGGCGATATCGTTTTACCCCTGTAGAATCTCGGCCCTGTCGACTAGAAAGAAATGTATCCAGTTTTTCATCTTATTGCATTGTAATAAAGGCCAAAAGTGGATATATGTGTTCGCAGTGGACTGTACAGTCAAGGGCAAAATAATTTTCATTATAAAGTTGAAAAAATAGGTTTTCTTCGATTTTATTGTTATAGTACCTAATAAGGTAAAAACATTTTTAAACTGGTGTGTGTGTACATATTTTTGCGCTAGACTGTTCTCGATGTATATGTGTCGACATATCTTAGGGCACAACAGACTTACAATTTACCTGCAGTCCCGTCTTAGGTTGCCTGTCTGAACAACATCTTTAACCTTTTCAACGCCATTGACGGATATTTCCGTCATGGTTGACAGCGCAAAATAGACCTGAGTATCTATGAGGCAAGGTTGTCATTCACTCTAGTTTTGTATTGACATAGCGTTGTAAAGGTTAAAATCATTTATGAACCTTGCAAGAAATTGATTGTGGTCTAATACTATGAAGGACGTTAGTCTGTATTGCTCTTAGTCTGGTCGGGCTCGGTTGTTATAGCCAAGTGTATTGATAATTAGAATTTAATTATATAAATCATGTTATACCTATTAATATTTACTTTCAGAATGAACTAAACGTGTAACTGATTTAGTTTTTATAAGAATGTGATAATTTTAACTAGTAAGATAATGTTATGTACAAAATATGCATTGTGTAACGTAGTTTTAAGGTTCCAAAATAAAAAGGAACTCTTGTTATTTATAAAACAAACATTATTTTCGTCGTTTAGATCTCATAGGTATGGTCGATTATTTATTTTATTTGTATTAAATTTTATTGTTTTACCTTTTGAGTGCCTAGCCTGAATTAAAAAAAACATGTTGAAATCATACAAAAATATACAAACAATTCTTATAAAAAGAAAGCTTTGTGAACCCGATTGATTTTTGATATAGTCGTCTATTTTATGTTAACCTTTTAACCACCAAAGCCTTTTAACCACGTCATTGGATTTTCGTACCGGGGACGCCGAGCGCTCAGTACGCTTCATACATTTTCTATCTGTACGGTTGCGGCATATGACGTCGTCAGCGTCAGGGGCACGTAAAGTTGCAGCTGGCTGTGACGTTTAAAAGGGTAATAAAATGATAACTTTCATTAAAATATTATAGCCTAAGTCACTCCCACAAACAAGAGGAGCCTAACGACACCTCATGTTTAAAATTTTAAGTCCTTCAAGCCGTTTAGGCTGCATTGCGTGACATATACATACGTACATACACTCTAAATACATAACACTCATTCTGAAAGTGACGCAGTCGAGTAGAAATAACAGGCTCTCAAAGGAAAAACATGCCTAAATTATATTAACAGAAACTTACCACGGGGTCGCCGAAAAATATTATTTCTATGTCGACCTTCTTTAAGGCTTAGAACGAATTAGCGGAAAAAGCATTCCATCTTGTTTGAGGTCAATTGTCATTGGATTGGAAATGACCGTGAACCTCCGAGCTTACCAACCACCACCCTTTATTCCACTTTAGTTTTGAATAACTACTTACTTTCCCATTTTGAGAATCAATCAAATGCAACATTGCAGGTTTCCTTGTGATAATGCCTGGGTCAATCTAGAATGAACCTCGTAAGGCTGATAAACACTGATTACACTTGTTTCTTTGACTTGTAAGTGGAGGTTCAAAGTGGGAATTTGAATCTAGCAGCAAGGAATGAAGTTCAGTAACCTTTGCTCCTTAAATGTCATTTTCAATTTCTCAGTGGCCTCGATTATGTATATCTTATAGCACACCGGGTCTTACGAGGATTCCTTCATGGATACAAACCACGCGACGACGTTCAGTCATTTAACCTTTTGACCGCCACGGCCGCTTGCAACTTTTCGTGCCCCAGACGCCAACGGCGTCATATGCCGCCGATTAAAATGTATATAGCGTACCGAGCGCCCGACGTCTCCGGCACGAAAATTCGATGACGTGTTTTGCTGGCTTTGGCGGTTAAAGGGTTAAATGATCAACCACCTGTTTTGTGTAAAGTAGCGTTTGACATGAAATGATTCAATATTGCGGTCGAAGGGATCAACACATTTACTCGGGTGTAAAAAAGTTTCTCTGATTTTCTCCCTCAGCGTATTGTGAAGGAAAATGGGTGGTAACAATATAAAATATTAACAGAAATAATGTCTTTGAAATGTCACTGTGCTCAGACTATACTTCGTTTTTTAAGATGAGAATAATAACGGTCAAATTCGCACATGTTTCCTTTAATAACATAGCCAATACCGAGAAATATTTGTGCAAATACTCTATATTATAGTAGACACAATTGTTTTTAATTTCTAATTTTTACTTCGTTAAAGGAAAATACGGGTGCAAAATACGGGCACTTATTCTTCTCATCTTAAATAAAACGAAGTATAGTTAGAGCTTACTAATAAAATGCATTTTCATTATTTACTATTTCTGCAACGTGAAAGTCAATCAATAAAACATATGTGGCACCGAACGTTGTTTTATTACTAAAAGAACATATAATATTATTAATTCTTATAAATAATTGAGAAGCCTTAGAGTAGTCGAAACAGGCACTCAGTACATAAACTTCATAAAGTAACATATACGAGTACAATGATTAAAAATATATGTTATACCCGTTTATAGCCCAACGAACGCGCCTAGCTTTATATAAGTAAGCTGGCCACTTTATTCAAGTACTCATTTACACAGATTCGAATAACATTTCGCCACCAACCAATCCTCTTCCAGTCTTCTCCGCTTCGCGACATAACATTCAACACATTTTTTAAGAGTACAAAATTAGATTCGTAACCTTTTTATAGCTACTTACCCTGTAACCGCAAACACTGCGCCTACACTTCTAGATCAATTTGATTAGTTTTTAATAATTTCCACAGTCAAAAATTTTGCCAATTTTGGTACGTTTAGGCACCCATGACGACCACTGCTTCTTACTCTAATGGTTAATACTAATTCGGTTATACATAAAAGCATTCGCCACCAGCAACGCTTACATATAAGAGTATGCCTTAACCGAGTATGTGCGTTTTTCAATATTCGCTTAGTATAAAACAAAAGAAAGCGGCACACACAAATACACACTTAATTATAAACACCTATCACAATGCACATCGAATAACGAAAAACAGCCACACTTACCTATTATTACACTTGAATAAATAATAAACTTATATCGCCGGCCAAGCCGTGTATGGGGTTAAATACATTTTTTTTGGGAAATAGGCCCCAGTATTTTGCAAAAGCCAAGCAAAGTGCCGCCAGGAGCACTTCTGCCCTTGGTCGCCGACTATTTTAACGTACTGAAGAGTCAAGCTTTAGGTTAGCCAGTGACGTCGTCGAAGTGGTATTAAATATAATATTAATGCAGCATTAATAACAGTGCAATTAAATTGTAAAGCACATGCTTCACACCGTTATATTATATGGCATGAAGCCTGAAATTCGTAGCGTTTATACATATTTTTTTAACGCGTACTTAGTTAACATGTTCAAGTTGTCATACTAGTTAGTTGGCGAGATCGTTTTCCTAGCCTAACCTACCTAACTAATTTGAGATAACGTTTCGGAAGGTTTATATGTGCATAATACATATAGGTAGATCCCACTCCCAGGCGAAGGGCGGCTTGCTAGTCAGTATAACTATACCGGAACCTCGTGACAAATTAAAAAGTAAAAGTAAATCGATTTTCATAAGGCAATGTTGCACTACGCCTGCCAATTCAAATA
>OX438779.1:0-223821 GCA_949316455.1 Acleris holmiana
GAGAACGTATCGAAACTTTATTTAATTAGAGTTCCGTAGTCAAACTAGGAACCCTTATAGTTTCGCCATGTCCGTCCGTCTAGAAACTATAATTTGGCATACATATTTATTAGTCAAGCCAACAAAGTGGTAAATATGACGTAAACTAAACGTTTTCTCGTCTACCCCATAGTGTGAGGTGTCATTAGATAGGTTTTTCAAATTTCAAATATTGTGGGTTTGTGAGAACAACTTTTCGGTTAAGGGATCCGTTTACGAAATATTAAGCTATAAAGCGCTAATTTTTGATAGAGTCAAGTGCCCCCCCTGCAGCCCAAACTACAAATACTAAATATCTGAAAAACATCTTCAATTAATGCACATAAATAACGAATTTAAAAGAAAAACTATCACGACTAAGTACTGAACTTAGACGTCATAGTTCTTGAGATACGGGCGAATAAAGTATTTATACCTATAATTAGTAATTAAAAAAACCCCCGACTCAAAACAATCTGTAAAAAAACTAACAAAAAGTGGTGGCCCTATAAGTTTTATTATAAATAGGTATTAATATTTTGATCCGAACGTCTCGTCGCGTAGGAATAAGGGCTAATTATTTACGGCAGGGCGGTTTGGCCGCCTACCATGACAGTTTATTTGCCATGTTATTTATCAGTGTTCAGTTAACTACCTAATTATCAAACAATCAGCCCTTACTCCTACGCGACGACGCTTGGATTAAAATTTTAGAGCCCCGTTCCCTCGCATTTGAGGATAGACATCGCAGAATATGAGGAGGGTCTCACGTGGTCGGAGCCGGTCGCCGCCGGGCCGGGAGGGCGCGGCGGCCACGGCGAGCGCGGCCAGCGCGGCGGCGAGCGCGAGCGCGCGCGCGCAGCGCCCCATCCCGCCCTGCCGCTGCTCCGCTACTGCCGCCCCACGCGCGCAAGTTCAGTCCTGGGGAGATAATGGGTTCATACATTGTTTATATAACCTAAACTTCAAATAAGTTACACCTATCTTTCAATACCACGGACTTGAAGTTTGACGCAGCCGTTTATATGTATCAAACGGAGCCTCTCAGGGTGGGGTCAACATTGGCCTATGTTAACTTTCTTCTCCAACAAAACAACGCACGATGCTTATTGTTTGTGTAGATGATTCGACGCGCGTCATTGTAAAAATAGATATAACGGAAAACGAGATCGAGTTTTTCTGGTTTTCCCTCATCTGTGGTGTATCTGCAAGGAAAATCACCGTAACTCATTTTCCCTAACTTTACAGGAGATCGTGCTAAAGTTAGAAATAATATTTTTAAGATTTTTGACAAGTTGTAATACACCTTGAACAATTTAGTCAATAAATACTAATCTCAAAATTAAATTGCTTATATTACCAAATATAAGCTTAGTTCCTGATGTTCAGTGAGTTACAATGACATTCCACGACATTATGTTTTACATTTGACATTGTAACTCAGACATACAACATAATAATGAGTAAATATTACGAAGTCTAAGAAAGAAACAATACTATCTCTGAGATACAACATGAATTATGTTATTCAACATAAATTATGAATTACGATTGAAATTAAACAAAGCTAAAATAATTCAATCTGTTATATTATATATATTAATAAAAGTAGTAGTAGTAGGTTTTGCCTAGATGGGCATTGTAATAATGTAACCATGTACTTTCTTTTCTTTATTCAATAAAAAAAATGAAAAATAAAAAAAAGTTTTTCACAAACTAAGCATAATCAGCATTAACAAATGAGCATCTTCTTGGTTTGTGATGGTTTTTGGCGGGATGTTATTTTGTTGAGCGTTATAGCTCAAGTTGCGATGTAATCACGTTTATAGTTTCCGATACTTACAAGTTTAAAAATTGAAACTTTATTACCAATCCGTCAATCAATCCGTGAAAAAAAATCGAAGTTGTAGTACAATGTTTTTCATGCCTTATTTAAATAATCAGTAGAAAAAACCATCCACTACTAAAGATATTATGTTGCTCACCTCAGCGGATCGTAACTTACAATGTTTTCCATTTACCTAACTCTTAAACGGGAAGGAATTGAGATACAATGATAAGAGCTAAAATTCGCAATTTTCATGTTGGTCACGTGTATGATTGTAACCCAAAATAGCTTAAAAATGAGTTACGATGCTTTTCCTTGCAGGTGTCGCAAGGATCTGTGGTGTATACCAAAAATAATTGTATTGTTGGCTAAGACACAATGTTAATCATTTTGTTACTTCTTAATTCGATTAATTCCGTAAGCTTATGCTATACAGGGTGTTTAGTAGCCGAGTGCAAGGTCTTATAGGGAAAGTAGAGCAAGTCATTATTAGCATTGCCTATTTTATAGTACGGGCTGACAAGTCAATTTCAGTTTGATTTAGCACCCGATCAAAAATGAATTAAATAGCTCTGATTTATGTAAATAAACTCTAAAGCGACCCAAACCAACCCAAAATGTGAGGTCAGGCCTGTAATAATTAATTGCAAAAAAGTATATCATACCAAGGTCACTAGGTACATAAACAAGTGGATAAACAAGAATTAACTTGCCTAATACGCTACCATAGATACGTGTACTGACTAAGGTCACACGTGCTACGAAAGCGCTACAAGAAAACGAAGCCACGACTAAAAAGCTATTCCAGCCGGCGGCGGCATGTAAATGCGAAACTATTTGCAGCCGAGCAGACACAAGTTTCCCCGCTCGTCGCTGGACTCGAGCGAGCTGGCGGCCCGCGAGGAGTGCGCGAGACGTGACGAAGGGCTAGGATTCTACACGGTAAAGACGATATTACCTTGGACGTGTTTCCGTATTGTCAACGTTTTGATAACTCTTATTAACTTGACAGTGCTGGCGGCCGAGTTAAAAACAATATGTACTAAGACACGTCAAAGGCAACATCGTTTTACTCCAATAGAAAAGAGGCCCAGTTCGAGTGTAAACAAAGATTCCTCGGTCGCCTTCATTAAATTTTGTTAAACAACGAAGACCTGCCATTCACACGGAGTCGCGAGCACCCGCTAGTGTGGGTAGCTCCATTACTTTATTGGAAATGTCTAGAAAGAACTTCGGGGCGAGGACGCACATATGAAATATTTGACAGTTGTTTTATCCTTGATATATGGCCAAGATGGATGTTCAATGAGACGATTGCTCTTGGAGATAGGTGCGCTTAATATGAATAGAATTACATGTGATACTCAATTATTATTGTTTCGAGATATGATTGCAGTAGTATGTGGGTTGTTAAATAGATCAAGTCAAATATAAATGTATAGTGGAGTGGATACAAAAATACACGAGATGTCAGTTGAAGAGAAATGGCAAGTCAGATTTGAAGGATGAGGGGTCGTCGCGGGCTGCCGTGTCCCGAGTAATGCGCCCGCGGCCGCGCGCGTGCCCGCACATTAGCGGCGCGACAAGAAGGGTTATCACGCGACGCAAGCGGGGGGGGGGAGGGGGGGGCGAGTGATGGATGGCCGCAGCTTGGGAGAGGGGGGGGTAGTCGGATCTGAGATTGATGTATTTTTTACGAGGCGCTTACCTGCCCGAGCCCGGTTTTACTCGTATTATA
This sequence comes from Acleris holmiana, assembly GCA_949316455.1. Classification (NCBI taxonomy): domain Eukaryota; kingdom Metazoa; phylum Arthropoda; class Insecta; order Lepidoptera; family Tortricidae; genus Acleris; species Acleris holmiana. Next base: position 3,585 of record OX438779.1, read on the forward strand.
TTTCATAATGTGACAGCACTCCGATACTAGCTTGCCGTCCAAGATCTGGCGATATCGTGAATATGAAAACAGCGCTCGGGGAGCCGCCGCGGCGACCCGCGACGCTCCGGCGGGAGTCGAGGCGCGCGGCCGAGCGAGTACCTATACAACTACTCATTCATCACAACGTATCCTTGTAGGTACGCTATGCGAGTATCAACTAACTGCTATTGGAATGGATTACCAATTGATATACTCGTACTCGTGGGTGTGTGGGAACTTCGTCGACGCCGACGATAGTTCACCGGAAGCACTAACACTAAACAATAGGCTTTTGAAACATTTCTCCAAGATTTATAATAAATGTAGGACGAGGGTTAGATTTCAAACTAAAGATGTACGGCACTCATGTTGTATGTATTGAAGGCTTGTTTCCAGGCACAGCCAAGCCACGGTTATTGTGTTACTATACACTAGGATGCCTGCATTTTACTCGTATAGTTAATGTGAAAAAACGGCCAAGTGCGAGTCGGACTCGCCCATGAAGGGTTCCGTAGCAGCAAGTAACATAATATAAAAGTTCGTTGTAGCTTTGATCAATGTTTTTATGACGTATTAAAAAAAAACTACTTACTAGATCTCGTTCAAACCAATTTTCGGTGGAAGTTTGCATGGTAATGTACATCATATATTTTTTTTAGTTCTATCATTCTCTTATTTTAGAAGTTACAGGGGGGGGGGGGGGGGGCACACATTTCAACACTTTGGAAGTGTCTCTCGCGCAAACTGTTCAGTTTAGAAAAAAATGATGTTAGTAACCTCAATATCATTTTTGAAGACCTATCCAATAGATACCCCAAACGTATGGGTTTGATGAAAAAAAAAATTGAGTTTCAGTTCTAAGTATGGGGAACCCCCAAAATTTTTTTTTTTTTCTATTTTTGTGTAAAAATCTTAATGCGGTTCACAGAATACATCTACTTACCAAGTTTCAACAGTGTAGTTCTTATAGTTTCGGAAAAAAGTGACTGTGACATACGGACGGACAGACAGACAGACATGACGAATCTATAAGGGTTCCGTTTTCTGCCATTTGGCTACGGAACCCTAAAAATGTGATCATTCTTCAGATCAGAAGTTATCCTATCATTGCAGTGGCCGATGAATCAATTTGCATCGTGAGTTCGCTATTAGTAAATAATTTAAACGTTTTTGGATTCTACTAACAGTTCCAACCGAACCTAACCTAGTAAGAAGTTTACCTTAAAGGCTTAAAACAGCGGTATTAAAAAACTATACATCGTTAAGAACAAAAATTAAGAAACTTTAACTTTCCATTTCGTCACAAAAATTAGTCGTACATTTATTAGATAGGTACGTTAATTTTCGTACGACATGGAAAAGTTTTATTTACACTTGTATTGATAGCCCTCCTTTTTGCTTCGCGGTAGTCGGGTAAAAGCCGCCCAACAACAAGAAAATGATGATAATGTTATTGTATCGGCGTGTCTAATGATTTACTTGAAATTTTGAAATACTAATTAAATTTTCATTTTACATAATTTCGATATTAATCAAATGATATACGGGTAAAATGCAAAACAACTCATAATTTCTAAAACCGAATAATCAATAGCCATAATCTGTAATGGTATAATGAACATATAGAACGGCCACCTTATTAATGTTTAAAATGCATAATGTACACTTCAGAAATCAGAAATGTAAGATAAGATTGCGGTGTTAACCAAGTTGTTCCTCGTGGTATACGGAATAGGGGAAGCGCAGCACACCCAGCCAGCATCATCGATATGCTCGTACGAGTATGTGAGCTCGGAGAGCACAGGGTTTAAGAAATATAAGAATCGAAAGTTCTTATTCTTTGTAGTAATTATACTTAGCCCCGATTCGACCAAACTTTTTACACGGGGGTAAAGCTTACTCTGAGATTAATAATGTCAAAATGCCATAGAAAACTGTTATTTTTTGACATTACTAATCTTAGAGTAAGCGTTTACCCCGGTATAAAAGTTTGGTCGAATCGGGCCTTAATGTATTTACACTCATGTTATATCAAATGGCATTATTCGATATAAATGTTCTACAAGATGTTGTTACGATAAATAAGTGTTAGATATCATTTGAGCGCAATGATACAATTAAAATGTTTTTATGATGGATGTTTATTATTCCGTTTGTAGATAGTTCAATAAACTGATGCAAATGGTTTTTAGACGTATTGAAGCGCACCCATTTGAACGTGTGGCAGGCAGGTAATTCCATAATATACTTTGTATTTATCGTAAATGTTCATTTTGTTTGGTGGTAAAAAGTAATTCATACACTTTTTAGATAACTTTTACAGCAATCAATTGCTATTTTTTCATACCTTTAAGACGTCAAAACGATTCGTGAATATGCGATATTCTAAACCTCTTACAGCAAAACTCACGGAACAGTCGCCGGTTTCAGGTCGATTAATCAAAATTAAATAATAAAAACAAAAAAGTATTTCATACATTCGTTGAAAATCGAAATTATCTTTCGTGTTGCGCATTAAAATTTGTAGAAGTAAAGTATTTCAACAGTAAAATCACGTCTGTGAAATCATGAAAATCAGCGAAATCGGCACAATTTCGTGTACGGCCTCTTAAGTAGCTCCCACAAGTCTCAAGTGGTCATGTTCTTTAACAACCAAAATCTAAATCGGAGGCGCCTAGTACTGCCAAGTTCAACCAATTGAAAGCTAAATCATATGGCTCGGACACGACTGACTCATTTCGATTATAAGTACAACACGTGAGTGCAACATATTTGTTAAACGATCACGATATAAGTTTGTTTGTCTGCGTGGTACAAATTTTAAACTAATTCGAACCGAAGAAAAGATACTTGAAACTTTATATAGCTGGATGGATAACTGGATAACAATAACTATTCTGGTTCAAAAATCATCTTAATTATTTATGCGTTATACCAAAGATGGCGGCTAAGTGCATAATAGTAGTATAAGATTTTTTTCAATTTGGTTACCATTAGAGTAGAGAATGCTTTGAGTACTAATTCCTAGTAGTTCCTCGACCCCCGCAACACAGCGCTGACCTTCCAACCTGTGTTGGGCCCGCTGGGAAACCAGTGTCATGTTAACCTTTTGGTCAATAATAATAATTGGTTTATTTATTTGTTTTTTAGTCCACCGACAAGAGTACAGCTCTTAAGTAAATAATTGGCAAGGTATGTACTGAATGCCTTGAATGAACGTTATTTATTTTTATACTACATTGCAGTTAGCCGCCTTCTTTGGTATTAGGGTAGATCGGTTGTACATATTATCTTACGTCTCTACGGCAAACTATTGTTTTAAACGGAGCTGTAAGTCGATGTACAGGAAGACACTTTCGTCCCGGAACATTACCTTGACCTTTAAAACTAATTTCAAAGATCGCAATCAACTTGAGAGTTTTGGAAACTTACTGGCGGCGTTCGCCGGCCACCGCGCGGCGACCGAGGCCGACTTTTACGAACTCGAACAGCGATGGAGACAATCGTAATTAATTGTTTCTCGTTAATAGTCTTACAAAGTTACGTAGTTTATGAGCCTATCTGGCAAATACATGTTCCTTTTCCCTCATTACGAAATGTCTAAAATTTGGTAAAGCTCAACATAAATTGGATAAACAATGTTGAAGATAAAGTGAAGTTGTAGCTGTGTCATTCCGTACATGCGAGCGGCGCGGGCAGCGGCGGCGCCGCCGGCGCGTCACTGCGGCATGCTCGCGCACGGGCCCGCACTCACTCCGCGCGACAGCCGGCTGCAGCCCTCGGTCGGGCGGCGCGTCTATCGCCCGCTAAAATGCCGTAACGTCACAATCGCAAGCTCCCGCTGCGGCGGCCGGCGCGAGACTGCCGCCGCGCGCCTCGCTCCGCCGCGGGCCCGGGACTCGCGCTGCTACTGTTCAACCCTGCATCTATTAACTCAATAACACTAGCCGATGTAGCGGAACACTTTTATGTGGAACAATTACTTATATTAAATACAATTGTCTACCTTTCAATAGTTTCGAGCCTAAAGTTCAGTATTTTTGAATCTTAACTTTATATTATACTAGCGACCCGCCCTCGCTTCGCCCCTGATTATAGTATTATACATATAAACCTTCCTCTTCAATCACTATATCTATTAAAAAAAACCGTATCAAATCCGTTGCGTAGTTTTAAAGATTTAAGCATACATAGGGATATAGGGACAGAAAAAGCGACTTTGTTTTATACTATGTAGTGATTCGTCCGTTATGACCTTTTCTAAACACGAGAGCCTCATTCATACAGAGTATAACTTCAATTTAGTGTGCAGTGTCAACTACACGTACATATTCTCGAATACGGAACCCTAAACAGAGCGTGTGAATGTATAAGCATTCTCGCGGCAGCTAGCCCTTATTGACTGCGAGCGGGGCGCGGGGGCCTGACGTCATCCGCACGGAACGCCGCGTGCCGCATGCGACGCGCGGTGTGGCATGCCACACAGTCCACGCCGCTAGCTCTGGTGAAGTTCGATTGTATGTCGGAAATTCGTTTATTCGGTCATATAATTATGTTGAGCCGAGTAAGAAAGTTATTAATTAGAATGTTGACGACAACGTTTATAATTCAGAAACTTTACAAGACAAGAGTAATCCAGTAGTGTCATTGGCAGTAGCCTAATTACAAGCTTCGTGTACATATAGAACTTGCTTCGTTCGTGTATCTGTCATTCCGGTTGACATCGTGCGGGCGATTTCCGAACCACTTGCATTGGGCTGAGGAGTGTATTGTGCTGGGCGATTATGAGTATGAGTATGGTAATAGAAATCAATAACTTATTTATCGTCCTGAGGTTAAACTGACATCGGTTATTTCTTTCTCGTGCAAATGTACTTTGTAATTTCTAACTATGCTCGTTCGGCAGACAAAGGCTGTAAAAAAAATACAGTTGGCCACAAAAACTTGTCCCATTTTTTTTTTACTGAAGTTTACTGTTATATAAACATGTAAATCAGCACGTTTCTTACGGTGGAAGGAAACGTCATAAACCGCGCAGTGATCGACTGGTGGCGAGTCACCACCTGCGCCGGCTGCAGCCCGTCCCCTCTCTTGTTAGCAACATTGGAACATTTCCAAGGATTTACTAATGTGTTGAATGTTTTTTATCGTTATTACCTTTAGCATAGCTTCATTTATTATACCATCACTTTGCATTATTTCCTATTACACACTAACACATAACCTTTAGCATACTTTTGATAAGACGAGGTATTCAATATAAATACTGAGACCTAGCACCTAAAATTCAGAAGAAAAAAAACACTCACTTGGCACAAAAAACTCAATCATCAATCATTTCCGTAATGGAAGTTCTCGGATCTGCACGGAAACCAGGGGCAAGTGAAGGTAAGTCCGACGCGGGGTATGTTTCGCCGCGGCGGGGGTGAGCGGGGCGCGCTGATTATTCACGGAGAGAAAATTGAAAAAGGCGCGCGGCCCGGCGGGACTAAGGCCTTCCGGGATGGTAAAACAGAATTATTAATGACCCCCCCCCCCCCACGCACACACACACACACACATTCACTGGCTCGCCCTCACCCCCTTCCGGGCAAGAGTTATTGCGGACTAAGTATAACTTTAAAAACTGCGTTCGGCAAAATATTCAGATGTGGACGGACACAGGCGGTAAGAGGCGCGCTGACGGAAGAGGACAAGGTTCACTTGAAACTTTTCCCAGATAATTGGCTTACTGTACCGCATCGAGATGATAAATGTTAATTTTTATTGCATTTTTAGAGCACAGTCGGTCCACAGCTTGGAAAAAAAACCGGTCAAGCGCGAGTCGGAATCGGGCACCGAGGGTTCCGTACAAACTTATAAGAATGAAAAATTGTATTGATGGACAAACTTAACATTGCCGTTAAATAACTGCTGTCTTCATACATCGACATAGGCCGCGATTAGTTTCTCAACTCTAAATAAGTTTACAATCGCAAAAACATATTATTTATTGTGATGGAGCGCCAAATTTCAGGATTAGAATCCTGAAGGTCTATGGGAAGTATCCATTATTACCTTATAAATCACAAACTTTACATGTCCGATACAAACATGAGAAGTAAGATATACGAAATTTGTAGGACGACGCGATACGGGATAGTTAGATAGGGTGACTGGACCAAAATGGACCAAGTCTTTATTGGTCCAAAACGCTGCATAAGAGCTACTTTTAGAATTGACCGGAGCGGATCGTGTCGAACGTGTGTTACTTCGCTGATAGCAATACTACGACAGTTCCTTGCCTATATATAATAGAGGTCTGTATGTTTGTCCACGAATAAAAAAAACAGTTCACGGAAACACCACTAATAAAATAGACATTTCATTTCATAAATTTTTATTCCCTTGAGAGTGTCAAAATATACGTTTTTTAAGTGACTTCAGACTTGAGTATGTGGTTTTAGTTTCAACTCGATACCTTTACGCTTTCCCAAGACAAAGGGTCTGACAGACAGACGGATGGACGGACAGCTAAGTGATCCTAGTTTCCGTACCTCAAAGTACGGAACCCAAAAACAGACCTGTATTTAACAAAAATGAAGAAAACTTGATCGTTGTAGACTAATAATATGTTAATCTTGATATTTGAGTGGTAGTATCTGAAGGTCTAGTCGGCGTCTCTTCGGCATCTTGTCGAAGTCTTGCTGGCGTTGTCGGCGTCTAGTCGGCGTCTAGTCAGCGTCTAGTCGACGACTCCTCAGCGCCTCGTCGTTGCGGGCGCCGAGCGCGAGGGCGCGGTGATGCTGCGCCCTGTACATATGGTTGTTGGAAATAGATCACCTAGCTAGCAGTTGCAAACGCAAAACGACTCCCTTTGAATAAAATTATTGCAGATGAGGAATAAAAATATTCCAGTTATAAATTATTCATTTCCGGAATCTGCTGGTATAATTGATTTGTTTTTGGCTTAATTTTGTCGGTATTATGTTGCATTAACATGGCGTCACACAGTAGCGGCACAAAATTAATGTTGAAAACTATGATGGAATATAAGTAAAGCCCTCGCGGCGGCCAGTAAGTTCACTTCATATTACCGACGTGTAAAAGAGCCCCATGGGGGCCTATTTACTGAATAAACATTTTGATGTGATTTGATAAAAAAAACAGTTTTATTTACAAGGTGCCTAAGTAGTTTATGTTGATGTTATAAACTGCATTTGTTGGTTGGCGCGGCTCGGTGTGCTCTTGCGGCGGCCGGCTGGCGCGCGGCTGGCGAGCGGTGCAGCGCGGGGCCGCGCGGGGCGCGTCGTCCTCGCTCCTAATGAGCTATTGTTCATTATTACTCACAATGGCCCTTTGTGGGGTTTGACGACTCGAAATAAAGTCAATTAATACAGCCCGCCTTGCGTCGCCGCTCGACTCGTGTAGCTTTTTGCTGTTATTGGTAAAAAAAATATTAGTGACCTACTTACGTTATTTATATCTAAAATACCTTTTATACCGGTGGGCCCCACCGACAGCGAGCCAGGTGTGAGCCGCAGGCGTCGCCAGCAAATTAGTCGTCATGAAGCTTGGACTTTTAAAATAATGGGCTCTTCATTTGGTGTAATATACTCGTAGGTAATCAAATGGATGAGAAATTGTTTTGGTTAAGATGTATGTAAAAAAGGAGAGCCAAGTTCAATACAAAAATTATTCTCTGCTGTGGGCTTCGCCGCAAAAAGAATGGAGATCTGAGATTGAGTGCCAAGTTCTATGCAAAATCCAAATATTATGTAGTCTAAGGGCTGACTTGGCTGGTTTTCCCATACGAATTATTATTAAGTACCTACTTTTACACAGTCATGGAAGAGCCTTATGTTCGATGGGTAGTTTCTACCAGCAAGCCAAATTTTCGGAATAATAAAATAAGAACCGAAAGGTAACAGGTTTAGAACATGCGAAGGCTATATAATTCGTATGGGAAAACCAGCCAAGTTAGCCCTTAGACTACATATTTGGATTTTGCATAGAACTTGGCACTCAATCTCAGATCTCCATTCTTTTTGCGGCGAAGCCCACAGCAGAGAATAATTTTTGTATTGAACTTGGCTCTCCTTTTTTACATTTATGTTTTTGGTGGGATATCATTACTTTTTGTAGGTACTTAAGTCTTAACTACTTACTAAAAAATACAATTATTATTTATTTAAACTATTGCCTATACTATACTAAACCTACGTACCTACTTATTATAGGAATTGTAATAATAATAAGTATATACACCTACCTACTTATAACTATAAAATTATTATTTATTTAAACTATTGCCTATACTATAATACTATACGTACGTACCTACTTATTAAAGAAATTGTAATAATAATATTACTACAAATTATAAGTTTTTCTTAAGAAAACTTAGCAATTTCGCAGCATAAATCGCAACCTTATAGGTCAGATATCGAGAGACAACCGGACAGCAAGACAGCCCGCTCGCTCGGCGACGTTCGCGTCAACGGTTCGATTCGGTTGTCACAGCGCCCCACCCACCCCGCCCGCGCCGCTCCGGCGTCACTCGGCGCGCGCGCGTCCTGTATATACCGAAAATCTAAATGCCTATTATTTTATCATTATTTATGAGTAGGTAATGATTTTACACTATTGATGTGCGCTAAATATAAAAATAATAATTAATCCCAGTTAATAACGTAGGTACCCTAAGTAATATTAGGTATTTATGTTAAGCGTTCATAATAGAATCTAATTATTTAAAAATTGACAGTTTTTTATTTATTCCTTTGTATTCATCTAATTACCTATCTGCATACCAAATTTTAACTCTCTAGGTCATCTGGAACTGGGTTAGAGTTTTGGTCTATAGGTCAGTCAGTGATAAAAATGAGGAATTTTGGACATTAATATCTAAATAACCGTTTGAGATAAGCTTATGAAATTTAGAACACATATGTATTTCGCAAGTCTCAATATATGAGCCAAATTTGATACGTTTATGTAAAATAGTTTTTGATTTATGAGGGGGTCAAAAGTGGCTCCAAATGGTTCGTGTAATATTACACACGGTGCGGCTCGCCAGTTCTGTTTCTTGAACTTGGCTTGACACGCTCCCGCGTGTCTAGATCTGTAAGTTTATCACAGACGGCACGCCGCGCGCCGAACGCTCGATTAGGCTTCTAGTTAAGTCAAGATAAAAAAATATCAGGTTAAAATATTTATCTGTTGTATTAATTCATTACGGCGTCTACACTATTTGGCGCCTTAACGTTCATTTGAGACTTAGCAAAGCATGGGGCGGCGCCGCTGGAATGCGACTAATTTCGTTAAAGACGCGTTGCCACTTGACGTTCCGGGCGTTGATTCGAGCGCGCCGCGCCGGGCCTCTGTTCTCCTTCTTTCTAACCACGCTCAAACCAATCATGCTTTAGAATTAAACGATGTAACCTTTCCATGATAAAGCCGCCTTTCCTTTCCAGTGTTCATGACCACTATACCGTTCACAATATGATAATGAAATGGCTTCAAACAAAGTGGTTAGAGGCTAGGGCTGGGATTCTGCACGGTAATAACGATATCGTATTTGATATGTTCCCGTATTGTCACCATTGTGATAACTCTAATGTCATTTACAATAATGGCGACTGTGATATAAACGATTCTTAAACACGTCAAACGCGATATCGTTACAACGCAGTAGAATAGGAACCCTGGCTGAGTGTGCCGCGCTACAGTTACTTGCTAATTTTCGAGGTTACCTTATTTGAGCCTCATTAGAATGTTTGTAACACAGCAAGAACGAGTAAGACACTAATTAGCACCATTACGTAGCAGTATCAACATGCGTGGTCGAGCTTGACCTCCCGTACAACTCGCTCACCGTCACCGGGATTGAACGATTGAACTGTGGAGCATCGTTCACGGTCGGCTGCACGGCGGCAACCTCGCGTCACGCTCTCGATGACTCGCTTGCTGTTCGTCGGTTAAGCGAGCGTCAAGGGTTGTATTTATTCATGGTAACACAACTGTAGGCGTTACAGTAGGGCAAATCGATTACAATGTATAGTTGAGTTATTGATTACAATCAGGTTAAACCTGTATCAACATGGATGTTGTAATGGATCGCTGAAGCGATAGTTGTAAGTGGTCCGGCCGCCGCAGGTGCCGCGGCCGACGGCTGCAATTAGCACTCAGTCGCCCGCCAGCTGCAGCCTTACAACATCAATCCAATTCGGTGCTCGATTCTAATCAAGCCTCCTCCTGGCCAACCCACCCCCCCTTCCTCGCCCCCGCCCCCACTACACACTTTCGGACGTGGCACAAAGATTAATTTGTCTACCTAATGTTTGGCACGGCATGCTTCCGAGATGCTCACCAAACAGAAGTATTACTGTTTCCTGGATATCTGTATGAACATGCACGACCGCGACGGTACAGTAATAATCATAATAATAATAATAATAATCACAGGACAATCTCACACAAATTGACCTAGTCCCAAACTAAGCTCTAGGCTTGTACTATGGGTACTAGACAACGATAAACATACGTATATAGAGAAATAAATACTTAAATAAATAGGAAATATCCAAGACTCAGGAAAATATACTTGTGCTCATCACACAAATATCTGTCCTTACCGGGATTTGAACCCAGGACACCTAGCTTCGAAGGCAGGGTCACTACCAACTAGGCTAGCGTGTCGTCGAACATATGTGCCTTCTTGATAGCACGTCAACCGATATGTGCCTTCTTGATAGCACGTCAAACAGATGGCAGCGAGCGCGAGCGTCGCACCGCTCGCCGGAGGCTGCGGGAGTCGCGGAGTAGGGGGGGGGGAGGGTCGCCACTTGGATCTGATAATGTATCTACGAGTAAACAATAAGCGATACGGGGGGGCGGGCGATCGCACCTACACGACTTTCTTGATTAAAAGATAAAACAATGTAAATAATGACGACACGTAGTCTAGTTGGTAATGACCCTGCCAACGAAGCTAGTGGTCCCGGGTTCAATATCCGGTATGCGCAGATATATTGTGTGATGACCATGAGTAGTTTGTTCTGAGTTTTGGATGTTTTCAAGTATATAATATTTCTCTATACTAAAGTAAGTTTATCGTTGTTCAAATTCATTTATATGCCTTCCACGTTCGTTTTGCGTCAGACATACATTATTTATACCAAATTTCAACAATTTTAGTTTCAGAGCAAATTAGCTCTGAAAGACGGTCACGAGTGATCATTATAAAGGTTTCGTCTTTTCACTCGGAAGTATGGAACTTTTCCTCCAACATTAGACTAGGGCCTCTATTCTACTGCGTTATAGCGATATCGCGTTTGACGTGTTTTAAAATCGTTTATGACTCGGTGGCCATCATTGTAAATGACATAAGAGTTATCAAAACGTTGACAATACGGAAACACGTCAAAAACGATATCGTTATTACCGTGTAGAATCTCAGCCACATGCTTTCGCCGGGGCTCTGTTCCGCTTTGGTTTGACCCACCCCGCGGGAGCTCGGACCCGGACCCGTGTGGTGTTGGTTTAATACGACTGGGGCTCTATTTACTCGGTACAACCATGCTACTTTGGGCATGTCATGGTGTTGTCAACGTTATGCTGGCTATCATTTACTTGCCACCAATGCACTGTGGTTCAGCTTGTATGTAAAGTACAGGTATATTAAATATTATCACATTTTATATATAGCGTATTATTAATTGGTCTAATAAAAAAAGGAAAATTATACGAATTGAATTTATTTATTTCACCAAAAAAAAATATACAAAATCATTCAAATTACAGCAAAATTCACTCTAATTCAATCCTTTATAAAAATACAAATAATAAATATTAATAAACAAAAATACCCAAAAAAATTAAATTGAACACATGTTCATTATTTACAATATAAACTACAGTACACATTTTCTACAAAAATATATTCACAAAATTGCTTCGTAACTGTGCTATTTATGGGACATAAAAAATTGCACGTTATGAGTTGTCTCCGGGTTCTATTGACTTTATTCCAATATGTCCACAGTTGCTTGCAAATATATTTAATGTAACGTTTTCAACATCCTCCTCCGGTACAATATTTTGAAGAAGTAACTCGTACGTGGCTTAATTTCTCAGTTTGCGAGCCTGCACCACGGCGCCACAACTCGAATATATCCATTCTTGAAAAGTTGCAAAGAATAAAAGTAACTGAAAGGAAAAGGGCATGTATTAAGAAGGGATGTTGACAGTTCTTTACGGGGGCAGCAATCTCGTAGCAATGCTACGAGTTCCGTAGAAGGCTTCTGGAGAAGGGTCCAGCAAAAACCGGCCAGTAGACAATATGACATAATAAACTAGCCTTTACGAGCATTTTACTACATATAGCATTTTACTATATTATCTTTAGGTTATTTGGAAACATAGTTAAAACTTTATGTGAACGTACATAGTAGACAAATACTTCGTTTGTAATTAAGCGTCGCGTAGGCCTCAAATAAATTAATATTATTATAAAAAACATGTTACAAAGTAGTACAAATAATAATAATACATACTTTTGTCAACAACTTCCATAAGGATGTAAAAGATTAATTTGCAAACGTCGTAAACAAACTTTCACTTTAATGACTTACTGATAACGGTAATTACAAGTGGCAGATGTGTTCACTTTGAAGGTCCAAAACGTAATGATTATTTCAAATAATTTGCAAATTATTTATAGTTTCTAAATGTATGGCTACTAGTGAGTAATTAGGCATAGAAAAATGAACACCGGGCTCTACCAACAACCTGGACTGATGGCCTTCTACGGGACCACAGTGCAATGATGGCGGAGAAGTTTAAACAATGTGATAACATGTCAAAAGTAATAATATTTTGTCTAGTAGAATAGAGCTTATTACTCCCTATTTAACATTGATTTTAAGCCTGTTGTTACGGTATTGTTTTTAACTCACTCGGTGTAGTGACGATCAAAAGAACGCCGGTGTGTAACATTTAATTACTTCGGTAATTCGCTAAATTGACCCTTATAGTTAATATTATGTGTTTATCATAATTTGATTTTATTCGTAGATTTATTTTTTGTCATATTTGTGTGGTTCCTTTATATTTAAATTTCTCAAATGATTGAATGTTTGGTCGATTCAGGGAAGGACAGATGTGTGAGTGTTAAAGAACGTGTCATGATGTATGTCAGGGTAGTCATCAGGGTTCCTAATATATTGAGATTATATAATTGGGTCCTTTGTGTATTTGTATCTTATCCTTTTCACGTGTTGGTTAATCTATTTTTAAGGCAGTAAACATTTATTTATTTATTTATTTTCACCTCCAGGGCAAGAAACAGGCCAGTACACGTGCAACCTTCTTGGAAACCGTTTAAGAGCTCCGCGTCTCCCTGGCCACCGTCGAGGGTCTTGAAACTTGAAAGAGAGTAAAATAAATGTTAAGTAAATCTTTAGCATTTGATTAAACCAGTTTCCCCCGGAACGAGCGTGCTCCGCCGGCGCGGCAGGCGCTCGCCGGCCCCTGAGCTCCCCGCATGCACCAGCGGCCGCTAATTAAAAATATCGGCTGTAGCGGAGGAGCGCTCTCGATCGGAATGCATCTTCACTACGAACAGCACGAACAACGAAAACAACGCGAGCAGCGGGCTCACAGGCGCGGGGGCGCTGGCAGCGAGCTGGCCGCGAGCGCTCAGTGGAATGCATCGATGAAATTTCTTCATGTACGCGGCCAGGCTATAAGAACACTAAATACTGCCACCCTATTCATTATTTTCAAGGCACACAGTCCTTTATCCTACAGCAGGGTGAAACGGTGAGTTGTTGATCGTACATCGTAGATCACGCTAAAGAATTCTGTATTAGGAGCTTCGTGGAGCGAAGCTATTCTAGGACGTGCGCCGCGCGCGTTATCCTCGCGGGCGACGGCGACGCGGTCCCTTGGCGGCGCGAGGCGCCCGGCGGCCGCGGCGGCCGCGGCAGCTGCTTCAGGGCCTCGGCACATCATTATTTTCACAAAGCAACTCGGTATATACATACGTACATAAAATCACGCCTTCATTCCCAGAGTGGGGTATGCAGAGCTACAAAAATACCAAGAACTCTAAAAAGACTTGTTGATAATAATTAGTGACAGGCTGCAAGCCCATCGCCTAACAGTACTAAAAGCCCTTATTCCCTTAGTCACCTCTTAAGACCTCCACGGGAAGACCAGATATGGAGTGGCACTATTCTAACCCGGCAACCACACGGGGACTCGTTATATTTTAATGTGATGCACAAAACGGGAAAAAACTTGATGAATATAAGACTTATTTCAATCAAAGTGGTCATACTAATAGATATATTTGCAAGGGGTTCGTGGCAAAACAGTCCGCCCCGTGGAGCGCGCGGTTGCGCGGGCCGGCGCGGCGAGCTCAGTGACATGATACCGTGCTGTGTTCGCACGCGTAGGCTGGGTCACGCGAACGGAACTCTCTCTGTTTGACAACATAATGATCCATTACCTAGCTACTTGTAACGACTTACCATTTATATTTATGACCAATATGTAGTAGTTAACTAGAGAATAGCACTTCATAATCAAATATTTTTTGCTTTTCATAATGTGTAATGGTAATTAAATAATAATAAAGTTATAACTAAGTTATGAGACTTTGATCGATCCTACTCGTAGTAGGTCGACGCAACAACTTACTAACTAGAAAGGGTTGTTGTTTAATAACAATAGAATTATCGATAGCTACAATACACAAAATTCACATCATTAAACTCGTAACTATAGTTTTTATATTTTATTTGTAGACTGGCTATCTTATAAAGGATAAAGTAAAAGGCCCAATTCCGGTTCGCGGCCCCACTAAGTAAAGAAATATTTGATGTTGCTTCTCAAAATAAAATGATTCAGAACATTCTATTGTACTGGGTAAAACCGTATTGCCTCCGACATGTGCTCGTGATGGTATTATTTTCAACTCGGCCACCAGTACTGTTAAGAGAATATGTCGGCGCTCGCTCGAGCGGCGGCGGCGTGTCCCCGCGCAGCGCGGCGCTCCGCGGCCCCTGGCCCGGCGCTCCCGGTCGGTGCGGGCTCCGGACGCAATAACCACAGCGGCTGGTTGGTGCCGGCGGTGGGTGGTGACCACAACGCGACGCTAAGGCCCTTTGTTAACTTATTTTGTAGGTGTCAAGTGCCCTAGCTTGTCCCGGCGCTCGTTGTTAATTCACGGCCTACGGTCCCCTTGACGTGGGGTCTTTCACTTAATTGGGCATTTCCATCTAGATAATTAAAGTGAGACAATGCCTACTTAAAATTTAAGCCCTGCCAGTTTGATGACAAGCTGTAGAGTGAAGGTACAGCCTATTTTAATTGGACGGTATTAGGTAGCTTGTTGATGATTAGTAAGGTTGATTTTGCAAAATGCTTTTTACTATAAGAAATGATGCAATGCGCTAGTAGGGAAGTACGCAATTTATGGACAAGTCATATAGAGTACCCACGAGTCCCTCTAATGTTCGAGTCCATTAACTGTCGTTTCTGCCGAAGCAGACAGCGCTTTCCTCAACTACTGCAAGGAAATAAAACGAAAACAAATTTGTATGTATGTAAACCAATCATTGTACAGAAAAAAAAACAGGGATGTACGAAGGCGAACTTATCCCTTTAAGGGATCTCTTCCAGTTAACCTTTAAGTGATTGGACATTAATTAATTACAATTAGTAGCCAAGTAAATAAAACACTAGAGGAAATCATGATATACACAAAGTGAAATTGCTATAGGAAAAAAAAATATATGATGATATTGATGATATACATAGTTACCCATAAATCCATGATAATCCGTTACAGACTAGGTACTTAGTCCAGAATTTCCATAAAAAGTTTCATTGCTCTTAAGTGTAGATATACAACGTGTTACAAAATAATCCGTAAAAAAGTTATTACAAAAGTAGTGTCAACCCTTACGTAACGTCAGTTCAGTATCTTAGGTATTCAGTATACTAGGGTTGACACTACTTGCGTAATTTCTTTTGTAACGTAACCGTTACAGCGTTCCCTGAGTAAACGATATTATCGTATGATTAGACTATTTACATGCTTAAAATATCTTAGACTAAATAACCTAGTACCTTAACTACAAATTAAAACACTATCTATAAAAGCTAAAACTAGACGCCTAACTTCCGCCGTTCTAATCGGCAGAAGTTGATTTTATTATTAAATGCAGCAGGCGCTTTACACTGAGGTAATCCGTTGTCATAGCCTACGTCAGAAGAGAATTCCGCGGCGCGACGGTGGGGTGCGACAACTCGTTCACTTTACCGGAGCAGCGACACGCGAACACGCACCTACAAGCTAAATAATTCGTCGCATATTTTAATCACGCTCCTATATAAATACTTTTAATTTAATCTACAGAAATTTAAAAGTGATTTGTGTTTACCCCGACTGGGGTCCTTGCTGCCAGCTGTTATGTTCTAAGCTGAGACAACCCTTACTGCTGTCCTGACCGGAAATCTTCTTCTACCCGTGACGTCATCGAGCGCGCGCTACTACTCGTCGCGCGCCGCACTACAGGGAAGTGGCTGTCCAGAAGACGGTGCTAAGTGTACACGGCCACATGAAATAAGTGAATCTAGAACCCACACCCTAGGATACTAAATTAGTTAACGTTTTGGTGAAATTTGTAAATTCATTTCGTTTTAAATTAAAAATTATAAAAGTACATTTTAGTTTTGTTCCTATCTACAAAAAGCCTAGCGTTACACTTTTTTACGGATTATTTTGTAACACGTTGTATATTGGGTTGCGGAAATTTGACCATGCCATTTGACTATGTAACTAACTAACAATTGTAGACATGTTTCTGAAATAAATGATTGGATTGAATTAAATTAATGTGAGACAAGGGTCAAAGTTCGCCGTAACACGTGCTCATGGAACGTTTTTTTTTTTATTGGGGTTTTCATGTGATAAAGTGAATGTTTACTTTTATATATTTTCCAGAGCTTTCTGTTATTATAATATAAGGATAAAATCAGTTTGCAATCCACATTCGGCTTTAAATATCATAAATGAAGCTTATTTTTCGATGGCGTCGGTGTAATGTTATCCTTTTAGGAAATTACAATGCTCCTTTTTAGGGTTCCGCCGTAGACATCAAGGAACCCTTTCAAAATATCCGCCTGTCCGTCTGTCTACGCGACGCCTGGGCGAGGCCGCGCCCCGCGCCGAGTCGTCGCGGTGGAACATTTTGCTTCGACACGTGCAACTGAAATTTCAATATTTTTTCCATCAACGGCTCCAATTTCTGTTTTTATTGAGTTACACTCAAAACGCTTCCTTTTATACCGTTTTTCTATTCCCGACCAGAAACGGCGCAGCGCTGAACATTGCCACGATTTATTGTAATAATGGAAACTTCCTTGCGGGTCCCCGGCGCGAGCGTTTACATGCCCACGATTTTAAGTTACACATTTTCAATGACGTTAAGCAAATTGGGGTCAATATTGTTTGCCCTATATTTAATTCCCTCTAAACTCACATTATTAATCACATGCTATAATTATGCTTTTGCTCTGAATTTCACTATTTAACGTTTTATTACGTTTTATAATTTCAAAATTCCTACGATACAAAATGTAACATTGAAAGTCCACGAAAGCATTTCATGTATGTAAGTCACTTGCACCTGTACCTATAATATTATCGAACCGGACCTAATAATAATGCCATAATAATATTAAAACTTATGATTATGAAGCTCGAAATTATAACAGAATAAAGATGTTACTTTATGCCCAAAATCTAATTTCCACCAGATTCTCTCTATATAATTATCATGATAATTAGATCTAATTATTGCTATAGATTTCAATATGCGTGTTCTGTGTACATGTGTAGTTTTGAGATTACAATGTTAATATTAAACAAGCATCACACATATATTTCGACAGGTATAGACGCTGATTTTAGAGCATGAGACCGGTATAGATAGTTATAGCAAATTAAATTGGAGTTTATAAATCAGACAATTAAAACTTCAAAAGCATTGATATCGGTGACGAAGCCTAGGTAAATAAAGCACGAGGGCTGATAGTGATCGCAGTGTAGACGTAAGAGAGCGGCGGCGGCGGCGGCGGCGGCGGCGGTGGTGGCGGTGCGTCCGCCGACGCCGGAGACTATTCGCGCCGCCCAGTCCTTGGTGGCTCCGTTCAGCCGGTGCGGCAGCGCGCGGCTGAGGCTCGCGCACTGTATACCGGCCGGGCGTAGGCCTCCTCTACCATTATAACAACGAAACCGTCTCTTTCCACAAAACGAGATATATCATAACGTACGTGTCATACTCGTATCCACCAAGGTACCCGTAATATGGGCGTCGTTACGAAGAGCCTGTCGCGCCGGGTCACGCTTGGTATTTTTATATTCCAGGTTGTTTTGAACCTCTTTCCTAGTTTGATTAACTTCATGTAAACGTAATGTTGTGAACTATTTGTAATGCAACTTATTGCGAGTAAATATTAACAGTTAAATTGTCCGTGTATCTATTTACAAAGCTTCTAGTTATATGATATTTTTTTAAATCTTTGATAGTTTCAGCGCCTACGATTGAAACAATTGATTTAGCGGCGAATCCAGGCGCGACTATAAAGTTTTTCTATTGAAAGTGTATCACTGTCACTCCTGTGTTATAAATTGGCAACCCGTGTTTGGCGCCGATCACTGCGAAGTGCCCCCTCCCCCCACCATAAGCGCTGCCAATTTTAGTCATTCACTTTTTGTGACACAACGCTTCGAGCCTCAAAAAACCTCAAACCATTCCAAAAATGCATCGTTAATTAGGTAGAAAATTAGAAAGATCAAATGGCATTGAAAGAAATATAATTACTGTTGAAAATGTCCTCGGAAAAATTATCTCTAGCGCGAGTGGTCCCCTACAAGATAAATACCTAAAGTTCGCCACCAATTTAATGCGTACATTTTAACTGACTTATTTTTTCGACGCAGCAACTCACATGGCAGCGACGTGGCCGACGAGCTGGCGAAAAGGGGCTCAGAGATGAAGGCGGTGGGTCCTGAGCCTCTCTCGCCTCTCCCGTTCGGTTGGCTGCGGAGTAGACTACGACAAACGACCAAGGTAGAGCATCAGTGGTACTGGAGAAACCTAAGCACCTACAGGCTGTCTGAAGAAGCCCTCTCGACGATAAATCCCGGATTGTCGCGGAAGCTACGGCAGTTAAAAAGGACCCAACTCAGACTCGTAACTGGGGCAATAACTGGTCATGCATTATTTAACAAAAACTTACACAGTCCAGATGTTACAGACAGCCGGACTGGAGCCGAGGTCACTACATAAGTCGTCGGCACCGTCAAGGGTCTGCTAGGCTTCTTGGTGGAACTGGGTTGGCAGGAATAGTGCCACCAACCATGTACGCAAAATAGGCGCATTCATAAGTCGTCGAGTTGTAGATAACAGCCCGCCACAACCTATCAACCTACTTACATATCAACTAACTTATTTCTTAATGATCAGTTGAAAAATTAAACGGGAAGCAATTCCATGTTTCGGTAAGCTAGCGTATTTTACGGTTATTTAACTCTTAAATGCAGTTCATACAATTTTCGAGCAGTTTATTAAATAAGGCGGTTTAAATGATGGGATGGCGGTTACGGAATCAGTTCGGCACTTTGATTAAAAAACACGGCATATGTACCTCAAAGGGGACGTAGGGTAAACAATGTTTAAAGGTAGGTCAAGTTAGTAAGTCGTTTATATGTGAGGTCGAAAGAGCCGGCTTTCACATCTTGCGTGATCAAAATATTTACCCTAACTATAAATCATACCGCGTACTCAAGTTTTTTTTATAGTTTCCATAGCCAAATGATGCCATCGAGGCCCTATTACTAAGCCTCCGCTGTCCGCCGGCCAGTCTGTATCAGGCGAGCTGTACCTCATGAACATCATGATGATCGCTTGACACTTGAGATTTTCACAGAGTGTGTATGATTCGTCGGCTTATGCAAGAAGTCACTAACGGCATAAAGTCACTAAGTACAGGTACAAACACAGGCGGATTCGCCACAGCTTACTCTTTCTAACGCACGGACCCATTTTTTTTACATAATTATATGTATAGGTACACGCCGGTTTTTTCTTTCAATTTTGCCCTGAAACATCAACGAATACATTAAGCGCTTTATTATTTTTAGAAATGTTTATATTGTGATTTCTTACCGACTCCTATTTGTAAATGTACCTACATGCCACTGTTATACTCATCATTTTACCGCAGAATTATTGAAACCTACAACTATTCAATTATTTTTTTTAGAAAATAGCTCCATCGATACTCTCAATGATTCTGCCAACGTCAAGGTTAGAGAAGACACGCGGTAAGATTACAAGTGAGCCGGTAACTTGCGACTGCAATCTCGACTCCGATGAGGTTCTAGGAAGGAAAAGACATCACATTCATTTACTGTTAGACTAACTAGTTACAAGTACAAATTATAAATTTTGATGAATTTACACAAAACATACACAAAAGGGGAGTTCACTAGTGTCAGGAGGAATTTAATGTTAACGGGACGGGGGATATTAGGAGGTACCTACAACTACCAAATGTATGATATAAACTGCCGCGTTCAATAAGTACTATTTAAATTCTGTCGAAATAGTGTACTGGAGTCGTAACCTGGTTGCTGTCTGCATGGGGTCTACCGTACTTGCTACAAAATCAAACGATATACAATCAAAATCTAGAATATTAACAATGTATCGTATTGATACTCGTTTAAATGTATATCTTAATCAAACGCTGATTTCTACATTATAACCAAATGATTCTGGAACTACCCTCATATTGTTTATTGTTTCTTTTCTTTACTATCTGTCAGCTCAGCCAGGTATGCTAGAGAGCAGCCGGCGCAGCTCCGCTCCTATTTTCTGGTTTTATGAAGAATGTTGCGCTCGCGAGATCCTGTTGTGCGATTGGGGCTTCATTGGCATTCTTGAAATAGGGAACTTTGAAAAAACTGTTTCAGGCCTCCACCGTGCAGAACGGAGCCATTCGAGCGATTTATCAGTTTAATTACTCTCGGCGCCGGCTCCAGTGAATCACATTTTTGATTGAAAACGTTAGAGGTGGATAAAGCGATATTTTCACGGCTGGGCGTGTCAATTGTGTGTATTTCATTAGTGGTGTTTACATGAGGTCTGAGCCCCAATGAACTGCGAGCGGGGCGGGCGGGGCGGGGGCACATCCTCGTCGCGCCTTGCGGTCAGCTGCCGCGTCATCAAAACGCGCGAACTCCTTTATATTTAGAATCTTTAATTTGAATGTTGAACGATATCTCACAGAACTGTGACAGGTAGCCAGGTAGACAGCGCCGGGTGAATTTAGATTTGAACAATGCTTGAGAAGGAAAATTAAAATAAGGAAGCGACCCTCGTCACGCACGCTCCTAATTGTGCCGGGAATCGCGGCGGAATCTTAATACAGCGCGCGTAGTCTGCTCCGCGAGGGCCCGGGTGCTGCAGACGGTCGCAGAATGAGTCAAGTCGGATTAAACACCGCTTAAGACTTCGCTAAGCCTCGCTATGTTGACTTTGATGTAGACGAAAATTCCTTTTGTAAGAATTTATCGTGCGGTTTAAAAACTCAAAATAAGAATAAATAAATGTCAAGGGATGGGGAGACCATCTCACACAAATTGATCGAATCCCAAACTAAGCTCTAGGCTTATACTCTGGAGGGGTACTTGACAACGATAAACTTAATTATATACAGAAATACACATACTTACTATACACAGAAAACACCCACAACTCAGTAGCAAAATATCTGTCCTTGCCGGGATTTGAACCTGGAACCGCCGCAGGAATAATTAAAGTATCTAATTAAAAATCTTCAGTAAATTTGCAAGGAACAGCGATGTGTTTTCATAGGTGGAATATTGGTCCATTACTGGTGCAGGCTGGCGGGCGCGGCGCGGCGCGGCGTCGCTGATCGATTCCCAATTATTCCTTGTGTTCGGCGACGACGCGGGCGGCTCGCACTCCGTCCATTGAACAACCGTTGACGTCCTGAATTGCTTTCTTACGTTTTGAGTTTGTGTTCGGTATACACCCTCGCAACCTCAGGGCTTTTTTTATAGTAGTTTATGCAACAGTTGTATAAGAGAGGTCAAAAAAGACGACTGGTGTGGTTACGATGTGAGCCGCAGGCGAACATCGTAAAGCAAGACGCCACGAGTATTTTTTGACTTAGTTATACACCGTTGCATACAATACTTTTTCTACGACTAGGTTTCAAATAAAATGCAAAATTAAATTTACAAAATTTTATGAATATACCTAGGTTAGAATACGAACGAACGAAGCACAGAACAACAAAAGAGCGGGAAACATTCGAAAATGACAAAATATGTGTCTATGGTTAAGTTTGTTTTTAAATTGATGTGCACTTACCAGGTTTTATATTTAAAAAAAAGTTGCACAATCGATTTAACTTGTGAAATAGGGACTAAAAAATACCTAATGATTTGAGAAACGAATTATTTTACCTGATTGGTCGATTTTAATATAGCTGCATTCTGGTTGGTTGAAATCATGTTTTTTTTAAAGAGTTAAATTAGTAAAAGAGTTTACATACCAAAAAGAACCTAACGTTCCGATGACAGTCAATGTGTATTGTGATTGGTGGATTAATTTGGCACAATCATCATTTCGCACAATTGCTTTTTGCCCAAATTTCTTGGCACACTATCATTTCGCACAATTTTCTTTGGCAGAATAATACATTGGCATAATGTTGATTAGAACAATACTCCTATGGCCGAATAATCGTATCGCCGAAATTGTTATGGCATAATAATCATTTCCCACAATTTTCATTGGCATAGTGTTGATTAGAACAATACTCCTACGGTTGAATAATTGTTAAGGGTTAAGTGCTAAGGGTTTGCAAGAATTTAATGTAGAATTTCAAACAGAGGTAAATTCAAGTTCTTTTGTTCTTGCACTATAGGTACTCCCTGCCTAATTTTAAGCCCCAAAAACGGAGAATATTAGCATAGTTTTTTCAAGGGATGTCAAAAAAAATAACCTCGAAGGCTAAGGCGGGAGCTCGCTGCGCTTCGCTCCCGCCATAGCCTTCTAACCTAACCTTGCCGAGTCGGTTCTGCCCAAGAAGGTCTTACTCGCTCATGCACACATATATATTATATCTTTATTATAACTAGCTAACGCTCATGCCTATATCTCGTGCCTAAACGTTAGTAACATTAATATCTTTAGATATCTTTTTTAAAGTTTTGCTTTTATGTTCTTCTCCTATAAAAATATATGTTTATTATATGTTTTGCGCTTTTCCAACTTTGTATACCACAAATATAACTATATGGGTATTTGGCGCGTATTTGGCGCCAAATACTTAAAAACAAATACGACGGCCATTTGCCTGTGACCTGGATCTTTCAGCACGATAACGACCCAAAACACACGGCCCGCAGTGTTAAATCCTTTCTTAGTGAGCAACGTGTTACCATGTTAGACTGGCCTGCAAATAGTCCCGATTTAAATCCTATTAAAATAAACATCATCAACTTTGCAACTCGTTATACATTGGGATATTGTGCTATCGTACAATTATGCCGCAATAAACTCAGCGGAATGTCTATTGTCCTACAGAAAATTCTGCGATATTCAATTCGGCGGAATGTATATTGTGCTACAGAAAATTCTGCGATATAAAATTCGGCGGAATACATATTGTGCTACAGAAAATTCAGCGGTATAAAAGTCGACGATAGTAGTAGTATGCTATTCAATTTTGTGCCAAATGAATATTATGTGACATAATAATTGTGGTAAATATATAATTATGCGATAGTATCATTCGGCTGAAAGTAATTGTGCGAAAACGGTTATGCGAAGTGTATTTCGGACAACAGAGATTGTGCAAGATAAGGGGTACCCGATGATAGTACCTTATTTATATGTATGGCCTAAAGTGGAACGTTTTGCGGTATCTAGCAGTGTGCAGAGAGCGGAAGATATTAATTTGCAACTTAAAGACGTTAATCCGCGCCGTCCCCTGGGAAAAATACCAGCTCGAGAGTTATCACTTCCTCTCTCCGATTATTTACGCGCTAAGTTTCGGCCAGCCCGCGAGGCCCGCGAGGCTCAGCGATAAATCGACTCGCCGCGCGGCTCCAGGGCACTTTCACGGCCGTTAGGTACATAACTTGAAATATTTTTACATAGAAAAATAACTTCTAGGCCTAGGAATGGTAGCGCTTGTACGCGTCGCTCGCCGCGCGGTGGCGCGCCGCGCGAGACCCGCCGCTAACGAAGTTCCCGTCGCCGCCTGAAACATGAAATTGCTTATTTATTTGGCCGCCTATTTGGCCAGAGATATATTCACTCCAAATGAGGTCGTGTGCACGTTATAAAAGAAAATGTTGGAAATGTTTTTATATCAAAAACGTAGGTGGCTCGAATCACATCGCCCCGCTACAAAGCGTTCGCGAACTCCTCTCCGTAACGTTATCCGACGGTTGGGAGGAAGGCATCGAGCGGCACAAAAGGCGCAAACTTTGAGTAAACTGCTCCAAATATAATCGAATTATTATTTTAATTGTTACGAACCGCCCCTGCCGCTACAACAATAGAACTCCGGCTCGCATCCATTTATCCGATTTTCCGAGCAAGGGACAGCTGGTGCGGCCAACGCCGAACACGCCGTCGGTTTCTCTAACTGTTACAGTCTAACAATTATGATAGTTTTGATTGAATTAAAACGCGTCTAAAACTAGTAGTCGTGGACGGAAATAATTAAGTGATATTGGGTGTTTTAGGCTGCGTTTTCATCAGAGCTGTGCGAGGTAGCGGAGCGGTGTGCCAGGAAAAAGTCCACCAATAGGAGAGCTGCGCTGAGCGAGGCTAGGAATACTATTGGTGGTTTTTTTCCTCGCACACAGCTCCGCTACCTCGCACAGGTCTGGTGGAAACGCTGCCAAACGCAAAGATGACTTGCGGATGCTTAACGAAAATGGATGGCCTCACAAGGTTAAGTAGCTAATAGTATTTCTTTATTAGAATTAAATCTTTTAGGACTGTAAAGTCATGATTTTAAAATAACCAGACAAATAACATAGAAGATGGAAAAAACTTAAAAAGATTCAATCAACAAAGGTTCTAGAAGTAGCCCGCTGACTTTTCATGAGCAGCCTCGGGCGCCTTCAAAGGGCGAGGGGAGCGGGGGGCGGGCGGGGGGTGTGGGGTGCCGTCTAATAAGAGCCTATTAAGAACTGTATTCCACTTAAAGGACGCCGGCGCCGCCGTGGGGACGAGGCTAGGAAAGCGGGCTTTTGTCAACATCAAAGCGGACGTTTTATTTTAAATCTCCGACGCAAGCGGCGTCTTCAAGAATCATATCTGCAAAGTGGGCACTTGGCACCGCGGCGCCCCGCGGCGTCGCCGGCGGGCCAACCGCCTCTCGAATGAAGCTCGAGTTGCCGCGTCACAACAAGTTGTTCAGTAAAACGTAACACAACAAAAAAACATTCATTTAGCATTTATAACAAATGCCTCTGGGTATGCTGTTTTACCGAATTTGTAATTATAATGAGATCAATTAAATATTCATTAAACTTCCTTGTCGCGCCGCATCAGTCGGCCGCGTCGCCGGCGGTGGCGTGGGTGCGCCACCAGGCGCAGCGCCTCCTGCGGGAGATAATCAGCTGATCGGACAGGCGGTAGTTTAATGGAATAAACCACTCCGTTTTAGCTATACTTTGCTGAAGACCTAATAACACTCCTTAGTTTCTTAATAATTATGTTTCATCTTTGCAAAGATTTTACCCTCTGTGTAAAAAGATAAAAGTGGTTTATTCAGTAAGTAGGCCGCACGGGCACTTTTACACGTCAATACTCTACTAGTGATTGGAATACCTGACTACAATAATTCAATTCCATCCGGCGACACCGAGCCGCTGCCCGGGCTGCCGGTCTCGGACATGGTACTAGACAGAGGCGGCCGCACACGAGGCAGATAGATCGAACGACGTGTATCGAGCCCTGTATCTGGATCGCGGCGTATAAATTAGCGAGTGGAGCAGCATAGTCATTCAGTCCGCTACCGGATGGTAGATGGCGTAGGTAAGCAATGTTTGTGTCATTTGTTGCCAGACTATATTTTTTATGATTTTACGACAAATATTTAGTTATAATATAAGACTGTATTACTTGCCAAATTCCATAGTACTTGATCTACGGGAAATACCTAATCCTATGTCGCTAGTTATCAATCTAATGGCATAGAAAACATTAATTTCCAACTACGCCGATAGATGACGCTCACAGGTAATTAATAATAGTTCCGCTACCGGATTGTAGATGGCATAGGTAAGCAATGTCTGTGTCATTTTTTCTCAAGTATGTACCGAAAAAGTACCAAGCTTATAAAATAACGGGGCGCTCAGGACATTTTGGCTTTCGAGAGCCGAGCTCCCCGCGAGTTAATTAACGTTCTATGTTTATAATTAATTTAATAACCTACCTACTTGTAACACAATTTAGTGAACCAGCTGCCCGTTAGATGCCGCTAGTTATCAATCTAATGGCACAAAATATTGTGTACAAAACATTAGTTTCCAACTACGCCGGTAGGTGGCGCTAACATGCAATTAACTCGCGCCATCGTGAATTAGAAAGATTGCGAAATTGAACTAGCGAGGATGTGTGATTTTAGATGAAATTTTATTAATGTTTTTGTCAAAATCTGCATGATAATTTACGAGTTTTACCTAAAAAATGGAAGGTATCATCAAAGTAAAGAAATGAACATAATGAAAAAATGATATTTTTTACACGACTGCAAAAAAGTAAAAAAAAAGTTTTAATTATTAAAAAATAAGTTTAAAAAACTAAAACCCGACTACAAAAAGTAGAAAATAAAAAATAAGTTTAAAAACTAAAACCCGACTGTAAAAAAGAACTACATATGAGTATTTACCAAAATGTGGTATTCGCTATCTGATAAATAATAGAACCTTTCCCAGTGTTCGTATGATCACGTAGAGTCCAAATTTAGGAAAATTCAACACATTGGCAGCAGTCATCACCTCTGAGTGGAACTCCATCCATTATGATCGTCATCCTGAGTACTAGCAAGCTATTAAAAATATTTTTCGTAGTCGAAGGCCAAACTTTGCACATTGCTATAATAATTTCTAGCCTTAGACTACAAACAATATTTTGAAGATCTAGCTAGTAGGCAGGATGACAATCACAATGGATTGAGTTCCACTCAGTGGTGATGCCTGCTGCAAATGTATTGAATTTTCCTAAATTTGGACTCTACGTGATCATACGAACACTAGGAGCGGTTATATTCTTTATCAGATAGCGAATACCACATTTTGGTAAATATTCGTATGTAGTTTAAAACATAACAAAGGTCAAAACTTGTTTCATTCTTTTTCACAGTCGGGTTTTACTTTTAAAAACTTATTTTTTCACATCGAGTTTACAGTGAAATCAAACAATTATGAAAACAGATTTCTATTCGATTTCCAGTAGTTTGATGTAAAAATACATCGTATGAACACTTGCCGTTTAAAGGGTTCGGACATGATCCTCCTGAGCACTGCACATCGTAATCTCACTCTCAAATGACATTCTCAATATGGCCGTCAGCGGGCGCAATTCGCCGGTTTTTATTTATTTATAATTGTAATAATTCAATTTCTTATTTTAATAATTAAATTTCAGCATTAGCTGTGACAGGTTGACAACCTGTCACAGCTAATGCTTTGTATAAATTAGATTTTCAACTTATACATTCATAAAGAAAAATTACCAGTGACGGCTAACTTTCTTAAGGACCATCGTAAAAATCGTTAGTCCTCAGGACCCGTGACGGGTTAGATACTGTTATGCCGGTGGGTTAAGGCGATTAATGTTGAATCGTGATTATTGGTGCATTGAAAGGGTTTTTCCGAGAGCAGGCTTAAATGTTGCTAAAAGTGTCGCGAAACGTAGGCTAAAAGGTAGAAGGGCAATGGCCCTCCTACCTTTGAAACCGGTTGTAACGACTGTGGAATAAACTACGAATGAATGAACGACTATCAATGTTTCTATTTCTATATTTTCTATTCACTAATAGATAATATAGAAATAGAAATAAAAACATTTATTCGACGATCACTACGATAAAAAACAGTTTAAAGATTACACATAACAAAAATAATGTCAACAAAACTACACAATAAACTAAAAAAAAAAAAACAAATTTAAAATAAAACCATTATAGCATAATGTTGCCATGAGTGGTCCTGCGACTCCCAATGTACGATTGTATTTAGTACCTATGGCAGTTTTGTTGTTTAAAAGGTTAGAGCAATGTAGGGAAAGTGGTCTATGTTTGTCGGAATTAGTTACTGCTAGTCTGACATCAGCAAATAGTAGATGGTTCAAAAGAGACTAAAGTAAGCCATTATGCCACGAGATATTTTTCATGAACTATGAAAGTCATTAAGGCTTTTTAGTCTCGAGTTAAACACTCTGCTTTTCACTTCAAGAAAAATTAATCTTAAATCATAATGTTGTTATTACAAAAACTAAAAGGACCGTTGGAAAGGACAATGGGCAAATTTGTATGGGCACTGTCTCCCCCCACCAACAGTAACGGGATGCATGTCTATATGTTTATAAGGACCCAAAAAAATACAAAATACTTATTTTAGTAGCAAAATCAATGGGATTTTTTTAATGAAAACAAGGGCCAAATAAGGCAAATCATCCATATATGTGTTCATTTTCAAACAAATTCCATACGATACGATTATGGTTTTCCAAGAAAACCCCATACATCTGGTGATCGTCTCCATAGTAAAAATACATAATGTTGCTGAGATCTATTAAATGAGACATGTTTCATTTCTGTTGGTGGGGGGGGGACATTTCTGCCCATGGTCCTTTGTTTATTAAATGTCAATTCATAAAAAAACTATTTACGGCGTATCTATAGTTTTTGTGATAACAACTTAATAGTATTACGAGTAACATAGAGACCATAAAAATTACAATTTAATAACGCTGCCATTTTTACTATCAACCCGTCTCTTTAATGCAGAACGAGACAGCAACAATGTTGTTTTTGGGGTTAGAATACAAATAGTCCGTAGACAACATTTCTAAAACGAAGACTGAGGCGGCGAAGGTTGTATGCCCAGCCCCAGCCTGCTCTGCCCTCCACCGCGCACTCCGACGTCAAGAGCAACATTGTCAAATGGAAATATCTAAGGAAATTAAAAATAAAAGTACTTTATTCCCTAGAGATTAAAATGTCACTCTAGTTACTAGGGATTAAATGCATCACTTTAAGTCCGCCTACACATGGATATTATGAATCGTTTTAGAGCGAGAGAAGTAAATAGAAACATATTGAGGACTTTTTCGAAAAATATACCCTTTGAAGGGGATGTAAAGTGTACCTGTACTTTTGAAAGGAGATTTTGACTCTCCGCGGACGAAGTTGCGGGCGAAATTTAGTTTACTACGTGGCTTTGCCTTGCTCATTTCATAAAAAGAACTAAGTTTTCTAAAAGGTGACGTTAGCGACCTGGCTAATTGTATGCGACGCCGCAGCTGACGCGCCCGGTGCCAGGATAAACGGAACTTGATCGATCTCCGGCGCGATGAGAATGGGAGCTGCTCCAGTTCGCAGCTCACTACATTTGCAAAGTGCCAAACGTATTACCACAACGACGCCGCGGGCGCACGGGCCCGCCTGCGCCGGCGCCGGCGCTGCGGCGGCTGTTGTCTCCGCTACCGGTACAAGTCCTCGCGGATCAGCATTCATGTAAGGCAACTGCACTCAAAGTTCTACGTAAGAATTCCAATTTATTTGCTAAAATGATTTAGCCGAAGTACAAAATTTATTTGGGGGTGTGGTACTTAATTCTGTGTTTAAGCCGTTACGCATTCCACTGCATAGGTTAGGCAAGAAATGAAGCCACAAAAAATCGCAGTTAGATTTTGATACCTCTTGCGAAACGTAAATTAGCGAATTAAGGAAGCGAGATTCAATAACTCATCAAATTCAAATTCCGAAAGTAATTACTGCGTGTAATTGTAATTTCACAGTCTTGATTAGCATCGCATTTGTTTTTGCTCTGCATCTGCTCATTGCAGCGGAGGGCGCGGCAGTAATGGAACCATCGGCACGCGATGTTAATACGTAATTAGCGGGTAGCCGGACCACACAATGGAGCAAAACGTTTCATTAGCATGTCGCCTCCACCGCGCAGTGATGCCGGCGCCTATTGCTGTTCCGGCGCCATTATTCAATTTACGCTGTCCAAGCTTCAGCCAGTCGCTGTTTTAGAAAAGTACCTTTTGCACTTTTAGTCAAAGTGTTTGTTGTTTGCAAGGGAACTTTATTCGACAGATGAATTTACTTGTCGATTGTAAAGCAGTCCTTAAGACATATAAATATTTTTAAAATTAAAAAGTTACTAAGGCAGCAAAATAATTATTTGAATACTTCAGCGAGCGAAACATAAGTGATCATCTACATTATGTTTTTGGTTGGCTGTTATGCGATGGGCTTGCCTGATTGTGCAAAATGTGATTACAGAATTATCAACATGTCTTTTTAGAGTTGGTAATTGTGTAAGTCTGCCTATCTCACTCTGGGAATGAAGTCGTGATGTCATGAATGTACGTACGTATGTATGATCCATAAAAGTGAGATGCAAAATGTTTCGTTCGCGATTTTATATTATTGTAGAGACACGTAAGGCCCCACATTAAAAGTGTCCTCGTTCCGTCAGTGCGCTGCACCAGGGCCGCCGCGGAGGCCGCGCCTGGGCCCTATTTCTCGAAACTTATTAGACTAATAATATTAGTCCATGCACTAATATTTTTTACTAGTTTACTAGTGTACGTTTCTCAAAGCTACAGTAATAAAGTATTAGTTATTAGTTACCAACTAATAAATATTAGCTAATATTATTAGAGTTAATTAGGTTTTGGTTTCATGAACATAAAGAAAAAAAAATACACTAGTAAAATTCACTAATAAAGCTTATTAGTCTCGGAAGGCTTGTAAAAAATATTAGTCCAAACTATTAGTGTCACATTTTAACAATAAAATTTATAAAATGTGGACCGATTCGGACGCTTCCGACGGTGAAGACACTGTAATAATAATTCGCAGTCGTCGAGTCTTTTTGAACAGAAATACGTACGAACTATTTGAAACCACGTTCCAGTTTAATGAAAGATTTTGTTTGACAAGCACAAAAATGGAAGAGCTGGTTGAAGTTATCGGGCCGGGGTTGCAACGGTTGACCGAGAGAAGCCAGGCCCTGTCACCAAAACTTATCACTCTAGTTGCTCTACATTGGATGGGTACGGGAGCACAGTACCACGCCGTAGCTGATATGCATGGAGTATCAAAAGCAAGTGTGTGTCGAGCTGTTAATCAAGTCGTTCATACGGTAGTGCAAAACATGTTCCCGGATATAGTCAAGTGGCCAGAAAATATGGAACGTGTTGTCGAAGCATTCCACAGACTGGCAGGGATGCCTATGGTTGCTGGATGTTTAGATGGCACATTAGTGCCTATTGATGCCCCAAATGAAAATGAAGAGCAGTTTGTCGACAGACACGGAAACCACTCGATAAATTGTTTGGTAGTTTGCGGTCCCGATCTACATTTTTATTATTCGTATGCTAATTGGCCAGGGGCAGTGCACGACTCGAGAGTTCTACGCAACAGTGCTCTATTTCGTAGAATGGAAGATGGCTGGAGGCCGTTAACAAATACAATATTACTCGCAGACAGTGGCTATCCACTGAAGGATTGGTTGATCCCACCTTTAATCACGGATCCAAATGATCAAGCAAATAAAACTTTTCTGCGAGCTCATAAAAAAACTAGAAGAGTAATAGAATGTGCTATCGGAATTCTTAAAGAGAAATTTCCGTGTTTAAATCACTTGCGGCTGCAACCCAGATTTGCATGTCAAGTCTTTAACTGTGCGGTTACTTTGTGCAATTTCGCCCGAACTAGCCAAGACGAATTGTATGAAACAAGTGATAACGAGGAAAATACAGCTGAAGTTGCATACAACCCCGAACAGCCCGTTAATCGATTCGAGCAGTTACTTAGCTATTTTAGAAGGTGAATTTAATACAACAAAAAGACGGCATTAATTATTTATTTAAAACATACATATTTTTAAGACGAAATAAAATTAACTTCGAACATTTTTATTGTTGGAGTTCCACTGTCCCATCTTCGTTTATTTGACAAGTGTCGGTGATTAAAAGCACGTCCTCGTTTTCTGGCGTTTCGGTATAAAGTGAATATTGTGATTTAATATTAAATTCTTTTTCTTTTTTATAAATTTCAAGTTGTAAATTGTAGTTCTGTAATTTCATGTTCTCAATTTCAAGTTCCAGTTTTTTTTTCTTCAAATTATTAATTTCTTGTAATTCCTTGTATCTAAGACTACCCTCCATGACTATAGTTTTTCCTGAAATCATAGAAATATACATTGTTATACCTAAATAATATTTTTTCTGTTAATAAAAAAATATTTATAACGAATACAAAACCTTCCAACATCATTGTAAAATAAAGAATTGAGCTTACGTTTTATTTTCGGGATTTTCCACTGTTGGTTCGTCACGAACATCAATTTCTTCTGGTAAGGTTATATTCGCGGATGTTCCCGGTTGCACCTCTATGTCTTCTGCCAAGGTATCCACCACATGAAGCCCAACCACAGTCGGCGATTCTTTTCCCAAAATTTCCAGTACAAGCTCGTCGACTGCCGTCAGTTTTTTACTTGCCCCTCCGGCAGAACCAGTTTTTTTGGCGTTATCAACCTTTGCCTGTAAATAAAGCAGAAAGAATATGATTTTCAGTACCTAAGTTATATACATTATTCAGTAAGATTAGATATGTACCGTACAATTATTTAAAGTATAACACTCGATATTCCTCAATTTTCATCGCATAAAGAATAAAACAGGTTTAGATATTTATATTCAATAATGAATTAATTATGTGTTCACTTACCATTGTGCTTTTTTTAATGTTCGGCCAATAGGCATCCCTAACGTATTTATAATCTTTAGCGGCAGAAATCACTCGAAGAGAACGACACAGACTTGTGACTTCTTCCCATTTTTTCCGCTTGTCTTGTTTTGTTAAAACGTCCGAAAAGCTCCCAAACAGAATTTCTCTCGCTTCTAATATGTTTCTTAGAACCATTAACTTTAGATCCATTTTAAAATATAAAATAACTAAATTAAAGAAACAATCCGCTTTTACCGCCAATGTGCAAACGTCAAAAGAAAACGAATACAATAGTGGCGGGAACTTTCCCCGCTTTTTTTAATACGTAAGAAGGCATGGGTATTAGGTGCATTCAGCCGAGATAGACTAATTTTTTTTATTAGTCTACCAGTATTAGTTACCAGACTAATAATTTTTTTTGAGAAACAGAAAATATTAGAACTCGTAAAATTTTCACTAATAACTAATAACTAATATACTAGTAAACTAATACTTTCGAGAAATAGGGCCCTGGGCGCGACTCCTGCGGCGCAACAACTCAGCAACAAGGGCGCGGGGTTCTTGAAAGTTTCGCGGCGGCTCGTCCCCGCAGAACTCCCGCAGAATACCGTTCTAAGTTGATAAATAAGTTTGACATTAAAATAAATCTATTCATTTTCCTTGGCCCGTCCGCTGCGGGCGAGGGAGCAATCTCCAGCTGCGCAGCCAGGGCCTCCATAATCCCTCAGGGATAGTATTCATCTCCGCTTTGCATTTGACGTGAGCAACTCTTTTTACCGCGAATAATGTTTATTTACAAAAAAACATTACGGTGCTGGCCAGAGCCTGTATTCTTTTCCGTTAAATCGATATTGCGTTTGACTTGTTTTAGTATGGTTTTAACTCGGCCGCCATGACTGTCAAGTAAATAAGAGCTATCGTAACATTGACAACACGAAATCAATGTAAAGTCAGTGTACGATAAGACGAAGGGTGTGTTTTCTCAAGGCTTCTCTCATTAAACAATCCCCTTTGCTAATGATTTGTGCGTATAAAACTTAGCCAATAGCCTAGCGGGGCCTTTCTGATCCGAAGGAATGTTGACATGGATGCCATGGTTGCCTCCGGTGACTGTGGCGTAGCAAGTGGTTTTATTTTTAAATTTTTTACCTAAATTTTGAAGAGCGAGTAAAAACAAAATTATTTTTCATATTATTCTTCAGTTTTTTAATTTCTAATTCATACTGCTGTGAGAAATTAATCGAAAAACATCTAGCATACTTACGACAGCGGGCTACGCGCCGCGGCAGCGCCGTAGGCCGTTAATTACAGGCTCCGTAATTACATTCGCCTTTAATTCGCAGAACTCGAGATGAGTTTTGAAAACGTACGAGTATGTGCCGCGCACATGGACCCCTCCGTCACGCCGTCAATATTTTCTCTTTCCTCTTTTAATGATTTGTCATTCGCCACCTCAAAAGAGGGAAAAAATGTGAAAGTTGGCAAAAAGTTATATTTATAGGAAGTCACCGGAGACGCGGCGCGGACAGCGCGGACAGCGAAGCCGGTTGCTTCCACTAAGTTGAATTCCCCGCGCCGGAAAATTATGAGGGGAGTGTAACGTTTAGTTAACTTAGCGCGTCCCTCGATCGCTTACAGCCCTTTAAAACCTTTATGTAGGTAAAACATTAAACGTTTTTAACCTACAATAGTCCTCAGGACCAACCTATAAAGACTTTTATTAAACTATGCGCATTATAATTATTTTCCTAGTGGTAGGTACGGTTAATTATTATTATACATAGTTGTAAAAGATTTATAAAACATATTCTGTACAATTGTACATGTGGCATGGAAGACTTTTGCCATCATTTTGCATTACTTGATTCAAAATCCTACGGCCATAAAAATAAGTGCCTGATTCCAGGGAATCCCCTCCGTCACATACATAACGCCGTTATCTGCGGCCCGGCGGGCCGCGCACATCTCCGCGATCTAATCCCGCGCGGAACAAAGGCGCAACAAAAACCGAATGTATTGTTGTCGCCGAAATAAACCGGAGCGTTTAACCGCAACTCGAATTATGGCGCCCGGGAAGCGACGGGAGCGGACAAATTTTATTTGTGTCCCGGCGAAGCATAATGACCCTTAACTGTTTGTGGGATAGCGTGGGATGGCGCGGGGATAGCCGCACGAGGTGACGTCCTTATCCCGAGGCGCCGGACGCCGCGCCGGCTTTATCATGGCTAACTTATTTATGCGGCAGTTAAAACGTTTTTTTCCGTTTAAGGATCAGCAATATATTGTAGTTGAAAGCGGCGCGGCTCCCTCTCGTAAAGGCGGCCTCGTCGCATGACCGTGTTGACTGTGACACCTGAAGGGCGCTACAGTTTATAGTATTTCCTGAGTTAGCACATGGGGTATATTTTATACCGTTTTTTTGCAAAACCGATTCCCGTCAGACCTTTGTAAACCCTGTTAACAGCAAGGTTTATAAAGACACATACTAAGTAAAAATAGACGAATAGTGAGCAAAGTAAACTGTACTATATGGTCTAGGAGACTCTTTTGCGTCTACAGGACTGTGAATCCGCTGGACGCCAGTGAACGCGAGCCTTAATTCGGTCGAGTTACATCTGAACACAACCGATATTGTGCGGCGTAAAAATTGCTGTTGACATGTTATGATACTTATCATGTCGTCAACGTTACGATAGCTCTTGGACAGTGATGACGGCTGAGTCATAACATAAGCAATACACGTCATAGGCAATATGGTTTTACCGAGTATAACAGAGCCCACGCCCCGAGCGGCGCCGGCGCCCGAGCCTATAATGTGAATTATAAAGAGCGACTGTTTGTTTCCTTTTCCTTCACGTGAAAAGACAACCATTTACGCGCAGAAATTTATACTGCAAATAGCATGCTAAAGACATAATATACTACAACTTCGGAATAATGGAAATTAACGCAACCAGAATAAACAACTAAACAAATTACGGGAATTGACGTGAAGGAAGTCAAATTCAACTCGTTGTTATTAATATCGAGAGTTGTTTGAGTCGTCCGCTTGTAAATTTGATTATTATAACCGTTGAGGCTGGACGCGCCGCGGCTGCGCAGCAGCGGGCACCAACCGACTACTGCGAGAGGTACTCGCATGAGGCTTGAAGTACAACTATAGAACAGTGTTGCCGCCAGTAGAAACTACGCGATTTATGGATGAGTAATATAAAGTACGAGTCCATTATTTATTTATTTATTTATTGCATTACATAAGTATGTCAAGTGCACAACACTAATTAAATACATATGTACCTTGTCAGGCATCGCAATTTAGAGGAGAGGTAGACAGGTAGATAAATTGGTAAACACTTAAAATACATTACCCGGTACATCATCCAGTAGACATGTCGATGACACACTTCATTTGACTTGGTAGTTATTAGATTTCTAAGTTATCTTTTAAATATTCATCGACGGCGTAATAGGACTTCTTTATGAGAAGACGTTTTAGACTTCTGCAGAATATTTTTATATCATTCTCATTTTTTATTGCTTTAGGTAATTTATTATAGATTTTTATTGACATAGGATACGGCCCAGTGCTATGTAAAGCTAAATTAGATCTAATTTTAAAGAGGTTACTTTTGCAACGAGATTCATATCTACGTGGCATATCTCCCAGTCTGACATAAGCATTAGGATTTCTTTTAACAAAGCTACAGAGTTCCAGTATGTACATGCAAGGTAGGGTTAAAATATCAAGGTTTTTAAAGTGAGGTTTACAAGTTTCTGTTTGTCTTATGTTAGTTAGTATCCGAATACATTTTTTTTGTAATATGAATAAAGCCTGAGCGTCCGTACTGTTGCCCCACAACATGACGCCGTAGCTCAGCCACGCATGCGCGTATGCGTAGTACGCAGTCTTTGCCGTTTTGAGATCGGTAGTCTTCTTAAGTTCTCGCAACGCATAAATAAATTGGGATAGCTTTGTTTTAACCTTTTGAACGTGGGGTTTCCATGTTAAATTTGAGTCCATTACAGTTCCAAGTAGCGTAAAAGTAGGAACGCACTCTATTTTTATATTATTATAATTTAAATTAATGTCAAGTTCTGTTTTTTGACGTGGCCTAAATTGAATAATTTTAGTTTTTTTAAAATTTATTTCCAAGTTGTGGTCATCCATCCAGTTAACTATATTTTGTATAATACTACATAGTCTTACTTCTAGGTTAATGCTATTATTACATGACAATACTAGCGAGAAGTCGTCGGCAAACATAACGCAAGGTTCATTAATGGTCTTTGGCAGGTCGTTGATATAAATCAAGAACAAAAGGCAGCCTACTACGCTACCCTGCGGTATTGAATCGTTAATCCGCTGAGCATCTGAGCGTACTCTAACGAGTTCTGTCGACTTTTCGTCATAATACTCGACCTCAACATATTGTTCGCGGTTTGTCAAATATGAAGAAAACCATTTATGAGCCAATCCACGTACTCCTATTCCATAAAGTTTATCCAATAGTATGTCAAATTTAACTTTTTCATATGCTTTAGTCATGTCAAAAAGAATTCCAATTGCATAGCGTTTATTATTTAATATGTTTAAAACCTCATTAATGTATTTATACGTAGCTAATGTCGTAGATCTATTTTTACGGAACCCGTATTGTGAGTCATCAAAAATACTATACTTTCCACAAAAAGAGTACAACCGCCTACACATCACTTTTTCGAACACTTTTGAAATTACCGGAAGCAATGCGATGGGGCGGTAATTGTTAATATCGATTTTTGAATTCTTTTTGTGTACCGGGTTAACAATTGCTTTTTTTAACAAGTCAGGAAAAATACCATCAGAAAGCGACTGGTTAATAATAGTTGTAAGCGGCAACGTCAATTCATCCGCACAGCTCTTGATGAGAGACGACGGTAGTTCATCTATTCCGAAGCTTTGTTTAAGTTTGAGTTTACGTATTATCAAGTATACTTCAAGCGGCTCAACGGGCCGCACGGACATAGTGTTCTCGGTCGGGCGCCGCACTGGCCGGCCGCGCGGGCGCTGCGCCGCTCCCGTCTGCCCGGCAGTTGCAAACAGGTTATTGAATGTATTAGAGATAAGCTTAGGGTCAGAGGATAGTTTATTGTCGACGAACAATTTAGTGTTTTGTTTAGGTTTATTTGAAAGTTTGTTTGTTCGCTGTTTAATTATTTGCCACATACATTTAACTTTATTTACCGATTTTTTCCATTTTTTTAATCAATTCGAGTTTTTTGGATTTAGCTACAGAACGTTTTAAAATCTTTTCGTATTTTTTATAGAAATTTAAAAAGATTCTACTCCCTGAATGCAATGCATGTATTTTCAACAATCTTTTATTTTTGCAAGATATTTTTAAGCCTCGTGATAGCCAAGTATTTGTCTTTTTTACAGTGTTCATCCTAATGCGTTTTTTGGGTATGCAGTGTTCTAGTATCTGGTACAAACTACGGTTGAAGGTTTCATAATTTTCATTTACTGCTTTGTTTAATTTGCTTATTAATTGCAGTTACTGCCGACGCAGATGTCGTGTTTTTCTCAACTACTGTGAGGAAATTAATATGAAATATAGAATATTTTTATTTTGTATGAAAACAGCTGGTTAAAAGTGATGTATTCTGACCCCAAACCATGAAAAATTACTGGTCGGCAGAAATGTTAGATTAAATAAATCTGGAACATACAAGTCGGCCGAACTCTATTTCTCAACAAACTAAATCAATTTGGTTTGCTTCTGTAAGTTGGCGAGAAAGCCGCCGGCGCCTGGGCTCACCTTGACGCGGCGACCGGCTTGTCGCTCGCCCACGCGACAGATTAGCTTTACAACGTTTTATTTTTAGAATCAAATTCATTCATTCAAGTGCTTTTAATTCAAAAATCCCTATAATATAATTTGCAGCAAAAGAATGCTTCTTTTGAAATTGCACTACGTGATGAGGAAGGTCAAACTAAACCACTTCTCGCGTAAAACAAAACCACGGGACATCAAAGGTCACGTTCGTATTGTCTAAGCCTGTGTCGCTTCTATTTCGGAATCTTTCGGAGCTTTGCTAGCGCTCTGGTTTTAGTAGCTCTCAGCTCTCACCGTCAAGTATATAAACTGTCATAAAGACTAAACTATCATAATTATTATGAATCGTTGTTATTGGCTACTGTACCGTACTGTAGGCCCGGCCAATGTACAAACGCTGCTAACGTTTCTATCCACTCGAAATTAAAGAAGTTGACTTTACGTCGATCCCATACATTTCAGCGATTTTCGGAAATTGCTAACTTAGCATTATGCACTTGACTAGGCCTGCGGCAGCACCTGACAGGAAAGGCGGCGGTATCAAAAAATAGTTTTTTTTTTTTTTTTTTTTTTTTTTTTTCTTTATTTACTTTAAAAAAATACAACAAAATTTAACATACAGATCTGCCAAACTGCGTAACAGTTTGTTGGCAGAAAAAAGGAAGTATGTAAGCCCTCCACCTTACAATTATTTAAATTAAATTAGGTATAATAGGTACTTAAATTAAATAAACCCGCTTACACACGGCGGCTACTAACTAAACCCTGCGGTCACAAACTCACAAGTCACTACCTCGAGCCACCAGGCCACCGAGACCAAGTAATTTCTGTTAGTAGGTATGTAGTTGTTACAATTCAGATCAGATATCCTTATGAAATCTGTCCAGCAGCACTTTCTTCAACCTTTTCTTATAAACTAGCTTTGACATATTGTGGCATGTCCTAGTGTCCTCTGGCAAGCTATTTATAAGTGTTGGTACAGAGAATTTTCTTGTTCTTTTCCCATAATAATTGTGCACTTTCGGTAAGTAGATTGTAAAGTCACCGGCAGTAACATATTATCCAACATTGGGCTCAAAAATATGTGGCAAGTTTTGCAAAGAAAATAACAAATTGAATAGTCCAAAACGAGACAAGAACCTCTTTCCCGCCATTGTACTGTTTTTTATTTACACTACTTTAGTGCTGAAGATTGTCAGCAAGAGCTGCCTTACTTAAGAATATAACAATATTTAGTTAGCTAGCCAAAGTTTTGCTTTTTAAATGTTTCTCAAAGAGACTATAATTGAGAAATATTTTCTTTGTTGAAGCCTTTACTTAATTAACTAACCGTGAATGACAAGGAACAAGTCTCACTTATCTTTCCGG
This sequence comes from Acleris holmiana, assembly GCA_949316455.1. Classification (NCBI taxonomy): domain Eukaryota; kingdom Metazoa; phylum Arthropoda; class Insecta; order Lepidoptera; family Tortricidae; genus Acleris; species Acleris holmiana. Next base: position 43,880 of record OX438779.1, read on the forward strand.
GAGAGGAGCCGGAGGTAATAGGATCAAACAATCTTCAGAAAGTAAAGAACGTAATGACGTTGTAGCGCAATTACCGCGTAGCGCCTCTACGGCGTAGCTGCTACGACGGAGACAAAGTGCTACGCGCGGCGACCAGCTCAAAGCTCAAAGAGTTGTTCCGTGAGAACTGTGTGTGCAACACATTCGCTGCCGGCGACTGCAACTGTATGTGAGCTGGACTCGCCAGCGCGCCGCTGGCGCTGAACGCGCGCTCGTACATTATTTACGAGCGCGGACGCGACCGGCCTCGCCCATAATAGCCGGCGCGAGCACTAACCCACTCGCCGCTGGCTGGACTTTATTTAGCCCCACGGGCCACGACTTTGAACTACATTTAAGTGAAATTGAAAGATATTTTTGTGGAGTAAATGTTATTTTGAAACTGGTTCCGAGCACAAAGCTAAAGGGCCTCTATTCAACAAGGTAAAACCATATTGCTTTTGACGTGTTGTGGTATTTATGCTATCTCGGTCACTATTACTGTCAAGTAAATACAAGGTAACTCTAACAATACGGTAACACGTCAAGGACAATATGGTTTTAGTGAGTAGACTAGAGGCCCTGGTCGCTTGTAGCTCTAAGCGTGTTGTTCACCCGAACATCTCCGCCGCTTGCTGTTCCAACACCACCGAGAGCGCGCCGCGTCCGCCGCGTCCGCCGCGTCCGCCGCGTCCGCCGTGTCCGCCGCGTGAGCCGCGCGCAATCGGCTCGTTTTGAACGACGTCATTATTCTCTCTCAACGCTTCATTTTTTGGGCAGTAAATTAAATCAGCGTTGATTTCAATATTGCTGAGCTGGCGCAGTTAATGAACCGGACATTTATTAACCCGCGGACACCGGACAGTGCAAACAGGGCACTTTATTGTTAATATCCGCTGTATCGAGTTAACCGGTTGCCGGCGCTGACTCGGCGCGCGGGGCGCTGCTCGCGTGGACACGTTGAGCTGGTGAATGCGTTTTAATAATTCATGCGTGTTTCAAACCAATTATCTACAAATTAGTGAATTTAATCAAATCAGATATTCCTCAGTCGGAAATATGTTATGTATTCATAACATATTTCCGATCTCAATCGACTGAAAATTTAACAGCATCTTTTTTTTTTTAACTAAGAAAGTATAAAAAAAAATAATTAAAAAACGTATATAATACTTAACATCTTTTAAAATTGATGAATAAGCCAGTCAAACTTTAGTCTGGTATTGGTTAAAAAAATTGTAGAACGTCGCACCTATCAAACAATAGTTTTATCGGGGGGCACGGCAGTGCCCCCGCCAAGTCGAGCGCGAAGCAAACATAAATTGACTAAATACTACACTACAACTAACTACTACAGCCAAACTGATCCAAACTGATTATAGTCGCTACCAACTGATGGCCGTTATTTATATATCCCAAAAAAGTATTAAGTTAGCCTCGTTTAAATTATGATGTAATTTTTACATTAAATTTTAAACAAGAGTATCGGGCAACAATAGTAATTAATTCGCAATTAAGAACCTTTTAATATAAATTTGGTGCATGAGGTACGTAATCGTATTCAATCTGGGTGGAACATTGAGGACACTGAGCCGCGCTCTATTTTCGCGCTACACTTGTACAATAATAATTATCAGGATCGCCCTGTCGTCACGCAGACCGTGTTTGTGTTCATCAACTCAGCGGGTCAGGGCCTCTGTTCACGGTCAATCCTTATTCATTTTGACGTGTTTCCGTATCGTTAACGTTTTGGTAACTGTACGAGCACGCTCTACATTTATATTACGCTGACGACGCACCGATGCATGCGTCACTATAGTTTACCTAAGACATTTATTATAATTACTTTTTAGTGCAATAAACGTACTCAACTTGGACGGACACATCTTTTACTTAACATTCCGTCCTACTAACAAACAATCAACATTCAACATAAATACATGTAGGGTGTGGTAAACTATTACACCCTACATTTTTGGTCCTTCGAACCGGATTGGATTCTGTGTGATTTGTGTTTAACTGCAATAGCGAATCGGTTTGGCTGGCCTCCCGGAAGAGGGTCTCACCAGTCGAATTGAGAAGGCGCACATATTGTGGTCAGATTACAATCATACGAGTCTGAACCGTACAACAACAACGTATTCAACAGATTTCAACATTACGAGTGATTCAAAACAATAAAAACAATGGAGACTTTGGCGAGACAAAGGATTATCAAGGAAGCAATTGACAAGATGAGGAATAACTTCAAGAAAGACTCCGCTAGTCGCAAAACAACTGACTACATAACATCGCGGGTGACGACCCTTAAAGCCCTTTGGGATGAGTTTAGTGCTAATCACAACAAACTACTACAAGCCGGAGTCCTACCAGAAGATCTCAGTATGTATGAAACAGTCAAGGTCACGTATGAAACATTTCTTCAACAGTTACAAAGCACCGAAACTGTAGTTGTAGCTGCCGCCGCCGCTACCGCTGACAAGAGCATGCCGTCATTGGCAGATGAGCTCTTCAGCCAGCAAAGTACTAACATGAGAGCATTCACACGCATGGTGAAGAATATAAACATCGACGAAATCTCGGAAAGGTGGGAGATCGAAGACAAGTTAAACATGTTACAGTCAAGATGGAAGGCGATTGATGAGGTCCATTGGAGGCTGGACAACATTTTTATAGGCTCAGACGTGGATTATGAACAGGAGTTTGCTCAACATGAAGCTAGTTACGAAGCCACAAAGAGGCAACTTCATAAAAAACTAAACTCTTCAGCACATCAATACCAAACAACTCCGAAGGTCGAAATTCCAACATTCTTCGGAAATTACACACAATGGACAACATTCATGGATTTGTACTAAGAGGCAATCCATAACAACAACATGATAACGAAAGCTCAGAAAATGCAACACCTCAAGGGAAAGCTTAGAGGGGAAGCAGAGCGCCTAGTTCAACATTTAACAGTTTCGGCAGAAAACTACGACACGTGTTGGGAAATGCTCAACCATCGATATAACAATAAGCAGTTGCTTTTTACAAGACTTATGCAAACATTTTTAAACCAATCCGCCGTACAACAACAAACTGCGTTCGAACTAAAAAGATTGCATGACACGAGTCTGGAAGCCGTGAACGCCATTCGCAACCTGGGACTTGACATTTCGAGTTGGGGTCCGTTGTTAGTACACATTCTTACCAACAAACTGGATTCGGATACCTACAAATCATACATGGAAACAAGGAAAGCACCTCGCGAGCTGCCCCAGTTTGATGAATTCATACTTTTTATAGAAGGCAAGTTCATTGCATTGGAACCTATGACGAAGAAAAAACCAACAACCCCCCAGCCAACAGCTAAGAACAACCCTGGATATTCCAGAAACTTACCATCAACATCGCAAAATGAGGCCAGCGGAAAGTTCAAACGTTTTATTGCGAAATCATTTCCTACAACCACAGAACGCAATTGCCCAATATGCAAAACAAATCATATTCTACTTTACTGCAAAACATTCCAGAATATGACACCGAACGTAAAGAGGTCAACACTATCGCAACTAAACATTTGCGAGAATTGCATGTTTTCACACAATGGAAAACAATGTAATTCAATTAAACGGTGCAAGGTTTGCAATAAGTCGCACCACACGTCGCTGCATGATCTAGTGCGCGAACAACAGAATTCAACACCTATGACGTCTGCAGTTGCAACACCGAATGAACCTTCAACTTCGGACAATCAACGAATGTCAACTCACCACGTGGCGGGCAGCTTCAATGAAGTTCTTCTGGCTACGGTGCAGATGAAGGTGAAAGCAGCAGACGGCTCATTCATCATTTTAAGATGTCTTTTGGATCAAGGATCCCAGACAAACCTAATAACAGAATCAGCGGCACAGCGGCTAGGACTAAAGAGACATAGACAAGATGCCACGGTTTCCGGCATCGGTCTGTCAGCCAAACAAAGTCATGGGACTGTACAACTTTACTGCGAGTCTCTGTATGGAGACCATGCATTTACAATTGAGGCTCTCGTCATGGCCTCAATGATCAACAACTTGCCAAATTACTCTTTCGACAAACAACAATGGTCACACATAAATAACATAAATCTGGCGGATCCAGATTATAACATCTCTAGACCCGTTGACATATTACTGGATGCTGGAGTCTACGCAGATATTATTATGGATGGCATTTTAAGAAGCTCTGTCCACACCCCTATTGCGCAACAAACAAAACTGGGCTGGGTACTACTTGGCAATGTGAAAACTTTCAACTGCCACGCCGTCCTGAATAACATTGACGAGATCGCTCAATTTTGGGAAATTGAGGAGATAACAGAACCATCACACAACATTTCGCCAGCTGACGAATACTGCGAAAAACTATACGAAACCACCACACGAAGGCTGGAGAATGGGCGCTACGAGGTGAAAATTCCAATGCGAGACAACTTTGAACAATACATCGGCACTTCTAAGCCACAGGCAGTCGCGCAATTATTACAATTGGAGAAACGTCTAGCTAAACACGAAAACTTATCGAGCAGCTATAAAGATTTCATGAACGAGTATGTGGAGCTCGGGCACATGAAGCAATGTATGGAACCCCGACAACCTAGTTGCTTCCTGCCGCACCATGGAGTTATTAAGTTGGACTCAACCACAACAAAACTACGTACTGTATTCAACGCTTCGTGTCCAACTAAATCAGGGTACAGCTTAAACCAACTCATGGAAGCTGGCCCAAACCTACAACAAGATCTGCAGGCCATGATCTTACGCTGGAGATCTTATCGCTACGTATATACAGCCGATATCGAGAAGTTTTATCGACAAATACGAATACAGGAAGAGGATCAACATTTACAGAAGATTGTCTGGAGAAACAACCCAGCAAAACCAATTAAGGAATTTCAGTTATGTACTGTAACATACGGGACTAAATCCGCACCTTACTTGGCTATGCGAACTATCAAACAGCTGATTAAAGATGACGGAGATCAATATCCGCTTGCTGCAAACATCTTAAACAACCAATTATATGTAGACGACCTTTTGGGTGGAAACAATGACCTCGATGAAGCCAAAACATCTCAGAAACAACTGATAAAACTACTACAAGCAGGCGGTTTCAACCTGAGAAAGTGGGCTAGCAACCATCCTAGCCTCCTTGACGAGTTAACGCAAGATCAAATAAGTCAAAACATGCTAGACTTTAAAAACGTACATAACAACAAAACACTCGGAGTACTGTGGAATCCATGCACAGATCAATTTACATTCAACATTACGGACTTAAGCAGTGACGAGAATGACGTCATAACAAAGCGGTCGTTGCTATCAGACCTATCGAAAATATACGACCCGTTGGGCTGGTTATCTCCAGTTACAATGAAGGGGAAACTCATGTTTCAACAACTGTGGAAACAATCGCTCGCCTGGGACGAACCACTCCCACAACAAATACAAGCTGATTGGAGAGCTTTCAGGAACGAGTTACAAGCACTTAACATTATAACAATTCCCCGATGGATCGGAAACGTTCCAAACCAGATTTCTTTACACGGATTTGGTGATGCGTCAGAGAAAGGGTATGCCTGCATCATATTTTGCAAGAGTACTAACGAAGATGGCCGGCCAACAATTCAACAAATAGCAGGAAAAACTAAGCTGGCTCCGGTAAACAAACACATAACCCTCCCAAGATTAGAGCTCAGTTCTGCGCTGTTATTATCAAGACTAATGAAGAAGACCATAGACTCACTTAACAATCAGACAGTACAAATATACGGGTGGACTGATTCAACTGTGGTTTTGGGCTGGCTACAAGGAGACATAACGCGATGGAAAACATTCGTTGCAAATCGAGTGAACCAGATTACTCAAGTTATGCCTGCAAGTTGTTGGAGGCATGTGCGTTCTGAAGATAACCCAGCTGATTGCGCCAGCCGAGGCATATTCCCCGCTCAACTTATATCGCATCATTTGTGGTGGCAGGGTCCTCAATGGCTCAAGGAAGATCGATTAACAGACAAAACAGAAAAACGATTTGAAGACCCCATCGAAGAGAGAAAACGAAACAAACAAACATGCACACTACAATTGACGTCACCGGTTATAGAGACCCTTCTGAACAATAACAGCTCTATGACACGTGTTGTACGAACGCTTGCATGGGTGTCACGTTTTATCAAAAATGCAAGCAGTAAAAATAAAACGAAGTTACCGCACCTAACAACAATTGAACTGAAGAATGCGCACACTGCAATTATGCAATCAGTGCAAAACAAACACTTTGCAAAGGAAATTGCACAACTACGAGAACGTACAAGTATAACACCTAAAAGCCGACTTTTACAATTAAATCCTAAGTTGGACGAAAACAACGTGTTACGAGTCGGGGGAAGATTGAACCATGCGAAGATAACCACACTACAAAAAAATCCCATCATACTGCCACCTAACGACAAGTTAACGGAGCTGCTAATTAATCAAGCTCATATAACAACGCTTCACGGTGGTCCAAGACTGACACTTTCGCATCTCAGAGATAAATACTGGATACTGAGAGGAGTTAAAACAGTAAAAGGGCGGTTGGTTAAGTGTGTTAAGTGTCATCGCTTTAAACCAACAACAAACAACCAAGTGATGGCCGATCTTCCCGCACCCAGAGTGACGCCGTCGAGACCCTTCACCCACACAGGCGTAGACTTCACCGGCCAAGTGGAAGTCAAGGCAAACAAAGGGCGGGGGATCAAGACGACCAAGGGATACATATCGGTGTTTGTCTGCCTAGCGACCAAGGCAGTTCACTTGGAACTTGTATCGGACCTTAGTTCTGAAACATTTCTTGCCGCATTCAGAAGATTCTGCGCTCGCCGAGGAACTCCAGAACATCTCTACAGTGATAACGGAACAAATTTTAAAGGGGCAGCCAGAGAATTAATGCAAGAAAGAAACGAGGCTCTCCAACATTACGTGAACACTGCCCTCATGGACACCCTAACAAACCAAGGCATTGAGTGGCATTTCAATGCACCAGCATGGCCGACTGCTGGTGGTCTATGGGAAGGAGCAGTGAAAAGCACGAAGGCCCACCTCCGACGAATAATTGGAGAGCAAAAGTTAACATTTGAAGAGTTTTCTACGCTTCTAACTCAGATTGAGGGTTGCTTGAATTCTAGACCCCTCACACCATTAACAGAAGACATCGATGATCTAGAGTGCCTCACCCCGGGACACTTCTTAGTTGGTGGTCCGGTCCTTGCGGGCCCGCTGTCCCCAGAACGAGAACCAACCCTTATCAGAACAAGATGGCAATTAACAGAGAAATTACACAAGGATTTTTGGAAGAGATGGTCGTCAGAATACCTGCACACGCTACAGACCCGCAGCAAGTGGAATATTGTAAAAGACAATCTGAAGATAGGCGACATGGTTTTATTGAAAGAGGACAACATCCCACCTGCGAAATGGCTCCTTGGAAGAGTAACAGAAACCCACCCTGGGAAGGACGGGCACGTCCGCGTCGTTTCGTTGAAAACAAAATCAAACATTCTGAAACGACCCATTACCAAACTTTCACCACTGCCAATAGAGCGAGAAGAACAGAATAAAAATAACAAATAACAAGCAATATGAAAAAGACATCCAATTAGTACGTGCTAACGAAAATCATCTATTGAAACTTATCAAAAACCATACCTCCATAATGGAGGGTGAGTACAACCTTCTACAAAGAAACGAACAAGTGATGAAGCAACAGTTCTCTGCCATCAACAAACATCTTACGGAACAAGACAAGCGCATCAAGCTCGACCACCATAACGCTATGTACATAACAGCGACTGCACTCGCCGCCAACATGGTCGTAGCAAATTTACGAAGCGTACAACAAATGCTACTAGATTTGATAACAGATGTAAAGGACGGACGCGTTGATATGCACCTGCTAAAGCCAGATCAATTTGAAGAACAGCTCAATATCATCGCGGGCCAGCTTCCGGGCGAACTGTCTCTCCCGTGCATTAATAAAAGGCATTGCACACAAGAAATGTACAAGCTATCACGCGTACATGTGCAACTAACAAACAAATTCCTTTTATTCGAGTTCAAATTACCTTTAGTAAACACGGAACATTACGAACTCAATCGAATATTACCGATCCCGCAAAAAACTTCAAACACAATTCAGCAGATCGTGGAAACATCGGAATATCTGGCAGTAAACCTCAAGAAAGATGCCTTGATACGTTTATCATATCAAGACATAGCAACATGCCTACAGATAAACGAAAAACAGCTGTTATGTAGTGCGAATCTACCTATTTACAACATGAAAGCCGACGCGAACATATGTGAAGCACAATTAATTAACAATAAGAACTTATCCAGTTGCAAAACAATAACATCGGAGTGCGCCGACAAATGGATCCGATTACACAGACCATTCGCCTGGCTGTTCGCGTGCTGTGAAGAGTGCGCGGTTCGCACTTTCTGCCCAACTGGCGTGACGTCACTATCGATACGTCGGGCCGGAATCATCACTTTGGATTCAGGTTGCATGCTCAAAGGAGATAAAATAACAATTCATTCTCACAACAATTTTCACAGCGAGATGATCATCAATGAAGATAACTTATACGTGCAAGAATCAGCAATAAATCACATCATCCAAGCAAAAAACTACAGTTTTGCTCCTGAAGACCATATGGAAGCGCTGAAGACGCTGAAAACCAACATAGAAACAGTAAAAGCCCAACAAGAAGCCATAAAAGAGATATCATCGTCTCATGATACTCATCACTACACCTTTATGTCTTTTATTGGCATTTGCATACTTGTTGCCACAACCTGGACCGGTCTGTACATAAGACGAAGATTTTGGAACACCGCAGCCCAAGTTATCGCCCAGGATCACGGTTCAACGAAGGAAGTCGACAACTCGTCGTTTCGGCAGCCTCGTGACTTCGACAGTGTTAGCGAGGTGGTTGTACATGCCCCAAAACATGTTAACAAGGCAACATCGCCTTAATTTATTTGTTGTTTTCCTTTCTTTTCTTTAAATTTGGCAGCATGTACGAGCACGCTCTACATTTATATTACGCTGACGACGCACCGATGCATGCGTCACTATAGTTTACCTAAGACATTTATTATAATTACTTTTTAGTGCAATAAACGTACTCAACTTGGACGGACACATCTTTTACTTAACATTCCGTCCTACTAACAAACAATCAACATTCAACATAAATACATGTAGGGTGTGGTAAACTATTACACCCTACAGTAACTTTTATTTACTTGTCAGTAATGGCAGCTGAGTTAAGAACAATAACATAATGCGTGAAATACAATATAGATACTATGTTGAATAGAGGTCCGGCAAAGGTGTTATCCGAAAAGCGCCAACATATTGTTTTTTATTATGTCTCTAAAAATAAAAGAAATCCGGACACTACACATACGAGTGTGGCCGTTTGTATATTACGCGTTATTATGTCGGTGGACTATATCTGTGATACCATTTCAAAAGCTATAAAGTTACTAAGCTGCCATTTTTGATTTCCTTTGTCGCAGATGTTTATTGAAAAATATTTGTCATCCATAGAATGCACACGACATGTGACAATTCCATTTCCCTGTTCAGATGGCTGCACTGAAACAACGACCTATTTTCTAAATAACACAGATAAAAACTATCTTTGGCATTCTGATATTTTATTTAATTAAAGTTTTGCTATAAATATGTACGGCAGAATGTTTACAAGTCAATTGCAAAATTCAAAATTCAATTGCAAAGGTTCGCAAGGCAGAGCCAAAATACGATTGAAGTAAATGTGATGTTTGAATTAGTTGTTTTAACGTAGTTGTGCTAAACTACATGCAAATACGAGCCTGCAGACTACTCGCGGCTACGAGGGGGAGGGGAGCGGGGGAACCTTCCCACATCTGACTCAATGCAAAACTATTTCCGCTTTAAAGTCGCGCGTACAACATAACTTTGTTCTACATACTGCGAACACGGTGCCTTTTATTCCGCATTGTAATATCACTTCCAATGATTTATCCGTTTTTAGGGTTCCGTACCAAATGCTGAAAATTTGGAATCTTTGTAGCATTTAGTAGAACGCACCAGGCGTCTGTCTCACGCACTTGACCTTTTTTTTCAGGACCAATGGTACCTTTAGTTCAAATAATAGCAACGGTTATTCGATATGCTCATAGTGATGGCGTAGCTATTACCTATAATTAAACCGTGTAATCTAGTTATAAGAATAAAAATGTAAAGGTGTTCGTTAGAGCGTCATATTAACGTAAACGCATCACTTAAGAGTGGCTGGACACTCTGGACAGATTTGTCTTATGCGGAAAATTTAAAGAAAAAGTTGCTCCGAAATAAACAAGACAGAGTCTGCCGGGTCAACTAGTTCATTATAAAGTCGTATTAAATGTACAAACTAATTTAAAATTATGGCGACGTATATTATAATTCCCGTCGGGCGCGAGCGCCGCGCGCCTTCTCTCACACACTTATTACTAGCATTTTTCCCAACTACGCTGTAATTTCGGAATGTTTGCCCATACAGCGAGAACTAAGCCATGACCACTCGCGTGAGCCTTTGTGCTTGATTTTTCATGCTATTGGTACGTAATAGATGGCTAAGGAGTTGTACAGGTAGGTGGTTAAGGAACTATGCAGACGATATTGTTTCTATAAACAAGGCGCCAGCTCAGGCTTCAAGATTTTTTGTCGGGTGATTTCATTATGTGAAGCAAAGGACGCGGCAGTAAGCCTAATTAATTAAGTAAATCATTGTTTTTCTGAATGGTTATATAATGACGAAAACTTTATCTAATAACATTTTGCATATTATTGTAAAGTCGACGTCATAAATATGTTTACACATTCGTACCTTCTCACTTTCATTCACTGAGACAATTTCATATATAATATATGTAATTGTCTCAGTGAATGAAAGTGACAAGGTACTAAAGTGTAAGCATATTTATGACTTCGACTGTTAGAAAAAATACATCAATGCATGCTCTGTTGACGTGAAAGAAATATAGTGATTTCATACAAAAAGAGTCAAAAAGTGTTAAAGGAGTTTCTTGGTCAACTATCCAGATATACAATTCACCCACAAACCGCGGGCGCGGTGTTTGTACCGACGCTCTCCGCCGGACGCAGCCGGCGCGGCGGGCGCGCGGCCTCAAGCTGGTCGCCGCGACGCGCCGCCGGAGCTCTTAGTGCACGAGCCTCGACTTTAACGACGACTATATAATAAGGATAAATCGTCTGCTTTAAAATTCTTTCCGATTTGTAGTCGTCTTGTTAATACTTATGTATTTAGGTAGTTTTTAAAAGCTCGAGGTATATTTTTCCATTAACTGTATAAAGTGGATGAAGACGGTAACGAAACTAATTGTTCTTTAAGTTTCAGTCCAGTTGCGAGATACTTTGCGATCTGAAGGGGAACTAGAAGTTGGTCGCGGGCGGCGAGGCGGGCCGACTCTTAAACGGCGGCGAGGAGCTGCAAACAAATAAATCTGCGTCGGATAGCGAACTATATTCATTTAACTTGGGGCCGCTGACGGCGCCGTGAAATTCATTAATAACTTCAACCGGTTGCCGAGCCACCGGCGCAAAGTCAACCTAGTTGCCCATGGAATAACGGTGAGTTTGCTAGGCGCCGGCAGCTGCGGCGAGTGCGCTCACGAGAAGTAAACGATCGAACACGGGAGTTCCCGAGAGTAGCAATAACCCGTCGCTAAGAGCGCGCGTCGACAGTGTAACATCAACTCGACACGACACGATGCCAAGGTGCTGCAAACAATAAACTCCACGTGATGAGAACTCGCCTACCATCGAACCCCACCATCCCGCCACATCTCTATTCTACTCAGTTGTCTTGGCACTAAGATCATTACCGTTACTTTAAGGCAATATAATGGAATAGAATAATTTACTGTCAAAACTGTGTCAAAATATTACTTTATAACAAGATGTCTTGCATTACAAAAGTCCAAATAGTTTATCCATTTCGGACGTACAAAGTAATCGTTTTAAAATAACTAGCTACTCGCCAGCGGCTTCGTCCCGCTGCAAATTTTTGACTTTCCCGGTGGATTTTTTTTTTCTTCCATGTGAACCTTCTTTTGACGATAACGAGTAAAACAAAAAAAGAATTAGCGAAATCGTTCCTGCCGTTCATGCTTGATGCCGTGACCAAGGGAAATAGTAAAAATACCAAGTTACAGATAAATCTCGCGATCAAGCGATAAATCGCTCAACAGAAGTGCAAGTGGACAGCGCACACCCTCCGAAGACCGGAGGACAACGCCGCCAGGGGCTTGTTCACGTGGAGTGCGCGGGAGCAGGCGGCACGCGGCGGCGCACCATCGACGCCGAGCTGCGGGCGGCCGGGATGAGCTGGAGCGACGCGAGCGCGAGCCACACGACAGGGGCGGATGGCGACGTCTCTCGAAGGCCCTTTGTACCACTGGGATACCATAAGACAGCATCGAACAGATAAATATTCATTTGAATCATAATATTTCCGGTTTGTTCTCGCATGACTTTAATTCCCCTTCGGGGCCAATGATACTGTAAGTAATTCTAAGTCGAGTTTGCGGCGGCTGCACCTGTAGAGTGTCAAGAGTTACCTGTCCCAGGAGCGAGCAGCCTGCTCCGCGGGGGCCAGCACAGGCGAAGGACTCCCTGTCCACCGCGGCCCGACCGGCGAAGAAACCTGATTTATTACCCCTTTCCGGAGGGGCGGGGGGGGGGGGGGGCACCGAAACTCGCCACTCTATGAATAAATAATAACTTTATTCGCCCGCTCACTTGCCGCACGTAGCTTAAAATTACTCAATCCTACGGGATGAAGTAGGATTTATAATTTAATTACTTTTGCCTGTTTTAGTATTATACAGTTGTTTCAATCTTAATCGTTGAGGAGTTTCGTATGTAGAATAGGTAGGACGTTGACCACAAGCTCTCGGCTGCAGCTTAGTTGCAGTGAAGTCAAAGGAGAAGTAAGCTTTGTTGAGAGGTGTAGACTCTTTTCAATAATAAATAATGCCTTTTTGTACTTAACCTTTTATTGGCACACAACACAATCACTTAAACAATAATAAATCTATTTGGGAGATAAGTAAAGTTAAATGTTTCAGTTAGCTTCTAAAGCTGTCAGTGAAGAGAGAGAGGCAAACTAGACAGTATTGCCATATGTATTGTTGGTGATACCAACAGCCTTATCTAGATAGTACATTCTATTCCCTTTTTTCTTGCCTCGTATAGACTACAGTTGTACTGTCTGGGGAGGTGAGCAGGTCAAAGGAACAACGGGGCCGGGCGCGAGGCGCGCAACAAGCACCTGTAGCTGCCAGATTATTGTGTAAATAATTACCTCCTTAATAGAAACACATTCCGCGATCTTTATTTATCATGATGATGCGCAAAAGGTCACGCCATCCTAAATGGTGAACGATAAAACCTCGTCTTGAAATGTTTAATCAAGCCAAATTCAAATACAAAATTGTTTAAAGGAAACCAACATTCAGGAAGAATCACATTTCCCGTTACCGAAATATGAACACAGAGAAAAGGAAATTGTAAATTAATATCAACTGAAATTCCTGTCGCCGGCGCAGCGCCCTGCCCCCCCTCCCCCCGCGGGAAACATTCCGCCAGCATTCCGGACCCAGGGTTATGAGCTTAGATTACAACAAGATTTTATTTACTGCCGAGCTCAATACTGTTTTATTTCGGAAGATATATAAAGAAAATCAAAGCTGATCGGAAAAAATGAATTGACTCGTAGCGAGCGCGTTCCGGCGTAATGTGTAGTCGCCGGCCCCGGCCCCGGCCGCGCCGCGCCGGGAGCAAACGTCCGCCGATGTGACGGGTTGTCAGATTTATAGCTTCACATTTTTATGACAACCGGCACAGGCGCCGCCGATCCTACCTAACCTTCCAACATCATCAAAGTGTCATTTTGCAGCAGTTTGCTAAAATTAATATAAATATTTGTGTGGTATTTGAGCTCAAAGCGCGCGAGCGCCGCCGCCCGCGCCGCGCTGCAGCTCATTACAGCCTCGAGTCGCCTCAGATTATTGTGGACAGTCCTTCACGGCTGGCTAATTACAACGCTGGAGAATATTTAGCATCAAACAAAATTGTGAGAACGATATTTACGAGTGTTTACGGGAAGACTGTTGCTTGCAGCCATCCTTGGGACAGCTGGCGAGCGAGCTAGAAATATTTTGTAATGTAGCTCGTTAAAGTTTGGAGTGGCAGGCTAGTGCAACTAATTATCCCTAGAATTTTTGTGCATATAACTGCTTTTAATTTGAAGTTTCGTATCTCAGTACCTACATAACTATTATGTACATAAAAATGATTCAAAAAGTAAATTGTAGCGCATTTAGTCTTGCAAAACAATCCCTACTCTAGAACCCATAATTTTATTGGAAATACATTATATGATAAATGAAAATACGTCAAAATTATCGTTGTTTTACGACTTGTCAGCGCCCGCGGCAGCACCCCTCAGACGTCGACAACTTGGATTTTAATGAAGAGATTTGTATAACATTTTATTAGGCTTCGGGCTTGTCCGTCGAGTATGGATTTGTAGGAAATAAGTTATTCGTGATATAAGTACATAAATGACAAATCAGAAGGCCTGTGTTTGTAATTAGATAACAACAATACTCAAGGCAAACACCTTATTAAATAAAATGTTATGTGACAGTATGATTCTAAAGCAAAGCAATTAATTAATATTCATCTTCAATAAGATACTTTGGTATTCACAAGTAAAGAAAGCTTTTAAAGTTGACAAATATTAAAGACAAAAACCCTTGTTTTCCAAGAAAATGTCATTATTATTTTGTAGAATACAAGCATTCAAACTTGTAATAGAATCAACGCAGGCCGGTCCACGGCAGCTCATAATAAAGCGAAAAGTCGGTTCCTGACGAAATACAAACGGTTATTCCTGTTCCCGGCAAACACTGTGCTGATCTGGAAACTTGTCACCGGAAAATATCTGCTGAGAGCGGACATTTAACTCTGAGTGTCGGAGTGGAGCGGCGCGGCACCGAGGCCCCGGTGCGCCCGTCGGGCTGCGCGCGCGCCGGCCCCGTCGGCCTCGAGGGCGGCCTAGGCTGACGATGGAACTTAATACCTGGATCATGTTTCTCATCTTTGTATCAATCTACACTATAATATTATAAAGAGGAAAGATTTGTACCTATTTTTGTATGTTTGTAATGAATAGGCTCAAAAAGTACTGGGCCGATTTAAAAAATTCTTTCACCAATAGAATGCTACATTCTTCCAATTTGACATAGGCTACATTTCATTTTGAAAAAATTAGGGATCCTTGGTAAAATTTGAACAATGTAACCGAAGGTGTAGAAAAATGAGTCTTAAAATGTCTTTCGTCGAATGCGCTGCCGAAACTATTAGCGATAGAACAAAATAATGTACAACAATATTGAAGAACATCATAATGTCTAAAAAAAACTCCGCGGTAGCATATGTCCAACTATTGTAGTTATGTCACTACAACAACTTTTTTCATTTTAAACATTAATGAAAATGCTAACCAAATTCAAACCATGCTATTTATGTGTTTATATTAATCCTTATCCAAATAAATTATTTTATGGTCAAGACCATTTAACTACCTATAAAATAGTTTTTAAATTTTTTAAATTGGACTTTCCATTCAAAAGATATTACGAATTAAAAAATTCAAACAGTAAACAAAACCGCCATAGCGCCGTGGCCGTTGTTTGCGATGCAGTCTGAAAAGCGCGCCGGGCATCGCGGCGGGCGGGGTGGAGGGGGCACTGAAATACAGGAGTGGGGCGTGCGTGCACGTCTAAAAAAATTGCAGCGGGCGAAGCCGCTGGCGGGTCGCTAGTAAAATATATTTTCTTAGTAAAATACGATTTATCGTGAAAATATGATATATAGGAAACTAACTCCCTCCGGTACATCATTTGTTGATGTAAATGTCGAACGCAAGCAGTCATGGTCTGTTCTCGACATCGGCGTAAGTCATGTTATAGGTCAAAATCGAAAGACGTCACAGTAAAAAAGTTATGTTCAATATTTGCTCGCGATACTTCTGGTTTATATTAATTAAAATCCATATTTTAACATAACTTCTACGTAACAGGTTCTTGGGTTTGGTATGCATAATTGAGACTATAATGGTAAAATTTAGTTAAGTACCTCCGTACCACGCAGATCTGCAGAATTAAACCAAGTCCGTCCACGACTCAGCTCCAGGGCCGATTCGCTGAAGTTACAGGTGTGCGTAACTTTTGGATTACGGATAGTTTCGACTTCACGATTTAGATTTTAGCAAGATAGATTTGCGAAAAACATCAGTTCAAAATATGTATAACTTTATCCTAATACATAAATGACCCCGTCTCTCCCGCACTGGCCCGGAGCCGGCGAGCGAGCTCTCGAACTCTTCAAAAGTGCGAGTAGTCGCGCTGGCAGTAGCGAGGAAAAGAAACACTGTAATTGACTCAATAATCAAATGAACATTTCGAGGCACTTTATCACGCGGTACATTATTCATTTCCGGCCGCTGCGTAGCACAGCAGCGCGGTATCCCCCGTGCCCCCCCCCCCCCCCTCCCTCTTCCCGCCCTCACCCGCGACGCCGGAGCTCACGAAATAACAAGTTTTTGCGCTCGTTTGCGGAAGCACACAGATTTATCCCCGCGCCGCAGCGCAGCGGCCGCAGCCAGCGCACTCCGCCTGCCGCGCCCGACCAGCGCAGCAGCGACATGTTCCGGGTAAACGTGAACACCACCTGCGAAGGTTCTTCATTTTGCTAACGGCATTTGATTCAGCACTTTGTTTCGTTTTTATTTCAACTATAAACAAGCCAGCTGGAATGACTGCAACGAGCACAATAAGAGTTAATCTAAATAAACACGAGCGTTAGTCTCATTAAGTCGGTAAGATAGAGGCGTGGTTCATGTAGATAACGCCGTGGAGCTTTGCAATGTAAGAGACCGACTAGGGAAGCTTGCATCGTAGTCGACCTCACCTCCACTAACCTAACCTAACGTGACTTACGCCGCACATAGGGACAAGTTTCCCTTGTGTCAGTCACGCTAGGGTAGCTGTAGAGATTATTGACAAATACGAGTACCGGCAGGGAGGGTTCAGCCGGCAGAGCCTGTGGTTGGTCGACAGCGCCGTAAACCCATGAGGTCGTAAACCTGATTTAACGCTGTTGCCGCGGCGAGCGGCGCCGCCGGTGATTCGCCGCAGGCGCGGAGGTATCTCCTCACGCAAATATCTACCAAAATATTATTTTCTTCCAATTCACTAAAGCAATTACTTTTTTTGATTTTTTTCCTTAACAAACATGTCGTAACGCTCGTTCCAGCGAACCGAGGTCTGAACTTAAGCCGGGCTTAAACGCCAAAATACTGGGGACTAATCTTGGTAAACTTTAGTTCCAGTTCGGGCGGATCGGGTCTTTCGGGCTCAATTATGCGTATACATACATATTTGCAAAAGTAAACGTTAAGCCAGTGAAGGGATGGAGGAAGAGAAACACAAACAGATACCGATTTATCTATTCTTAATATTATAAATGCGAAAGTGTGATTTGTTTTGTTCGTTCAGTAGATACGTGTTCACGCTGTAAATTTCAATTCCTTAACTCCAAATTGATATTTAGTGCAGAGACACGAAGGGTTTATTCCGGAAAGGACAGCAGCCCCGCAAGCAAGCAAAAGCAAGTTCATATTGTGAACATGAATGACCGTGATAGCGTTCAGACGTTCACTAAGCAAGCATGGCTTGGATAAAGCACAAAAAGAGTCGTCCTAGATCCAGGGGAAATAGTCCTCGAGAGCATAACGGAAGCAGAACAAAGTCGCGATCAAAAACTAGTTCCAAATAAGAAACACGTCGTTGTAGGAAAGTAAAATTAGTGACATAGCATAGCGCTTTAGTGCAGTCGTCTAGTTATTTTAAAATATTACAATTATTTTGTGTTCGATCTTTATAAAAAAATAAAATTAACCTTTAAGTATCTACTTAAAATGACCATAGGTTTATAGGTTATAGCGGGCTGGCCCCTATCCCACAAAACTTTACAAGTGTACAAGTCGACAATACTGTCAACTTTTTCTATGGAAAACCTTACAAATTTGTTAAATTGTACACTTGTAAAGTGTTGTTGGATAGGGGGCAGGTCTCCGCAACTCGATGACTTTTTTGTGCGCCCATTTTCTGCTGTATCAATGACACTACTCTTGCCAACCCAGTTCCACCAAAAATTACCACTTTATCTTATTATCAGTGCCTGAAAACATGATCATTCTAGTTCAGGTATATGTGTAAACACGAGTTGTACAGTATAATTTCGCATTGATCAATAAGTCATCATTTATTTATTTATCTGGGGCCTTTGTGCTGGTTGCGCGATGCTGTCTCCGTGCTGTCTCCGAGCAGTTATGTTCGCGCGTCTGATTTGTGTCTCTTATTTACGCCAGCAAAAGGATGATAAATGCTTTGAGCTGTCAATTTTTTTCACAAACTGATAAAGTTTTAAGGAAGACATTGCCAGGACGACAGCCAATAAAAGAATATTTACATTTCCGGCTTAGTGCCGCAACAGTCGTCGTGTCGTCGCCGGCGCGCCTCCAGCCGCCCGCGAAAAGCAACCTGCCGGAAATTGGAACGCTCTCCCAAAATCCCACCATTATCTCTTCCAGATATGTGAGAGGGTTAGTTCTGAGGCACTGTCCTTGTCGATCACGTTAGGTTAGTGGAGAGAGGAGATAAGTTCGTATTACGTCTGGGAGTGTTGTCGCAGGTTCCCACAGCGCGGCGGCTTACGGCAAATTAGTCGCGGCCTGAGACGGACGCCGACAACTTGCGTTTAATTGGGTTTTGCGACTGAAATATGATGACCGGCGTTGCGTAAAGTGGCTCGTGACTATTTTTGAGTAGATCAGGGTCTCCGTTCGGCATGATACTCGATAAATGTATGTTGACATATGTTTCCGCGTGAAAGTTTTGTGCAAAATAATGTTTGCAAATGCAAATATTTGAGCCCGTGTTAGAACACACGACCCAACGCTGTAGATACGGGAGAGGCGTCCAGCTGCAATGCCGCTTGCTGCGAAAGCATGTTCCCTCACACACGGCGCGGAGACTGCTTCAACGCTTGTTGTGGTTTTAGAACGAAACACGCTACTCAGTCCGCACGAAACATTTCCTTAGTTAAACTATTCCTAATTTACAAATAATACTTTAATACTGGGCTGGAGGCTAACATTGCGTTGACGCTGTGTTCTTTGAGGTACTGAATTTTCGTTCATTTACAATTATAATAATTTAGCCAGAGATAACTTTCCAGACACTTCCTTCGTTATTTGTTCAAAGAAAAACACACCAAATTAAAAACATCCCACAGTATATTCCAACAAAACGATTTACACCCAGGAGCAATGAAAAAGTGTCACTTTCTATGGAAATTCCATGTGTGATTATCTGTTAATAAATATCAGTTTTTTTTCAATCCTTTAGGATAGTGCAATGATGTAAAGAGTAATGAGGCTTTATTTACTCGTATGTAGGTACTCGTTAGTGATTATTTAATTAAAAGACTTTTATTTCTAAATTTACGAGAATCTGAATATTGACATGTGGCATAC
The DNA here is from genome assembly GCA_949316455.1 of Acleris holmiana. NCBI lineage: Eukaryota > Metazoa > Arthropoda > Insecta > Lepidoptera > Tortricidae > Acleris > Acleris holmiana. The sequence goes on from OX438779.1 coordinate 63,621, forward strand.
GAATTACTGACAATTAATCGTCATATCGTTTATGAACATGTCGCCCGCGTCCCGCACATGCACGCACTGGCCGCGCCACGGAGCTGCGCCGGAGCCCCCCGCGGAGTGCCTGCTGCGCCTCGGAATTATTCATGCGCCCGCGCCGCGCCTCCGGCCGCGGACAATGCTCTGTAAATTAAGATAAAATCCCCAATTAACTGCGGCTATATTGAATCCTGGGAAGTAGGATGTAGGGGACGGTAGGAGGTGAGGGGGGAGGGGGGGGGCGCTTGATCAAACGTCCGAGTACCGCGGGGCTGCGTGCGACCGGTGCAGTAATTAGGCGGGTAATTACTTCTGGCTCATTTCAGTTTAAATAATTTGTTGTTATAACGATGTTTTGCTTGAGGTAGACCTTGGAGCTCGGGATTTATTAAAGCCAAATATTACTTTAAATCTAATACAAAGAGATATAAAGGAATTCTTCGTTTCTGCGTCGGTGCTGCGTACATCTTCAGGACTTCCGGTACTCATAATTACATCAACAGTTTTTAGTTGTTTACTGTGTTCCGGTGCGGTGATAGGACAACCACCGGTGAAATTACTAGCACAGAGGCATTCCACGTTAGTCTTCAAGGTTGGCAATTCATTTCCGCATTGCCAATCCTAAGATTGTAATCTTAAGGTTGTAGACTTGATAAAGCAAATATCTATTGGTCCTACTTACCATTAGGTGGCCTGTGTTCTCGTTCGCCTTCCCCGTGTCGTAAGAATTTAATTAAAAATTAAAGCTACATCATAATAAAATTAAAAAATACTTGTGACAATATTTTGATATTCATGCATGAATCAAATTCTAGACTACAGTTCTCATTGAAATGGAGCGCAGAACAGAGCATGTTCAATTGTTTTTTTTAAATACGATAAATACACAGTTCATAGTCAAAAGGTGATCTCTGGCGCGAGTGGCGCGAACAAACGCCGTGCCACGTGCGCTCGCGGCTTCGACCCAACACCATTATCAGTTTAAACGGTTTTCGAAAACTTCTACATGGATGCTGACTATTACAATATCACGTTCCACGCGCAGAAGAGGGCCGCGCCACTGCGCCGAATCTGCTCACGGCACCGTTCCATTACTGCGGGAAATTGTGTTGACACGCACACACGCGCGCGCACCTGAGACAGCTAGCACACGCACACTAGCAAGTTACGGTGTATACTCCCTGAAGAAGCGAGAAGCTCCGAGGGAAGTGCTCGGACAGCGCACGTCGGTGCGCTCTGTGACGCCATAATGACGCGGCAAGGATACACATAAATAATTATGGATTACGTTGAACCGCTCGCCTTTTAAAACCCTGACCCTTAGTTGTTGGTTTCACAAAATAAGCTGGTTTTTGGATAATATACTAAAGATAACCATAACCGTTGAAGCCGCGAACGTCGACGTCGTGCCGTGTTGTCTGTGTAGCCTTCGCCGAAGCATGCGTGAGCGCACACTATGCATATATTGAAAACCACTAAGTATAAGCAAAGCTAACGGGGGACGCATGTGCGGGATTTTCTATATTAAGTTTCTGTCGTAACCTTGCCAGTGACACCACCCTTGTCTGGACCCAAACCTTTCGTCTGATTTTCTATGAAACTATACCACAATAATATCGTAAAAGTGAGTGCGGTCGACTCCTTGCCGCCGGACGAGCGGATTGACAGTTGGTCTGAGCCGGCCGCGGCGTCGTGCGGCGGCGGCGGTCGGGCGGCGCCGCACGACGCGCGCCGACCCTTTGCTAACTACTTACACGAGGTTTAGTGGTCGCCTGCTCATCGCGATACAAACTGGCAAGCGGCGAGCTGCGAGCCCTTCACTTTTAAATGTAGGTGTCAAACCATGCCACGCTACTTTTGGGATTGGATTTTCGTGGAAGAAGATTTCATCAAATATTGGTGTGTTTTAAAATTATTTAGCATTACAAAACCAGTGTCTGAAATTTGAGTTTGTCTGAGTATGTTTGTGTCGCCACAGACACAACATTAACACATAATGCAGACATAATTTTAATACTTTTACGACTTTCAGGAATACCATCTAACGAGCACAACAAACTAATGAGTCGTCCGTCGCCAGCGAAGCAAATCGTTACTTTTAATTGGTCGTCCTCTTGCTCCACAAAGCGCTCCGAGGATCAAACAAAGCTTGGCCCAAAACAGCGCCCTGCAAATATTCTCGTCAAACATTTCATTACTTTGTTATTTAAGCAAAAAAATGTTGATCGCGCGCCATCACGAGCATCAGCTTTATAAGACATTTGAAAATTGTGCAGTACTTAAGTACTTGTTTACGGTTAAACTAAACAGTCGCCGTTTTTCTCAAAAGAGCTGACTTTGCTTTAATTTCGTGCAGGAAAAAAAATTGAAAAAAATTATTGCAAATAGACGCAATTAAATTTAATTTGACTGACCCAAAAATATTTCAGAATCAGAATTGTAAATTACGAATGAAATCGACCAAAATTGCGAGGCGTACACGGTAATTATGAAGAGTGGGTGAGTACTTTTTCGCCGAGTCGTCGCGAGGGACTGTCGGCCTGCGACCAAAACACCATGAAAATGCCAGTGGAAAATGTTAGAACCTATCGGCAATGATGCCCGAGAGGATGCAGTGCTGGTTTATATTTAATGAACTGCGTAGGTGCTTATTCGAAGAACTTAAAGGCGTCCGCCGCCGCGCTGAAAGTAAAGAGCCCGTGACGCCAACGCCGGGCGGCCGCGGCCCCGAGCGCGCCGGCATGCATTATGCAGAGCGCGGCTCGCAAATTGATTTCAGTATTAAACGGCGCGAGATGATCGCGATCGCTTAGCACCGGCATAATTAATGGGATCAAACGCGCACGGGCTGCACTCGTGCTGCACACGCGCCGCGCCCGCGCCGCGCCCGCGCTCCACTGCATATGGAGATTCGTTTAATTGTAGCTCGCAAAACGCAGTTTTGAGATTCCCTTGTGTTTGTCGTCGTTCATTCGAGCAAAGCGGAGTGGCACGAACTGGCAAGTTTGATAATTTAGAGAATTGCATCGAGCAGGCTTCATATAACCTACAAAGACGTTTTTAGGGTTCCGTAGTCAAATTAGGAACCCGTATAGTTTCGCCATGTCCGTCCTTCCGCAGCCTAGCGCAGACTCTTGGTACTAGAAAGCTGTAATTTAGCATGAATATGCATATTAGCCACGCCAACAAAGTGGTACAATAAAATGTAAGAAAATATATTTTTACAACTATATAATATATTTTAACCTCCCCTACGTGTGGATGATTTTTTTTCTTGTCTACCCTATAGTGTGGGGTACCGTTGGATAGGTTTTGCAAAAATATTACGGGTTTGTGAACACAGTTTTACGATTAAGTAAGTAACCCGTTTATGAAGGAGATAAAAAGCGTTTTCGAAGGCGGTTTTTTACATACATACATAACATCACGCCTTCATTCCCAGAGTGGGGTAGGCAGAGCTCCAGAAATACCACTAAATCTAAAAAAACTTGTATATAATTCTATATCCACATTTTGCACGATCAGGCCAAGAAGTTTACTAGTGTATTAGTGACAGGTTGCAAGCCCATCGCCTAACAGTACTACAAGCCCTTATTCCCTTAGTCGCCTCTTACAACATCCACGGGAAGACATGGAGTGGCACTATTCTAACCAGGCATCCACACGGGGGGGCTGTTTTTTTTTTTTTTTTTTTTTTTTTTTTATGTTAAGGAGAAGGCACACGAGCACTCAGGCCACCTGATGGTAAGTGGAATCTGAGACCCACACACATTTGAATTCTCAAGACTAATCCTAAGACCTCAAATGCGTTGCCAACCCTGAGGACTAAGATGGAATGCCTCTATGCTAGTAATTTCACCGGTTGTCTTATCCCCACGCCGGAACACAATAATGCGAACACTGTTGCTTGGCGGGTGGTTAATGGATAAGATGGTGGTAGCGATCCGGACGGACCCTGCACAGGGTCCTACCACCACTACACACACTACACTACACTGTTTTTTATTACATAGTACATTTATTTCGTTTTTAACTTTTTAGTGATCATAATTACGCTGTTCCGTACTCCCACTAGGTCACTAGTAGAATGACTCGGTCGCAAAATTACCGACTCGCAAAATGACCCCATCGCTTGTAGCCCACATCTCAAAATGTCTGAGTCGTAAAATGACTACATCGCTTGTAGCCTACATCTCAAAATGACTGAGCCGCAAAATGACCACTTTGCTTTTTTCATTTTATGCCTGTCTAGCAAAGTCGACGCAGCCCCGCATGGCGGGGCTGCTATTCTTGGGAAATTTGCCCTTCGGGCATTTGAAGTTACCTAACGAACCTAACCTACCTAGTAACGCAAACGAAGTGGTCATTTTGCGACTCAGACATTTTGAGATGTGGGCTACAAGCGATGTGGTCATTTTGCGACTCGGACGTTTTGAGAAGTAGGCTACAAGCGATGTGGTCATTTTACGACTCAGTCATTTTGAGATGTTGGCTACAAGCGATGTGGTCATTTTGCGACGTGGTAATGTTTCGATCTAGTCACTCTACTAGTGACCCCTCCCACTTATTACTTGATATGAAACTCGAAGTTTCGAGCGCGCCGCAAGCAACGCCGCCGGAAAGTCATAGTCATATTTCAACAAGTAAATATTCCTCGTTGTAGTCGCTCAACTATCTTAATCGAGATATGTTAACGCCACCCTTGAAATATCTATAGGTACCGTTGTGGAGTTCCAATGGCCATCTGTGGTCTTCATCATCAGTTCCACTTCCCCAAATGATACTTTCTGAATGCAAATGCTAGACTTCATACTAAAAATACAAAAATCGCTATATGTTTGCCTATAATATTTTTCGCAATGTTCCTTCTGGACTAGGTCGAGGAAACTTTTGTATGATGTACAATAAATTGGTTCATATTTGAAAAAAAAATGGTGTGTGTACCATGGCCCGAACTTGTTATACAGGGTGTTTTTTTTTATTATTTTTTTTTTACACGAATTTAAAGGGTTAGGAGAGTCATTTTTTTTAACATATAGCTTTTAGTGTCATTATTATTTGTACAAAATTTGAAATTCGTCACTTTTATAGTTTAGGAAAAAAGAAATAAAACAGTTTTGGAATTAATCGGGTGTTTTCACCCCCAGGGGGTAACAGAGGGATGAAACTTTGTGCAGGATATTACCTCCTCAAAAGGCATCGTTTCATTATAGTTTCGACCCAAAAACGCTGGGCATTTTTTCTTAGGCTATCCTGCTATACCCTTTATCGAATTTCGGGTCAGCATTGTGAACCGCGACCTTTCGTTTCTGAGTAAGTCTCGTTATGAATTTCAATAAGCATCGTTTAACCTGTACTCGGCGTTAAATTGTTTCCGAAATTAACCAATCAGGGCAAATAATAGTTAAGTATTGCAATTATTAACTAAAAAAACGTTGTATGTATTCGTATTTACTTATAATGGAATCCTAATTTGTGAACGCGTCACTTCGGTCGCCCGACGTTGACATCGCGCTGGGGGATTGCGGATGTAATTATTTCGTTTTAATGAGCAAATTGGCATCTCGCGGCGGCGGCGGGTGGTCGGCGCCCGGCGCGGGCGGCCGCGGTGCCTCGTTACTGCGGCACCGTGCGCTGCGATGGGTGGTGGCCTGTACTCCTAGCGGAGACACTCATGAAAATTAAGCATAAATGCTTTTCATTTAATATTAAAGCCAACCGCTAAACAGTTGCATTCTCTAAAATGACCTGTGGTCCTTCAATGGTCATCCATCACAAAAGGTAATGGTCAGGTCAGGTTTTTTATTCCCTTAAGGGTTGAATTTCCATAAACGGAAAAATTATTACGTACCAGGAGCCAACATTTTTAAATAAATAATCAATAAATAAATAATCACAGGACAATGTCACACAAATTGACCTAGTCCCAAACTAAGCTCTAGGCTTGTATTATGGGTACTAGACAACGATAAACACATACTTATATAGAGAAATATTATATACTTAAATACATAGAAAACATCCAAGACTCAGGAACGAATACTCGTGCTCATCACACAAATATCTGTCCCTACCGGAATTTGAACCCAGGACCCCTAGCATCGAAGGCAGGGTCACTCCCAACTAGGCTAGCGCGTCGTCAAATCAAATTTTAAATTTGTTGTAATTTACTTCAAAAGTGACGTATCTTTCGTACAAATTTTAATTCACTAATAAGACCCTTTAGAGATAAAATTAAAAAAAAAAATGGCACATTTACAGCCTCATATTTTTAAAGCTTAATGCCAAAGTTCATGTTCGTAGCTTAAAAAATGTCGGACTGCCATACAATGGTTTATCCCATATTTCACCCCTTCAGGGTTTGAATTTCGAAAAATCCCTTCTTATTACTTGCTTACGTCAAAAAACATACGTACTGTTAAAGTTTCATGATGAGTTTGATGATGCTTCAGTAGTTTCGACGGGGCGGTGATGGGGGACGCGCATTCCGGTTCTCTCTTTTTTAATACGAGTAGTCTCTTTATTAATAGATTACGAAAGAAGTCACGCCTAACAGAAACATGGACCTCATGCGCCAGGTTCTAGGCGGCTGAACAAAATAACGTCCACACCTGTCCATGTCGGTCAACACGACTTAGAATAGATTCGTTTCCAGAAATGCCTTTCCATCCCCACTACCTCGATGGATAGCAGAATTTTGGTAGGACAGTCTTTACAGAATCAGCTTATTGCGGTTGTATTTCCGAACCGCTAGGGCCGAGCGACCTTCAAGAGACGAGCAAACTCTTTTCTCACTAGCCGGTGGCGCAGTGGCGAATATTCCCCTGGTGCTGCCGGCGTCCTCGGGCGGCGGTGATCACTTTACACTAGCTCGTTTTCCTCCTCTAGCACAAAAAGACGCTTGTTAATAAAATATCAACAACGTTTTGCTTATGAAATTGTGTTTACCCTGATGTAGAATACAAACTCTGCATACATCACGAACGCTAGGAGAACTATTTCTTCAACTAGTTGTTGCAACTTGCTTCAGTTACTGTTGTCCTCACGTATCGAGGCTTCTGTTTCAAGGAGTCTTGTTACCGTGCGAAGACCTTCTCTGGAGATGACAAGTTTTGTTGTCGCGGGATAGGATTCACAGGCGTGTCTGAATTCGTTAGTCTAGCTCACGCGGAGAGACCCAGGGAATCGTTGACGTCGAGGGCGATGTGATTTTTTTTTGCTGAATTCCTAGAAATGTCAAAACGTACGAAATATGTTGCACAAAGTTGGTCAAGAACTCTGCTTAGCGCACTCATTAAATAAGTCGTATAATTAAAAGCACGAGGCACGGGTGCGACGCACGAGCCACGCGCGAACTACGGCTGCGTAGTAGAGTATCGTCTTCACTGTAGTATTTAGAAGTTTGATGTACTTAACTAGTTTTTATTTCTATTGTCTTTTAAAGTGAACAATACACATATAAATACATTGCCTTTAAAGTAATAAGACCTGAAAAACCGGGCAAAAGCACGTCGGACTAGGAACAGTGTAGGGCTCCGACGCCTTTACTAATGACAAAAAACGGGGGCAGGCGACACTAGTGAACATGGCATAGTTCGAGTTCAATACTTTGGTCCCGCAAATTTTCATAAACATATAAGTAAGTTATGTTTTTTAACAGCTATACAAACATACCTCACTTGATGTTATAATTTTAAAAAAATACTTTTGCTTCACATGACATGCATACATGAAAAAATAAATTATCATGATCTTATTTTACAGCTTTGTCCACGAAATGTCATCGTATAATTATGCAAAATTAGCTTAGGAGTACCAAGAATGTCCGAGCGAAACCACGGACAGGCGGACAGACGGACAGACTGACATAACAAAACTATAAGGGTTTCTTGTTGACTTTGGAACCTTATAAACAAAACATCATTTTCTATAAACATTTAAGTCAAATACTACAAGCGAAAATGAAAATACGTCGATTCACTGTCTTTTATGTTGCACGGAAACCTGATTGCAATATTCTCCGGTTATTGAAACTTTACACATTCCGCGCCCGAGCGCCGCGCGGACTTTTGTGCATTATGCTCCGTCAGGCTTCATTCCGCGGATTTGTAACAAAAGAAAACTCCAGCGCTATGCAGGCGATTAAAATAATTGCGACTTAAATTACGTTCCACAGTCACGGGAAACAAAAAATAAAACGTGCCCGTCGCCGGCAAAAAGGAAATTGATTCGTCTAAAAGCATGGCGTCGTGCAAATTGGACAGATGAGCGCGATTAACACCGCGCACGCGACGCGACGTGGCGCAGATTTATGCCGCGGCGACAGGCCACACCATCCATCAATAAGCGGCCTGCGAGCCCGACACGCCGACGTCGCCTCTAAACTGAACAGGATAGAATCTAGTTTCAATCGTCAACTCGGGCTGTGCAAAAACTTTGACCCGGAGAGATCTATTGTAGGATTCGTGTTATGTGGTCGCAGACGGCCGCACTGCAGCCCTCTACAGACGACCGCGCCGCGCGCGGGCAGCCGGCGTGATCAATGATGAAGGCGTATACTTAGGTGCAGGCGTGATCTAGCGGAAGTGCAGCATTAGTATTACGAATTGTATCGAGTTTAAACTCTGTCATATAACGACTAGCAAAAGAAAGAACATATTGGATTTGTTAATAGTCTCGCCGCGCGCGTGTGCCCTACGCTCGTACTGCACAAGTACGAGTATAACCGCTCTAAGAGGCGGCGGAATTTCGCGGGCCGTGAATTTTTATATTATTATAATACGGCGACGTGCCGCGGAGGCGGCGCCACTCCGCGCGACTGCTGCGGCTCGCCCTACATTTCTTATATCAAATGGTTAAAGAAAAATATTTTCTTCTACTTTTCATGTCATATATAACGTGCAGAGAAAGTGTATATCTAGATTTGGATCCATGATTCCCTGATAACACGGGGGTCCTACCGGCCATACCTATCTACTCAAACGGCGTCGAATATTCCATGAGAAATGATATGTCATTACGACAGTATAAATGAGTTTGAGCGATGTGTGGAGAGCGCCGGCGGCCCCGCGCCGAGTGATCCGTCACGTCACGCGGGCCGGCGGGCCCCGCGCGGCGCGCCATGCCTCATTGTCCAATCAGTACGCGCTCATTTATTAATACGCTCATTATGAACCATTCGTTTAATTGAAACCTTAATAATGCACCATTAATATTGGATCTTTTCAGGTTAATCTCTGTTGGCGGAGGATTACATGTATACGAGCGTTAATAATCTGCACACTCCGCGAGCTCTGATCCAAAAGTTAACGTTGCTTTAGAAAATGCATTTTATTTGACGGCTAGAAGGTGGCTTCGGTTAGAAAATGTTTAACTCTCTTGCAGCGTGGGGTAGGCAATTGTAGAGCCGCACGCGCAATGCGAGCGAAGACAACTTTATTTCACATTGCCTAAGAAGTGATATAAACCGAAATCAAAGAAGTGCGTCTTGCACTTGCTACCCGTCCCTTATTAGCCAAAGTAAGACGAAGACGAATTGAACAAACATATCGAGTCTATCTATAATAATCCCAGTTTCTCGATGTAGTAATTCATGAACAAAATACTGGCTGAACCTTTAACTTTCCGGGTGAAAAAAATGAACTACCTGCAGCGATCTTCGACAACTAGCAGACAGGTAGCAAAATAACTGAGTATACTCGTAGTTCACATAAACAACTATCGAAATTCAATTAGGTGTTCTGTAACGCAGCAACACTCGATGAAGTGAAAAGCTCACCTCCAAGACGCCGGGAGGGGGTGTTTGCTCGCCCTTATTGCCGAGACGCCGCGCGCTCCACAAATATTGGCGAGAGGATCCTTTAGGCCGCCGCCGTCGGCCGGGCAGACGACCTGAAGCCTGCGCCGCCGGCACATACCGAGTAAACATCTCCGTTGCAGTTGCAGACTAACATTAACGGCAGTGTCGCCTTCTTGACTGACACTTTAATGCAGTTCTAAGAGGTTTGTGATATACAGGTTGTGTCAAAAGTCTTTACGCGGACGTTTCTTGAATTTTCTTAATTTGAATTGTGTAACGTAAGAACGTTGCGAAGTTCGCGGGTGAGACACAATGCCGCGGGTAATGAGCCCCGCGACACCTCATTACCCCCTCCTCCCGCACTTCACCCCTTCAGCCTCCGACCGTGCCATTTCGTCGACATTAATGTGTTTGAAATTACGGAATCCAATTTACAATGTAGGCTTACTACTGCTTCCGTTTAACTAGTTTTCTGCTATTTCATTTGTCGACGTAATTATCTACAGGGAGTTGGTAACAAAGTCAAATGAAAATGAAAGTTTTGAGAATAGGTGTTTTTAGAACATTACCTGTTTGTAAGCTTGGTTAAAAGCTCACGAAATATCCAACTTAGCACAAATGCCTTTTAACGAAGCATCTGTTTTAAGAAGGAATCTCGCGTAAGCTGCGTGTCCCGCGACTCGCGCGGTTCTGTGACTTTTGTCCGCATTCCGTAAGACTGAGCTCCGTGGTACGAGTATCGAGACATTGTTCTGGGGGGCAATCTTTGAAGCTCACCGACGAAAAATTAATAACTTTAAAATCAAATTTTGCAACAATTTAATGTACGAGTGGGCCTACATTTTGGATTTCATTTCATAACGCCTGTATCATGTCAAATCCAAAAGCTGGGCCGCTCGTAGATTAAATCGCTGCACAAGTTAATGTTCACCTCCGCACCTCAAAAAGGGTTGTTTGGTTGTTTAAAGACAGTGAGCAAAATTCGATTTTGCTGCGAGCGTGAGACAAAGTAACTTTTTAATTTTTGATCCGTGGCCGTGGTGCGGCGCGCGGGCGACCGGGAGATGTCGTTTTATTTTTACCATGTTGTTTTTTTTACCTTATAGTAGTTTATGTGACTGTTACAAAATAACATGACACGAGTGTTTTAATGCCTAATTATGTACAGTTACAATCTACATACACATATTATTTGTTATAAAAAACAAAACAAACTAAACTATTTTTTGCGACAAAACAAATAGAACGTCAAAAATGGCGGCACCCGTAGATTTTTTTTAATTCAGAGACAAACTAGAGTCGGTCTCTACTATCACATCGTTCGATATCAAGTAACAAGCTTGATTTGTCCAAATTGTATGCAATTGACATTTCATTTCGAACAAAATGTCATCTCGAGTTATATTAAAATCGAGGTCAAATAAAATTGTTTTGTTTTTCAAAGATGTTCGAAATTTTAATATAATATTGATGTCGAATTTGATGTCATTCATTATTAAGCAATGATAACATTTTTAAAAATAAGAAATGTGTTCTAACAAAACAGTTTATCTTTATGCTAGTCGTAATTTGCGGTTTTTTGAACGCATAATAGAGGGTTTATGATATGTGTGTAGATAAAGGTTATATTTTCTCGCTGCTAAGGTGAAAAATTGTATGTGCAACACAAGACCAAAGTTATTTGCGTCTCGTGTCTTTAAATCCCTCGCAACAAAAAACAACTTTGCTCTCTTGTTACACAAATAACTATTAAAATTTGTCATTTTTCGTCAGTGGGATTCAAAAATTGCCCCTTCCCCTCCCCCCACGCAAGGCTGTGAGTGACATCACACAATCCGCAATTCATAATTAAAAACGTAATTTTTTTCTTATTGAGCTTTATTTTGAATTATATATTTATCGGTATTTTATTGGCAATTAACGACCTATTTATCATCAGCCTCACGAAAGATTAAACCAATAGTTCTTGCTTCAGTATATTGCATCTGCGGGGCCGTGCTTCTGACCTGACTTAACCTCGATCTTATTTCAGATAGTGACGGAACGTATTTCAACCCAACAAAAACCCCTTTTCGCTTCAGATGGATTACACTCAAAAGCACGGAAACGGCTTACCGTAAGCACCGAAGCGTAGTAAAAGGAAAATTGTATGAAACATTCCCATACAGCTGACGGAGGCTTAAGCCAGCAGAAGAGAAAGTTTAAGATGGCCGCTCGCCGTGCGTCTTAGCGCCGGAGCCGCGGCCGGCCGCGCAGCTGCCGACTTTGATATGAGCCGAGCATATTATTTGGACAATATTGGACATTATCGTGTTGGACGATGTCCTCGATTGCGTTTGACTATGGTTGTGTAAAATGGCTTGCCAAAAATATTTTTAAAATATTCCGCTAGATTTCTGTTGTTTACCAAGCAGTTCATATAGTTCTGAAATTTTAAGCGAAAATACATGTAGCATTTACATCATTAACATATACATTACAGTATCAAATATGCATAGCATAAATACTGCGTATGAACGTATCAACTTTATAAATGTTGACGTGACCCCTTTGCTGCACCGGCTCGGTACAGGTAGTACGAGTATTTACATATTTATGACTCGGAAGCCTTTATTACATTATGAGACGTGGAGTGCTCGCGCGGCGCGGGAGGCCCTCCGCTACCACTAGGTACGCGTCGCGTTTCACACCCGCTGTAGCAAATGACTCTACTTATAAATAAATGTGCAACGAACCACTCTAAACCGCCCCCCCCCCCCTCCTCCCGGCTAGCACCCCTTCCTCGGCCATTACTCATGAACACTGTTATATACCCTGCGATATTAAAGAGTTCTCTGATATATTGTTCTCTTGGACTCCGAAGTAACTTTGTTAAATTAAGAGCCAATTGCGACGGGACGAAACAGCTCGCTCCTAACAAAGAGGCCAGCGATGCTCTCATTTATTTTAAGACTACTTTGTTGAAGAGCAGCCGCCTGCGAGTTCAGTGTTTGTGGCGAACATCGCAACCATTAGCGTTGGTTGCCGTTTTTCTATGGCAACTTCTAGTTCTTCTTCATGGTCTATCTTCTTCATACGCCATCGCCTACCCAGTTTGATGTATTAGATTAGCTCAGCACTACTTGGTGCTAACTGGACCAAATGCTACGTCTCAAGTTTAAACCATTTACTCGTTTACCAGGAGGACACATTGCCAAACGATTATCAAACGATTGTTGGAGAAAGATGCTTGTGGCGACGTTGTCAATGTCGATTTAATTTTAAACTTCTGTTGTGTGTTGTGATATGGCAGCAGTTGACACGGAAAAGTGATGAATTTATTAATTATGCGCCATACAAAATGGCGCATAATAATTCAAGGGAAAATCTAACACAAATTCACCTAGTCCTAAACTAATCGCAAGGCTTGTACTATGCATCATGTAAAATAGTTTTACATCTGTCGCAACACTTGTGAATGCGCGCACCATCAGCAAGTCACACAAACAAGCAATTAATTATAGGTATTCAGTTCAGTATAGCATGACATAATTTCGAATCTAACAAGTGCTATCTTAGAGGGCTCTATCCCTTTCTAACACGAATATTACGCTAAAACATTACGAAAAAATTAAAAGTAGGTTTATTCATTATCTTTCTTTAATTCCGGTTCCGAAAATAGCTTTATATTATGGTGCCTGCACTCCATATTATGGTGCCTGTTCGGTACCCGTGAAGTGTGACGCGGGCTGTTGAGAAGAGCTCCGGCGCCGCGGGCGGGGCGCGCGCCGCGGCCTCGGGGGAAATCCGCGCCGGCGCAGCCCGATCCAATTTCCTTTTTTATTCTTCCGCAAATTACATTTCTGCTGAAGCATTGACTAACGAAGCGCGGAACTGACAGGCCTGAATAATGGCGTCTCGGCTCTGAGGAACGCAGGATCACGCTTAAACCGGTCTCATTTGCAAGATTATCTACCAAGTCCAGCTGACAATTGGCGATGGCTCAGAACTTACAAGAAACTACTCGTCAAGTGGTAAAGTTGAATGATGTCGTTCAAAACATAACCATCAAAATCATTCTCGAAAGCATGAACTATCTGGCTAGGATAGTTATCACTGCGCCTACCGACACAAAGGGCGGCATTAACCAGGATTCGAGTGTCGTTATTTGTACGTCTGGGCGAACGATATTTTGCACTGAGAACCTAAAACAGCCTGGCCTTAACCATGTTTTTAAACTAGGTAGCCAATGCATAGGCTTGATATAGGAAGGGCGGGGTAGCGCTCAACAGGAACGCATTGGTTTTTGTCACAGCCGCTGTCGCTTTTAACCTAATGTCCTGCCCGAGACAAATAACCTATACCTATCGTCTGTCTTCAGCGACGAATATCAATCTAGCTTGGCATATTAAAACACTTTTTTGAAAGCGACGCTTGATCCTTACATAAGTAAGATAAGACATGCTTGTTCAGAGTCTGTATTTCACTTTCTTAAAGCCATCTTGCTTCTACATCGAAATCATATTGTCAGTAAAAGATACTATAACGTCAATAGTATTTCTAATACAAATTGAAAAACAACTGACTTTTGTTTAAACAAAGTCTCTCTCTGATTTAATTAAAATTAAACCACTACATCGCTCCAATCAAACGCACTCCACTGTCGCCGGCGCCCGCCTCGCGGCGCGTCTTCACCAAGTGTCGGTGTCGCGTTTTTCTGCTGCGGCTTTACTCTGAGCTGCAGCGAAGGCAAGGGACGCTATCGAACGGCACTTACTTGCCGCAGGCACACGTAGGTTAGCCTAGTCCGAAGGTGTCGGCTGCGGTCCTCGCGCGTGTAAAAAAATAATAACGAACCACCACGATTAGGCCATTTACAGGTGAGTTTACCAGCGCTAAAGATAGACCACTGCTTAGAAAAAAAGTGGTTGACTAGGTGTCTCAAAGAAGGCCAGTTGAATCTAGTTTGCCTAAGCAGCGTAGGAGAGTAGCCCCGCGCTGTCCCCGCTGTCCCCGCTGTCCCCACTGGCCTGCTGCCTCAGCGCCCGCCGGCCTGTCTGTCCACTGCTAGTTGTTTATTTCATTTGTTTGCACAAACAGGTCCTCTTTACGTGTTTTTGTTTCTCTCGCAGTTTCGTTCAATTTATGTTCGGTCGTAAACGAATCGCACAAACTTTAACTTGATTAAGAATTGTTCCAACAAATGTAACAAGTAATTTTGGAACATTTGCCGAATTAATTAGAGTTTAGCAATTTCGTTGACGTATTTCTTTGTTATGATTCAGCATTAATAAACCCTATTAATAATATAATTGAACAAGTTCATGGAAATGTTTCGTTTTGTAACTGGGGCGATCCCGCTTAAATAAGTGGTTTTTTTGGTGATGTGGAATTTGGCAGTGTTCCACATTGCCCTAGACTCGTTATCGTATTGTCAACTTTGTGTTAGCTTTTATTTACGTTTTAGGGCTGATCCAACATAACAAAACCTTATTGCTTTTGATGTGTTTCCGTATCGTCAACGTTTAGCAACTTGACAGTAATGGTGGCCGAGTACAAGACAATAGTATACTCGTACTGAAGCACGTCACGTCTAACGCGATTCGGTTTGACCGAGTTGAACTAAGGCCCAAGGCCTCAATTGCTGTCAAGTAGATAACATTATCAAAACGTTAACAACACGGAAGCCTTAACCTAAAAAGCGGAACATTATTTGTTAATAGCCAAATAAAAATAAAAACTACATTTTAGGAGATGATGTGGCATCCCATATGAGACAGGTTTTATCTTTAAGAATCAAACTAATTTGCTGTCCCATGTCTGAACTACTCGGCTTCCGTAGCTTGTTACTATAGAATATTATCATTAGCTCATTTACGGAACCTGTATAGTATTAAATAGCATTCTCTAAAGGAAAATGGGCAAATGTGTATGGAACTTGGTGTATGAGCGGCCGAAGATAATTTAAATATCTGATGATGTAGTTAGTCCCGCACTTTCATTACCGGGACTTCCTTGTAACCCGAATAACAGACGGTTTTCTTTTAGATTGCGTTGCATAGTTTTTCCAATTAGACCTTTATTCAGTAACTAGCGACCCGCTCTCGCTTCGCTTCGGGTTAAAGTATTATACATAAACCTTCCTCTTGAATCACTGGATAAAAAGTAGCCTATGTTCATCAGGGATAATATCGGCTTCTAATGGTAAAAGATTTTTTCAAATCGGTCCAGTAGTTTCGGAGCCTATTCGAAACAAATAAACAAACAAACAAACAAATCGTTCCTCTTTATAATATTAGTATAGATTAAGAAGGGAAATCTCAGCATATAATGATGATCTAACGTCTCAAAGTTAAGCATTTAGCAACGATCAATATATTATTTATTTACAATTAAGCAATAAAGTACAAGTTACAAAATGTAAGTGTACTATATATTAATCACAATAAGCTCATGAAAGGCCCCCCCCTGGGCGACCTGGGATATGTGGACGACACTATTAAATCACAATGTAATAGTATCGTCTCGTCTCTATGTGGCAAATACCTCGGAACCCGATTTTTCCCGAAGATGATTTCGACTTGACACATCGATTTTTTGACCAGGTAAACCCCGAAAATCATTAGAGCCTTTTCGGAAACAAATATTGCTTATTAAAAATTGTAGGATTTATTGCATAAGTTTAAATATTTCCTTTTTTAAAGGAAATACGAAAAAAAGTATTCCTTAATATCATATATATCAGCGATATATATCAGGGCTTTCATATGACACTCATTTTGCCATTTGCCAATTCGCCCATTCTCCTTTGCAAGTATCCTTATTGCACTCGTAAAAGACGAGCTCATTTAAAAGTCTGCGATGTACAAAATGAATGCGTGTGTGTATGAGGCAGAAGTTGGCTTCGAGCATAACTGGAAGAACGACGGCAAGTTATAACTACATGTCTTTACCGAGCGCCGCGGGCGCCGCCGCGCGCCGCGCGCCTCGCCGCGCAAAGATCCATGTCACGGCTTAGGGTATTCCGAATCCAGCCTTGAGCCTGGGACCGAAGAGTCAATTTACACACAAGCAGTGGAGCTGCGGGGAGGTCGACTTCTCTTTATTCAAATGAGCTAACTCATTCAACTTGTTAACAAGACGCGCGGAAAGAAGAATTTCATAATAAAAACATTCTGCTGTTGACCGGAATAAACTTAAACGTTGAATTTTCTCGGAGCGAGACGCGAAGTGCGCGTCTTTAGCGAATAATTGAATCGTGAAGAAATATAAAGTCGTCGGAGTCCGGTGCGGCCAGCCATACGCGATAAAGATACCGCTCTCCGAAGGGAAAACGTTTCTCGCGCTTACAAATTAAATTTAGCGAAAAGATAAACTTGAATCAGTTTCACCCGTCCTCTGCATAACTCACAACTTCGCCGTGATTGTGTCCCGCAGACAATAGGTATTAGTGCGGGCGGAGCGGAGTCGGCGGGCCTCGAGCGCGGCCTGAAACAACTCTCATTGAAAGCGCGTTGTTGGTTTAGGACGACTCTATTAGCAACTAGCCGCACACTTCGCCAGATTTGACAGAGTAAACAACATTTTCTTTTATTCCCGGCGTAAAACCGCCCGCCCCGCGCCCGCCCCCGCCCGCCCCGCGCGCGACACGAGCCGCTAACGAAGTCCCGCTAGAGGCGCGGAGCTAATTACGAGTATTACGACTCGTAATGGATGTAATTTGAGAACAAAACAAACGAACATCGCTCCCGTGCTGCGCGTCGCCGCTGCAGACCTGCTCGACCTTGTTCTGTCTCTTTTACTCAATGACGATTACTTCATAGTACTTCTTACAACTAAGATTACCCGCCCATGAATAGATAAACATCCAGAAAACTTACATACATTAAAATCACGCCTGTTTCCCAGAGGGGTAGGCAGAGACCGCTTATTTCCACCTATTACGATCCTGACAAATCTCTTTCGCTTCTTCCACATTCATACATCGAGTTATGCATGCACGTCGGTTTCGGTTACGATTCCGCCCTTTTGCAGAATTCCAGATAACGTAGTACAAAATTAACTCTAAGAATACAAATATACTTGATTCCGATTGCGGTAGCAACCTACACCTCAACCCTCGCCCACACCACCCGCAACCCACATTGTTTGAACTTGATATACCTCCGTATGGTGTTCCAGCCGGCTAAATGGGCCGATGACGTGGAAACAGTAAGATATAAAGTAAGCAAAACCCCTATCGTTGTGGCGTAAATTAGCTCTGCACCGGACTTGTGATCGATTACCATCAATGAATTATCGATCGATCTATTTCCCGCGGCGACCAGCGCTGCGGCGCGCGCGCCCTGCAGCCTCGGGACTATTCTTAGCCGTACCACCCTCACTCTTTACGGAAAACCACAGACATTTATTTTACTTTTGTCGTTAATGTTATATCGTGTCTATTTATGTAAGAATAACCTTTTTTATTTGACTGTGTGTAGCCAAAAGAATTATTCCCACGGCCATCGGAATGTGATTGTCACAGTTAAATTGCAATCATGAAAGAGTAGACCAACCAATGAGACCAATGTTCCATAAAATCGTTTAAGGAAAGTTAACAAATTTTGAATCGAATCAATTTCATCATAAATATTATAGACAGTTTCGATGGTTCTTACACCTGCTCAGACACATTATCATGCACGCAGGTGCGAGTCAAACAGTGCGTTCCGTGTACTATGCGCGCCCGTCGCTCTCTGGCCCAAGTGTACCAGCCGCACAGGCTATGCTATTAAGTGTTTATAGTTTTAAAAGTATAAGCTCATACTAAGTTAGCCTAATTCGATAACACGCGTGGATTACGAGGCCACAAATGTAATTATAATAAAGTCGGTTGTGTTCCGCGATCTGGATCTTTATAACCATAACGCCTGTGCGTCTGTTCTTTGAGTATATTAACTTGATCATATTTTCTTGAGACTGTTAAATGTAAAAAACATGATTAGCTGTCATCAGGCGCGCGCGAACTATCTCCGTCGCACGTTCTAAGCACGGAAAAACATAAAACCATCCCTTTTCATACTTGTCCCCGTGGCGGCACATGCTATGAATGAACAGATGTAGTTCATTACAAATTTTTGACAGTAAATTAATTAGAAAGATTTTGTTCAGTTTGATTGCTTCAAATTGAAGAACATAATTAGAATTTTAGTAAAGTAAACAAGACGTTCTCGTTACAAAAAAAAATAAGTTAAAAAATACAGTTTTCGAGGCCCTCTTTATTATTTTAATTGCTAAGTGGAAGG
Source organism: Acleris holmiana (assembly GCA_949316455.1). Lineage (NCBI taxonomy): Eukaryota > Metazoa > Arthropoda > Insecta > Lepidoptera > Tortricidae > Acleris > Acleris holmiana. The sequence goes on from OX438779.1 coordinate 82,710, forward strand.
TTTGTTCGAGAGTAAGAACCAGCAAAAAGCGAACCAAATCGAGCGCGAGCCCCGAGAGCGCCACCGGCCTTAATGCGAAAGTTGGAGAGAGTCAACATTTTTATTTCTCAACTTTTATGTGAAGTGCGCCAAAGTTTCGGTTGGAGAACGCCGCCGTTTTCTTATATGTTTATTGAGAGCCGCCATCACCAAAGACTTAATGAATTGAGGTATTAATCTATTTATTACGTTGTTATATTAAAACAGGGGCAAAATAATTACAAATTATAAGTAGTTAATCTAAGTCGGGTTAAAAAAGTGCCGGAGCGTTGTTACTGTTGTTATAATTTACCAGGTCCTGCCCACGACTTGAGTTTAAACCTAACACGCCTAATCCCCAGCCGAGCGAGCCCGAGCCGCGGCCGGCGCGCGCGCAGCTTGCGGGGCGGCATCCGGGGACCATCCGGCCACCGCTTACACAAACGCAAATCTCTCGCTAAACAATTATGCGGAAGTCTGTCCACACTTTATTTCACTTTTTCAAGAGATACATAAATAACATCACGCCTTCATTCCCAGAGTGGGGTAGGCAGAGCTACAGAAATACCAACAACTCTAAAAATACTTGTTTATAATTCTGTAACTACATTTAGCACAATCAGGCCAAGAAGTTTACTATTGTATTAGTGACAGGTTGCAAGCCCATCACCTCACAGTACTACAAGCCCTTATTCTTTTAGTCGCCTTTTACGACATCTACGGGAAGACATGGAGTGGCACTATTCTAACCCGGCAACCACACGGGGCCCAAGAGATAAGTAGGTCTTAAAGTGTTGAAACATACATTTCCATAGCTCGACTCTATCTAATCTCAAAAAGTAAAAATACTCTTTGATATAGGTATTTCGTTAAAAAACTTTACTTAATAAACACGCCACGTGTGCTCGCGAAGAAGCCGAGAGCAGAAGGATTAGCACATTGATTGGGTGTCGCTCGCTCGCCATGAATATGCAGGCGCCTAATGCCGCACACGGCGGCGGCGCGGGCCCGCTACACTCACGTGAGTAAGGCGCGGGCTACAGTGCGAGGGCGTGAGTCCGACTCGCTTTGTATGACTAAACTAATCTGCACGCCACACGAGTCAACTATAACTAGAGGCTCTGGGCACTGCTCAATTATAGAGTTATTTCGAAGCGGTGAATGCGTCTACAGTTTGATGAACGATAGTTGACACGTGGAGACTGTGAACAGTGCGAGAACAATCTATTGTGTGTGATGCTGTAAAACGCGGTGTAATATTAGACTATATGTGATCATAACAATTAGAGATATTATATTTGTTACCAGTATGAAACAGCGTTCCTTTTACTCCATTGTAAAACAAAAGCGCAGTAGCCGATAGGTTAAAATATATATTTGACGACGATACATAAACTAAAATAAAACAGATTCCAACGAGCAATCAGAAAGAAATAGAATGCTGAAGCAAAATAATTTATCATTTCCGTTAAAAATATGGAGCAATCCGATCTAATGTTGGGGGATATTTCGGCTCAGTACAGTGCACGCGAATAAACCGTAATCCGCCGAACTCCGGCTCAATCGGGTAATGGCGACGGGGCAATAGTTGGCGGCCCGCCCCGCCGAATTGTTTTTTTTTTTTTTTTTTTTTTTATTTATTCAATAAGTTATATTCGTTTTTAATTATATTAAAAAATTATATCCGCCATTGTTTGTATTGTTATTAGCGCACGCGTTTGCATAAGAAGATTGAGAACAAATCTCTTCCATAGGCAGTTTGTGAGCGAGTAGTTGGTGTAGGCAGGCCCCCGGCGCAGGTGTCCCGGGCGGCTAACGAGCGGCAAGTCGCACCCTTGTCGGCAAATCTCGCCCCTGTCACGTATCGCTCAAACTTCAACACAATTATATCGAGAAGTTTTAGGCTGCATGGATTGTCCCCCACCGCCCACCCTCCTTGAACTCTCCCTGCCCCACGGAGCCCTGTCCAAATCAATCAGCGAGCCCCGAGCGGAGCCCCGCGGGAGCGCGTCGGAGCCCGGCGCTCGCTCCCTATGGATGAACGTCGTGATACACGAACACAGTTACCATTCCATTGGGAACTTGTTCCTGATAGTAGCTGATGTTTGGTACTCAGTGCGAAGCGTGCCCCTCATGGCTGCAGTAGTTTAAAGTAAACGCAACTCCCGTCCTCGCTGTCGCTACGGCTCGCCCGAGTCGGTAAGCCGGCACTAATGCGGGTCTTACCATTCAGACCCGCATCTGCTAAACCTAGATAAACTTCAAGTTAAAAGCAACGTCTACGTCTTCTTGGGATCAATACAGTATAGAGTCTGTGTCAATTGAACTTGCAAAAGATGTAAGTAAACAAAACCAAACGAACCAATTCACCATGATTAGTCACTTACATTTAAAAATCATGTGAGGTCTTTGCAATGATTATTTTCAAATTGAGTTTAAGATAAAATAACTACTTAGTCATTAAATGATATTTTTCATAAAAACACGCTTGGTGAATATTCGAGGTTATGTGTCAAAAAGTACTAATTTGTTTACATCTTTTGCAAGTTTAATTGACACAGACGTTAGCTAGCAACTACGCTATTAAAACAATCAAGGAGCACTCTGTCCCTCATCAAATAGTGTAAAAGTTACTACAAAGCTGCAATAAAAACATCGTACTTATTAACATGACATGTTCCCTAGGGCTCTGTTCCACTCGGTAAAGCCATATTGCTTTTGACGTGCTGTCGTTTTGTCAACGTTACTACTGCTGTTATTTGCTTTGCCGAGATAAAACAATACCATAAGATTTCAAAATCATTTTTTTTTTATCGAGTATGGAATAGAGCCCCCGATTTTTTCCTGTCGATGGTCTAATTACGTAGCGTTGCATCTCTCAGATACTCGTAGAGCGCGCTCAATGTACGTGTTAACCAGAAACTGTATTAAAACTATCTACCTCCTTAGTGTTTGATGTTCAATTAATTTATACAAGCTCCGGCCGCGCAGGTCCGCTCGCGGCCGCGCATAGTGCGATTGCAGCTTCGACGCATTGGACAGTTGGCTGGAACCGCCTTTGTCTCTGTCGATCGCCGCTCGCTGCAGGCAGCGCTGTCGTCTCGATATCGTTTAGTACATTGATTCATAGTTCACTTACCCGAGGACTTTACGTTACTGCTGTCAGCCAGTTCCAGCTAATAGCGAGTGCCCAGGTAGTAGTCGCCGCTGCGGTAAGCGACTTGCGCAGTAGCACAGACCGTGTGCGCCCCAGCCGTGGAAGTTGGCCTGTTGCGTGCGAGCGGCGTGTCCCTGCCGCTGCTGGCTTCTGGCTGGTTGAAGCGGCCAGAACACTATACTATTCTTTATTTAAAAGTACAAGTTACAGTATATACTGATATTTTAAATATTAAAGTAACTCAGTCTGTCTGTCTGTTTGTTACGCTTTCACGCTTAAACCGCTGAACCGATTTTGATGCAAGTCGGTAGGGCGATATTTTGAGTCCCGGGAAGGGACAAAGGATACTTTTAAAGCCGAAAATCTGGAGAGTTTCCGAGGGAAGAGCGAGAAACGACTTCTTCGAGCTCCGTCCTCGAAGAAGTCGTTTCTAGTGTAACGATACCGACCCCACAGCAATCAAGAGTGAGTCGCATAACATAAATAAATATATAAATAAATATAAATAAATATATATCTACTTATAAAATAATTGGCCAGCGTGATCATCTAGTTATATAAAGGTAGGACCCCAAGTTGAACCCGTGTGTAACCAGTTCGTTTAAGGAATACTCGAGGTGTGTTGGAAAGGTTTAGGAAACATTAACTTTAATTTACTAATTCAGAGGCTTCTACTGTATATTACCTACCTAATTTTATATATTCCATTATAATCTAATACCTAACTTTACTTAGATAATATTTGATTCAACAATTCATCTTACAATCTTCCTTAGTACCCTACCGTGTGAATCCAACCATAATAAACCATGCCCTATGTTCGACCTAAGATAAACATATTAATGTGTCAGCAAAGTTACTAACTTAACCCATCTAATTAATTTATTCAAGTTTGAACAGGAAATGTTGTTCGAATGTCCTAGTATTATAATAAATCTTTCACATACAGTAAAGCTCAATTTTGTATGAACTTCCTACAGTTTAATAATCTTAATAACTATAGTCCTAAGCTTCAAATTCAATTAATCTTTCATAATTTCGTTTCCGAAGTGAGATAGCTTGTGAAACTGCTAGTTCTTTTAATGTAGATGTAAGTTTTCTTGATTAATGGAACAGAAGGAGATAACTAATTCCCTATGGGTCCCTTTTGTAAATAAATACAAAGAGAAGGGCAGGCCCCTCCTAGCCATTACACTTAGGCATCATCCGCCTGCCCCTGTGCGGCTCGACAACCTGACGGGGCACCGCTCCACCCAAAGCAAGAGTTGCTGTCCCACTTACAAGGTTAGTAATGTCAGTGTAGGTTAGTCAAGTCTCCCCAAGAGAGATCCTACCCCAAGGTCCGCGTTGAACTGAACCGGGATGGTGATATAATGTCGCTACTATTAAAACTAGTGAGTCTCCCCTAAAGCCATCTAAATTCGAGAGCATAATCAAAGGACCTAGTTTTGCCTCAACTAATGAAGGCCATCTCAAGGAAGTTTGGCCTCATTCAGACGACCTAAACTTGGGAGAGCGCCTTTAGTAGTTACCAGGTTCCCTAGGCAAAGATTCCTACCTGATCTAGCGCCCTTTAGAAGAGACTTTTGTAATACCCACGTACACTAAGAGACAACCCAGCCCAATACGGATCAACTATGAATTGTCGACCCTGCAAGCAGCAGCCGCCCATTCCATAGCCAAGAGCCGATAAATTGCCGCTAAATTATCACCCGTGTAACGGGCGAATCATTTGTCCAATTCTTATATTACATTACTTTGTAATTGTCAACCAAATGTTGACTAAAATGATAATTGAACAATAACTCGATATCAAACTATGCGACTTATTAACACTGCATCCACGGCATTCTTCAATTTATACCACCAGCCCGGAGTCATTTAAAGGTAAAACTCGAAATTTTGTTTCATTGAATTCGTGACAACCAATTAAGTATTGTAAATATTTTGAATGACTCAAAATTTCGATATAATAAATCCAAAACCGTAAGAATTTCTTTATCTATGGTTTTAATCTATAAATACCATAGTTCGGACCTTAACGGACTAAGGAGAAGGAATTACTTCCAACTGGAATGTTTACCTGTAATAAAATGATTGAACCCCACTCGCTATCTCACTCGGACTCAAACTCCCTAATCATTCTGATCCCAAATTTCGTGTGTTCCTTGCTACCTTAACAATGGATCGAATCCGAATATACTGTATTATAAATCCCTATAAACCATTGTTATGAAATAATAATTTGTTTATTACTCCCAATTACATATACCAACTTTTGCAGACAGACACACGAACAAACAACATGATCTCCTTGTCTAAGATAATCAGAAACAGGCTTAGTCCAACTAAACTTGTTCTTAATACCAAAACTACACCACCTGCAAATTTTGAACATACGACTTAATCGTATTTCTAATACCACATGTACAAATTCATCAGCTTTCTATTTATTAATATATATATATTTTAGCCAATCTATTGACATAACTGTCGTTAGCCAATAGCATTCAACGCATTTGTCACCAATATCTGTCTTTCATATTAATTTATATCATAAATTAACCCTAGTTCCTAAATTATACTTATCGATATTGCGACTGCTACCAAATTATGAACATACTACCTCTCATTCTCTCCTAGGTCTGTATGCTTCCTTTCAAACTGTATATAACTATATTTTATCGATCCATATCTTATCTATAGTGTAACGGGATCAATATTATAGGTGTTGGTTCCCTCCAAGTTGTATCCACTTATCACATACATATTGGTCGTGAATGATTTATATAATTCCTGTTACATTTTGCACAAGGCGATTTAACTAGCATTGATTTCATGTATACTAGAAAGGTTTAGGTACTTAACTAAAAGTAAACAAACGAAACCACGTGGCTCTGTTCAGCAGCCAATAGAAGCAGAATACTGATACGTGCGATACGTCATAGGTCGACAAAACAGTCTTGATTGGCTGTTGAACAGAGCCACGTGGTTTTGTTTGTTTACTTTTAGTTAAGTACCTAAACCGTTCTAGTATAATACTTCCAGATTCTGAACTCAGTATCATTATTTCCTGTAGTTACTTATAAATATAAACATGATTTAGCCTCAAAATCTTTGATAACGATCCGAACCGATTTAAAGTAAACTTCATAATTACTATTCTATAAAACCTAAATTAGGTATAACAAACTTATCATAATTTTCATTTTCTTAATCTTACATACAAAATCATCATAATCATAGATAAATATCCAACATCCAACATTCGCAGCCTCCTAAAGTTGGATTCACAATGAATATTTGCCAACGATAATGTAAATTCTAAAATCGCAACTATAAAATCTAGCCTCGCTAACCTTATCCTAAATTCGAACTCAAAACTTTATTTCTTTAATTATTAGACCTACTGAATTCTTATAATTATGATATAAACATTAATCTTTGGCCTAGATTTGAACTGACTCAAATGTATTTCTCTATATATATTTACGCAAGAGATGCAAAATTAATCGTATCCAATACTCTAAGTCTTTGGTCAAGTATCGAAATGACATTATGTATAGTTCCCTAAACTTCTGAACGTATGCATTGCCAAATAACTAAATAAGTATATAATTTATTCCTACTTATATAAATTGGCTAAAAGCCTAGTCCTTAAACCTGTACGTTACAATAGTCTGTGAAGGTACAATAGACGCGCCACAGAATAAGTTCTTGTACTTATTCTGTGAGACGCGCAACTAATCACAGACTACTAAGGGATTCTATGATCAAATAAAGCACCAGTCCATTTTGGGTCTTTTTGTTTAGACTTCGCGTAAACTATTGAACAAATAGATTTTTAATGAAATTTCGGCAATTATCCTTCTATTTACTTCCTACCTGCTTATCCTCGATCAAGTTATCACCACCTAAATCCATTCCAATTTTAGAACTCGGGAAATAAAGAGTTCCGCTTGGCTGAATTAAAAAATACCCCTTTGCCTTATCCCCATCCTGTTCACCTTAAAACCCTCAAATAACCTGTAGATTCTTAACTTATGTAATCTATACATATAATAAAATCTACTTAATAAGCTTATACTTCGTTAACGAATTTCTTGTAATTGGATGGTACATCCAGCGCTATTCACCCGGACACAAATCAAGCAAAGCAAGTTCCCTACTCTAATTCACGTCTGGATTTCACATAAAAGATTATAAGTGAAACATCAGTACAGGTTAGTAAATACACTCGTTAAGCATTTCTACTTCGCCCTAAAATAAGTAAATACCCTATGCCTATTTGTTCACATTGAACATTTCAACAACCTACCAAACTAAAGCCTTTATACATAGTGTTATTAATGGACTAGATATTTTTAATCGACTGTCGAAAAATAGCTTCTTTCATATGAACATAATATCTAGGCACTTATGTTTTGATAAAACCTTCTTCTGAAAGTAGGATAATACCTATTACTTTGTTGTTAATTTTAAGAATCATAACCTCCCAAATTTATTTCAGTAATCCATTTATACGTCTTGAATCAAACAAGCACCGAATCACGGTATCACTGAATACATAATAATAATTGTACCCTTCGTTCGACTTTGTGGTCTCCTGATATACAACTAATACTAATGTCAAATGTAAGTATATAAAAACCCCTTTTTGCTATAATAACTACTTAATATTTAACTGTAAATTGGAACCCCTTGTTGTTAATAATCTTACAAACCGAATGCAGAATCTCAGGCTTAACTCTTTTCCGTGAAAGTTAACTACAACCCTTTCCTGTTGGTTTTGTTTTAGTACTCTAAAGCCCATAAATATCATTGTTTCAATTAAAGGTATCTGAGATGGTACTTAATGTTATTTCTTTGGGAAAACTAGAGCTAGGTATTACCTATAGCTTTTATGAGTAAATAATGTACTATCTATGATAACATCTACTAGTTAAATATGTAAACGGTCCCGTTATTAAAACAATTGTTATGGTAGGCATATATAACTAGAAACCTTCTCCTAAAATGACTTGAAAATAATTTAACCAATTTGTTTCAGGACTCTGCTTGTTTATTGAAAATGTAGGAGCATCTGTGGAATTAAATCTTACTACATGGTACCTAACCCTGAATGCATATTGAAAATATATGAACAGCTGCTGAATGAAATTCTACAACAATGTATTGGTTCCTGAATAAAATACCAGAATATTACCATAGATGTTGGTATTCCTATATTTTTACTCTTTTCAGGTATCCCAGATTTATTAATTATACTTCCTAATCCCCTTTCATAAATAATTCTTGTAGTAAAGGTTAAGTGACCTATATGTTAAAAAGGATAAAGGTGACACACAAGGAAGTTCTCAAACATTTTCTGCCTTACCTAGATTGATCCTAGTGGAGAAGTCTCAGCTGAGTTTACCTCCAGTCTCTTTGTACCAATTAATTACTGACCATTTTTGCCTCTCGGCTGATACTTCAATAACTGAATTTAAGTCTGAACATATTACAATACAATACAATACAACATACATATTGTTTCTATTAAACTATTTTGTCGCACTAAAATAATATTCCTAAGGCAGAAATTGCTAATATGAGATTAATATATCACAGTTTAAATTTCAAAAACCACTTACCTTACCATGGAGCTATTAAGAGGGTATATGTACAACATAAGTATTTTTACAACATTGAGATTATGAGGTTAATATTTTAGATATTCCAGCTTGTATCAATAAATATAACAAGTTAGATCAAAATTAATTAAAGCTTACTGCAATTCTTATTTGATGATTGGAAGGTCTAATTTCTATACTTTATCTTGCTTTTTTTTTTTGTAACATTAAATAATAATTGGATAGAATTAAATATTTTGTTAATTGTAATGAAATGTACATATTCCCCTTTTGCACAAAACAACAATAAAATATAGGTCAATAAAACACAAATCACAGTATATTTATTACACAAAATAACATCAAAATTCAAGTAAATTCATAGGATATGTGCACGAATTTTAATTATTACTTTATAGTAACATAATACGGTTTACTTCTTTGATACTTCATCCTGGAGTTATTAATTCAAAATTTAATCATGATTACAATGCAAATAGTCACAATGCTTTCATGTTTGTTGGGAGGTCAAATGCCTGTACATAATCATTAAGGAATGATAGTAAATAGCTAATTGTATTGTTAGATGTAATTGATTCGTGCTCATTTCCCTTTTAACACAACACAAAAAATAAAACACATCAAAAGGAACCCCTCCCTAACTCCCTAGCCCTACATTCCGAGAGACTACAAACAGTATAGCTGCATGCCCTAACTGCCTGCCCGAGTTCCTAAAGAAGCCCTATCAGCCTACATTATAAAAGGATACTCTGCTACCCGAAATCCAGACTCAGATTCCGGACTGCTATAAAAATAGCAGCACTAAAGGGGTCTTGGTTCAGCAGAGGCATACTCACCCAATAGGTCCTGATTCCCCATCCAAGCACTCAGAACTTTAAATTAAATATTAGCGAAGCTCTTCCGTCCTCTCCGTCCCGCGTCGTGCTAATTCCTCCCATCTTCTCCCTCCACCCGTTTTATACTCGAACCATTCCCCCCACCGACCCTAACATTCAGCGACCAGAAAACCTAGACCCGTACCAATAACGGAAAAGGGTCCCAGTAACGATTCCCCATAGTCCCAATAACGAGTTAAAACGTAAAAACGTCCCAACAACGTCTCCTTAGTTCTCTTTATACTGGTCGCTCTTGCTTCCAACAGATTACGTCAGTTTAGTATGGACAAGCGCAATTATAATCTGAATATTTAGTACCTATGTAACCGAGCCAGATAATTTGTCCTTCCTTAATTCCGTGTCCAATTACATAAAAGGTTGTTAAACCCTACTTCTTCTTATATTTGCTAAATAACATAAACAACTTTTTCTGAGATTAGGTACTTATTGTTATATAGCGACCCGGCAATCAACCAAACAAATATAATATATGTTCTAATGGAATCGAGATTAAATAGGTAAGAAAAGAAGGAAGTGGTACTTTTATTTTGCAACCTGTGTTCATTAATTATCTATTTTAGGTATTCTTGATTATGTTCTGCGTACTGATTACTGTTTAACTGTTTGTATGGACCTGAGCTAACAAGAAGATACCACGGATATTTTTATACGCTCCTACGATTATTTAATCATTCATCTTTCCTTTTTTTCAATCTTTAATATTGTTATAAATTATTTCAAGCTTTATAAAAGTAAACGATAAATGTATAAACCGATTTTGTCAAGGCATATCCATAATAACATTCCATACCCGCATAATCCCGCTCTTTCTAACTACCTTCTTTTATTTTCTTACAAGCAAACAACATCATCGTACCCTATCGCTCTGATTCCCGTAACAAATTAGTATGACAGTTCAAACATAACGTTAAAGCGACAAAGCACCAACGTGTCTATTCTTATCGCCGCCTCGCCAGTTAATTGGTTTAGGCTTTATAACTACCCTACTTTATTTCGCTAAATATAGCCGCAACGCAACTGTACCCCGTCGCCCCAACGCTTCTAACAAATTAATATAGTAGCTCAAACATAACGTTAAAGCGACAAAGTACCAAAGTGGTTTTTCATATCACCATTCCGCCATTTGTATGTTTTAAGCTTTATAACTTATATATTTGAATACGACGACATATTGTACTAATATTTAAGTACACATCTGACCTATTCTATTGTTTAAAAACCCAGTATTATCTCTCGTAAACATATTTATACCTTTATATGATCAGACAAGTCCTAAGCCTCCTATTTATAATAAGTGACGATATATAATTTATAATTATAAGAATTAAAAAAAATATATACCCTATATATATATCTATATATTTATACATATGCTGGCTGACTTGGGGTCAGTACATCACCCCCCTTTGGCCTTAATAATTTTCGGATTTCGTAGAAGACGCACAATTAATAAGACCAAATCTACTTATAGGATCCTACATAAACGCAAAATTCAAACCATGTATAAATATGTATACCTCCCCATTCCTATCTACCTATTCTTTAACTTAAAATCCTCTTCTCTTTTTTTTTTTTCTTTTATTAGGTCTCCTATCGTTCTGTCGAAACAAGAAGTAAATAGTTGAGTCAGTTAAAATCAGTTTTTTATATTTCCTTTTAATCTTCTTCTAAGTAAATTAACAATAACACCAAAATTACACATTTAAATCAGTAAAATATATATCAAACACTGCGTTCAAAGTCCTCCACCCCACCTTTTCCCCTATTTACAATCTATAATTCACCATACACTGGCGGTATGGTTGTAGGCACCACACGAATTGATTCGGCAATTCCATCCATGAAAGTATATAACTCAGACGGCCCAGGATCTTCGGCAACGTAGGTCTTTGTGACCTTAAAGGTATCGTCACCCTTTATTACTCAATATAGTTAGATACTACAGATTGAGTATCTAAATTATGCCGACTTCTATTTTACCTACTCAGACTGTTATTGCTACTAATTTGGCACCTTACTTTCCCTATCATCCATCCAACAAATCTTCTACTACAACCCTACATACACACTTATGTAATTCATACATATTTGTATATTTTCAATATCACAAGTAAATCCCACTTCAACCCAAACAAACATTATGTCCAACACACATACCTATACACATCCAAGCAGCTATACTTATTCAGTCAATTACCTATTCCAGCGCATTCGCATTCAACTCTAAAATATAATCTACTATGCTTTACCGAAATTTATAGGCTTAAAGATTGGATAAAACTTATTTTTCTTACTCTATTCAACCTACCTGACTATCCTAATGCTTAATACTAATTTATTAATTCTCTCCCACAACTATAGTGACCTATTGTACTAAAGTAATTAAGACATGAGTTTATAAGCGTCCACTCTTTGTTCAACCAAATAAAGGTCATTCTTGGCAATTAAAACGGGGAAATAAATTGTTGTTGTTTAATAAAGATCAACATTGAAAGATTTACCTATTTCATTTTCCCAACTTCCATAATAGTATTTCAATATCTGGTTATTAAAATAATGAAACAAGTAAGATATTTTGAATAAGTTAAGTACCCCATAATGGTCTTAGAATAAATATATGTATTCTTTTAAAATATGTGATAAAAAAAAAATGTTTAGCATCCCAACCTAATTTAACCTAACCTTCTGTTTATCGTACTAAATTTTAACCTCCCTAATTTCATAGTTGAACCTATATTATAATAAGTTGTATTTTGTACATGTAATCATAACATAGAATTAATATAAAGATAGGATAGATGTAAGTCAACATATTCTGTTTACATCTGATAAAGTAGACTTAAGCAAACCTAATGTGCTTAATTTTTCGTATTTTACTTATAATAATCAAGAGTAGCTGAATTCCACCCAAATTCGATATATCATTTGTTCATAAGTACCGACCTTTATTTTAATTATAACTACCTATACTTTGCGAACTTTCCGAGCAATGTTCACCCCCCGAAATACGTAATATTTTAATTTCTAAAACACCTATGAAGCACTAATCCATTTACAATAATTAAACTAACACCTTATACTACCTTAACCAACAATAGGTTAGACTAGGGTTCAAGTTCACCCCCCTAACCATACAATTAACTAAATCCTTAAACCCGCTATAACCTATCAAATTTTTACAAGAACTGCTAACTGACCTCATCTACCATGGATCTCGAGGGAATCGCGTAGCCTATGAACTTCGACGGAACCCAAGCTAAACTCCCAAATTTCAATATATTCCAACAAAACCGGCACAGCCGCTTTCCCGCAAAACACATCAACCAAACTAACAACCAGGGCCCACTCTCGCACTTATAATACTAGTATAGAAACAAGGATTTTAACCTAAACCTACTTAAAACTCCCTTAAAGTTAGTTCATAAGTGAACTCACCCCCCAGATTAGTTAACTATTTTAATTCCTAAACCCCACCTAGAAAATCTCTAATTCTACAACGTTTTTTTAAGTTGTACTAGCCTTTCCTTTTCCGTTTAATTCCTAACTATAGTTTCGAGTTTTATAAATAATCTAACCCTGTAAATCGCCTGTGGGAGTTTAATAATTACTCTTAATAATAGTCGACTACTAACGCCATCTAACCCCACACGGAAGATCTAAAGCCAGAAAGTCACTTATTAAATTTAAGTAATTAGTTCTAAGTCGCACAATGGAAGTCACTTTAACGGTAAAGTGATTTTCTACATCGCGCTGATAGGATTTTCCCAAATTAAAGACCTTCCCGCTGCAGTGTCATGTAAACATTGGTCTTCCTAATCTAAACCAGACTTTGCCTACCCTTTATCAGCCGCACTCGAAAGTTTTTACAATCCTTTATAATTAACCTAATAAATCCTACTGAATAACCGCAAATAAATTAAATTAAAATAAGTGTGTGTGATATTTTATTTCAAACCTGACAGAAGTAGCAACTACAGAATAAATGACCTCTCCAACACACCTTTTTCGACCCACTCCATTTCACGAACATCAAATGTAGGCTAGGACCGAGCTTCATAAGATTTCCTTACAGATCTCTATAAAACCCAGCCAAAGCCTATTAAAATTTAGCCATATAGTGACCCAGAATCTAATCCTGGTCACTCACGGTACCAAATTCCATCAAAATTTAGCCGTAGTAACCCCGAATCTAATCCTGGTCATTCACGGCACCAAATGTAACGATACCGACCCCACAGCAATCAAGAGTGAGTCGCATAACATAAATAAATATATAAATAAATATAAATAAATATATATCTACTTATAAAATAATTGGCCAGCGTGATCATCTAGTTATATAAAGGTAGGACCCCAAGTTGAACCCGTGTGTAACCAGTTCGTTTAAGGAATACTCGAGGTGTGTTGGAAAGGTTTAGGAAACATTAACTTTAATTTACTAATTCAGAGGCTTCTACTGTATATTACCTACCTAATTTTATATATTCCATTATAATCTAATACCTAACTTTACTTAGATAATATTTGATTCAACAATTCATCTTACAATCTTCCTTAGTACCCTACCGTGTGAATCCAACCATAATAAACCATGCCCTATGTTCGACCTAAGATAAACATATTAATGTGTCAGCAAAGTTACTAACTTAACCCATCTAATTAATTTATTCAAGTTTGAACAGGAAATGTTGTTCGAATGTCCTAGTATTATAATAAATCTTTCACATACAGTAAAGCTCAATTTTGTATGAACTTCCTACAGTTTAATAATCTTAATAACTATAGTCCTAAGCTTCAAATTCAATTAATCTTTCATAATTTCGTTTCCGAAGTGAGATAGCTTGTGAAACTGCTAGTTCTTTTAATGTAGATGTAAGTTTTCTTGATTAATGGAACAGAAGGAGATAACTAATTCCCTATGGGTCCCTTTTGTAAATAAATACAAAGAGAAGGGCAGGCCCCTCCTAGCCATTACACTTAGGCATCATCCGCCTGCCCCTGTGCGGCTCGACAACCTGACGGGGCACCGCTCCACCCAAAGCAAGAGTTGCTGTCCCACTTACAAGGTTAGTAATGTCAGTGTAGGTTAGTCAAGTCTCCCCAAGAGAGATCCTACCCCAAGGTCCGCGTTGAACTGAACCGGGATGGTGATATAATGTCGCTACTATTAAAACTAGTGAGTCTCCCCTAAAGCCATCTAAATTCGAGAGCATAATCAAAGGACCTAGTTTTGCCTCAACTAATGAAGGCCATCTCAAGGAAGTTTGGCCTCATTCAGACGACCTAAACTTGGGAGAGCGCCTTTAGTAGTTACCAGGTTCCCTAGGCAAAGATTCCTACCTGATCTAGCGCCCTTTAGAAGAGACTTTTGTAATACCCACGTACACTAAGAGACAACCCAGCCCAATACGGATCAACTATGAATTGTCGACCCTGCAAGCAGCAGCCGCCCATTCCATAGCCAAGAGCCGATAAATTGCCGCTAAATTATCACCCGTGTAACGGGCGAATCATTTGTCCAATTCTTATATTACATTACTTTGTAATTGTCAACCAAATGTTGACTAAAATGATAATTGAACAATAACTCGATATCAAACTATGCGACTTATTAACACTGCATCCACGGCATTCTTCAATTTATACCACCAGCCCGGAGTCATTTAAAGGTAAAACTCGAAATTTTGTTTCATTGAATTCGTGACAACCAATTAAGTATTGTAAATATTTTGAATGACTCAAAATTTCGATATAATAAATCCAAAACCGTAAGAATTTCTTTATCTATGGTTTTAATCTATAAATACCATAGTTCGGACCTTAACGGACTAAGGAGAAGGAATTACTTCCAACTGGAATGTTTACCTGTAATAAAATGATTGAACCCCACTCGCTATCTCACTCGGACTCAAACTCCCTAATCATTCTGATCCCAAATTTCGTGTGTTCCTTGCTACCTTAACAATGGATCGAATCCGAATATACTGTATTATAAATCCCTATAAACCATTGTTATGAAATAATAATTTGTTTATTACTCCCAATTACATATACCAACTTTTGCAGACAGACACACGAACAAACAACATGATCTCCTTGTCTAAGATAATCAGAAACAGGCTTAGTCCAACTAAACTTGTTCTTAATACCAAAACTACACCACCTGCAAATTTTGAACATACGACTTAATCGTATTTCTAATACCACATGTACAAATTCATCAGCTTTCTATTTATTAATATATATATATTTTAGCCAATCTATTGACATAACTGTCGTTAGCCAATAGCATTCAACGCATTTGTCACCAATATCTGTCTTTCATATTAATTTATATCATAAATTAACCCTAGTTCCTAAATTATACTTATCGATATTGCGACTGCTACCAAATTATGAACATACTACCTCTCATTCTCTCCTAGGTCTGTATGCTTCCTTTCAAACTGTATATAACTATATTTTATCGATCCATATCTTATCTATAGTGTAACGGGATCAATATTATAGGTGTTGGTTCCCTCCAAGTTGTATCCACTTATCACATACATATTGGTCGTGAATGATTTATATAATTCCTGTTACATTTTGCACAAGGCGATTTAACTAGCATTGATTTCATGTAATACTTCCAGATTCTGAACTCAGTATCATTATTTCCTGTAGTTACTTATAAATATAAACATGATTTAGCCTCAAAATCTTTGATAACGATCCGAACCGATTTAAAGTAAACTTCATAATTACTATTCTATAAAACCTAAATTAGGTATAACAAACTTATCATAATTTTCATTTTCTTAATCTTACATACAAAATCATCATAATCATAGATAAATATCCAACATCCAACATTCGCAGCCTCCTAAAGTTGGATTCACAATGAATATTTGCCAACGATAATGTAAATTCTAAAATCGCAACTATAAAATCTAGCCTCGCTAACCTTATCCTAAATTCGAACTCAAAACTTTATTTCTTTAATTATTAGACCTACTGAATTCTTATAATTATGATATAAACATTAATCTTTGGCCTAGATTTGAACTGACTCAAATGTATTTCTCTATATATATTTACGCAAGAGATGCAAAATTAATCGTATCCAATACTCTAAGTCTTTGGTCAAGTATCGAAATGACATTATGTATAGTTCCCTAAACTTCTGAACGTATGCATTGCCAAATAACTAAATAAGTATATAATTTATTCCTACTTATATAAATTGGCTAAAAGCCTAGTCCTTAAACCTGTACGTTACAATAGTCTGTGAAGGTACAATAGACGCGCCACAGAATAAGTTCTTGTACTTATTCTGTGAGACGCGCAACTAATCACAGACTACTAAGGGATTCTATGATCAAATAAAGCACCAGTCCATTTTGGGTCTTTTTGTTTAGACTTCGCGTAAACTATTGAACAAATAGATTTTTAATGAAATTTCGGCAATTATCCTTCTATTTACTTCCTACCTGCTTATCCTCGATCAAGTTATCACCACCTAAATCCATTCCAATTTTAGAACTCGGGAAATAAAGAGTTCCGCTTGGCTGAATTAAAAAATACCCCTTTGCCTTATCCCCATCCTGTTCACCTTAAAACCCTCAAATAACCTGTAGATTCTTAACTTATGTAATCTATACATATAATAAAATCTACTTAATAAGCTTATACTTCGTTAACGAATTTCTTGTAATTGGATGGTACATCCAGCGCTATTCACCCGGACACAAATCAAGCAAAGCAAGTTCCCTACTCTAATTCACGTCTGGATTTCACATAAAAGATTATAAGTGAAACATCAGTACAGGTTAGTAAATACACTCGTTAAGCATTTCTACTTCGCCCTAAAATAAGTAAATACCCTATGCCTATTTGTTCACATTGAACATTTCAACAACCTACCAAACTAAAGCCTTTATACATAGTGTTATTAATGGACTAGATATTTTTAATCGACTGTCGAAAAATAGCTTCTTTCATATGAACATAATATCTAGGCACTTATGTTTTGATAAAACCTTCTTCTGAAAGTAGGATAATACCTATTACTTTGTTGTTAATTTTAAGAATCATAACCTCCCAAATTTATTTCAGTAATCCATTTATACGTCTTGAATCAAACAAGCACCGAATCACGGTATCACTGAATACATAATAATAATTGTACCCTTCGTTCGACTTTGTGGTCTCCTGATATACAACTAATACTAATGTCAAATGTAAGTATATAAAAACCCCTATTTGCTATAATAACTACTTAATATTTAACTGTAAATTGGAACCCCTTGTTGTTAATAATCTTACAAACCGAATGCAGAATCTCAGGCTTAACTCTTTTCCGTGAAAGTTAACTACAACCCTTTCCTGTTGGTTTTGTTTTAGTACTCTAAAGCCCATAAATATCATTGTTTCAATTAAAGGTATCTGAGATGGTACTTAATGTTATTTCTTTGGGAAAACTAGAGCTAGGTATTACCTATAGCTTTTACGAGTAAATAATGTACTATCTATGATAACATCTACTAGTTAAATATGTAAACGGTCCCGTTATTAAAACAATTGTTATGGTAGGCATATATAACTAGAAACCTTCTCCTAAAATGACTTGAAAATAATTTAACCAATTTGTTTCAGGACTCTGCTTGTTTATTGAAAATGTAGGAGCATCTGTGGAATTAAATCTTACTACATGGTACCTAACCCTGAATGCATATTGAAAATATATGAACAGCTGCTGAATGAAATTCTACAACAATGTATTGGTTCCTGAATAAAATACCAGAATATTACCATAGATGTTGGTATTCCTATATTTTTACTCTTTTCAGGTATCCCAGATTTATTAATTATACTTCCTAATCCCCTTTCATAAATAATTCTTGTAGTAAAGGTTAAGTGACCTATATGTTAAAAAGGATAAAGGTGACACACAAGGAAGTTCTCAAACATTTTCTGCCTTACCTAGATTGATCCTAGTGGAGAAGTCTCAGCTGAGTTTACCTCCAGTCTCTTTGTACCAATTAATTACTGACCATTTTTGCCTCTCGGCTGATACTTCAATAACTGAATTTAAGTCTGAACATATTACAATACAATACAATACAACATACATATTGTTTCTATTAAACTATTTTGTCGCACTAAAATAATATTCCTAAGGCAGAAATTGCTAATATGAGATTAATATATCACAGTTTAAATTTCAAAAACCACTTACCTTACCATGGAGCTATTAAGAGGGTATATGTACAACATAAGTATTTTTACAACATTGAGATTATGAGGTTAATATTTTAGATATTCCAGCTTGTATCAATAAATATAACAAGTTAGATCAAAATTAATTAAAGCTTACTGCAATTCTTATTTGATGATTGGAAGGTCTAATTTCTATACTTTATCTTGCTTTTTTTTTTGTAACATTAAATAATAATTGGATAGAATTAAATATTTTGTTAATTGTAATGAAATGTACATATTCCCCTTTTGCACAAAACAACAATAAAATATAGGTCAATAAAACACAAATCACAGTATATTTATTACACAAAATAACATCAAAATTCAAGTAAATTCATAGGATATGTGCACGAATTTTAATTATTACTTTATAGTAACATAATACGGTTTACTTCTTTGATACTTCATCCTGGAGTTATTAATTCAAAATTTAATCATGATTACAATGCAAATAGTCACAATGCTTTCATGTTTGTTGGGAGGTCAAATGCCTGTACATAATCATTAAGGAATGATAGTAAATAGCTAATTGTATTGTTAGATGTAATTGATTCGTGCTCATTTCCCTTTTAACACAACACAAAAAATAAAACACATCAAAAGGAACCCCTCCCTAACTCCCTAGCCCTACATTCCGAGAGACTACAAACAGTATAGCTGCATGCCCTAACTGCCTGCCCGAGTTCCTAAAGAAGCCCTATCAGCCTACATTATAAAAGGATACTCTGCTACCCGAAATCCAGACTCAGATTCCGGACTGCTATAAAAATAGCAGCACTAAAGGGGTCTTGGTTCAGCAGAGGCATACTCACCCAATAGGTCCTGATTCCCCATCCAAGCACTCAGAACTTTAAATTAAATATTAGCGAAGCTCTTCCGTCCTCTCCGTCCCGCGTCGTGCTAATTCCTCCCATCTTCTCCCTCCACCCGTTTTATACTCGAACCATTCCCCCCACCGACCCTAACATTCAGCGACCAGAAAACCTAGACCCGTACCAATAACGGAAAAGGGTCCCAGTAACGATTCCCCATAGTCCCAATAACGAGTTAAAACGTAAAAACGTCCCAACAACGTCTCCTTAGTTCTCTTTATACTGGTCGCTCTTGCTTCCAACAGATTACGTCAGTTTAGTATGGACAAGCGCAATTATAATCTGAATATTTAGTACCTATGTAACCGAGCCAGATAATTTGTCCTTCCTTAATTCCGTGTCCAATTACATAAAAGGTTGTTAAACCCTACTTCTTCTTATATTTGCTAAATAACATAAACAACTTTTTCTGAGATTAGGTACTTATTGTTATATAGCGACCCGGCAATCAACCAAACAAATATAATATATGTTCTAATGGAATCGAGATTAAATAGGTAAGAAAAGAAGGAAGTGGTACTTTTATTTTGCAACCTGTGTTCATTAATTATCTATTTTAGGTATTCTTGATTATGTTCTGCGTACTGATTACTGTTTAACTGTTTGTATGGACCTGAGCTAACAAGAAGATACCACGGATATTTTTATACGCTCCTACGATTATTTAATCATTCATCTTTCCTTTTTTTCAATCTTTAATATTGTTATAAATTATTTCAAGCTTTATAAAAGTAAACGATAAATGTATAAACCGATTTTGTCAAGGCATATCCATAATAACATTCCATACCCGCATAATCCCGCTCTTTCTAACTACCTTCTTTTATTTTCTTACAAGCAAACAACATCATCGTACCCTATCGCTCTGATTCCCGTAACAAATTAGTATGACAGTTCAAACATAACGTTAAAGCGACAAAGCACCAACGTGTCTATTCTTATCGCCGCCTCGCCAGTTAATTGGTTTAGGCTTTATAACTACCCTACTTTATTTCGCTAAATATAGCCGCAACGCAACTGTACCCCGTCGCCCCAACGCTTCTAACAAATTAATATAGTAGCTCAAACATAACGTTAAAGCGACAAAGTACCAAAGTGGTTTTTCATATCACCATTCCGCCATTTGTATGTTTTAAGCTTTATAACTTATATATTTGAATACGACGACATATTGTACTAATATTTAAGTACACATCTGACCTATTCTATTGTTTAAAAACCCAGTATTATCTCTCGTAAACATATTTATACCTTTATATGATCAGACAAGTCCTAAGCCTCCTATTTATAATAAGTGACGATATATAATTTATAATTATAAGAATTAAAAAAAAAATATACCCTATATATATATCTATATATTTATACATATGCTGGCTGACTTGGGGTCAGTACACTAGCTCTTCACGGACAGCAGCTAGTTTTTTTTATAAAATGTTGTTTTGTAATATCTCCGGTGTAGCATTTATCCCATTAGGTAAATTTAAATATGATTTAAAAACCCGCCAAGTGCGAGTCTGATTTGTGCACGAAGGTGTCCGTACCATTATCTATACAACATTAGACACTTATTTATAATGTATACAGGGTGTTAGGCAGATCGTGTGCCAAAAGAATACGGCGGGTAGGTAGAGTCACTTGCAACACACTTTAGGCTAATTAACACTCATCCTGCCCACGGTATTTTTTTAATATTTTTTTTTTAATTTTATTTCGGTATTTCCCAAAAATTTTCGTTTTTCTGAACATATCTTCTTTTTTAAATGTCGCAGCAAAAAAGGTATTTGTGTTTTATTTTCTCTTTAATGTTTGCTAATTCTATTAACATCTTATCTTAACATCATATCTTTTTTTTGTTTATTATGGGAATGCAAATAAGATGTTAATATTATAAGCAAACATTAAAGACAAAAAAAACAAAAATACCTTTTTTTGCTGCGACATTTAAAAAAATATATATGTAAATAAAAACTGTAAACTTTTGGGAAATACCGAAATAAAATAAAAAAAATTAATAAAAAAACCGTCAGTAGGATGAGTGTTAATTAGCCTAAAGTGTGTTGCAAGAGACTCTACCTACCCGCCGTATTCTTTTGGCACACGATCTGCTTAACACCCTGTATAAACTTTTTTTTAGGTTTACCTGTCCCGGTGTTTGTCTGTAACCACGGTGTCTATAAGTAGGTATTAAGATCAAGAAAAAAATGGCAAAAAAAAAAAGTTTGTTGTATGGCCCCCTTATACTTATGTTAATTTTATTCTGTTTTTAGTATTTGTTGTTATAGCGGCAACAGAAATACAATCATTTGTGAACATTTCAACTGTCTAGCTGTCACGGCTCATGAGATACAGCCTGGTGACGGACAGACAGACAGGAAGCGGAGTCTTAGTAATAGGATCCCGTTGTTACCCTTCGAGTATGGAACCTTAAACAAATAATTAAAAAACACGCCTGCCACGCCATTAAATGAATTTAAAAAGCAATTAAAAAATCAATGTGATAATATGCTAAACAAAAAACCGAATCAAGAGATAACCAAATTAGTATCGCAGACAGACAGACAGTGGAGTCTTACCTCGTTGAAAAAATAATAATCGAGTGTTTGTGGCGTTAAGAACATGCTGTTTTGACGGCACGTACGGCTTTATTTAGAAAAATATCAAACCAAAATATTCTCGTATTTTTGTGGCTCGTGAAAGACGCGTGGGCGCAGGCCAAGCAATCACGCAGCGCCGCGGCGAGCCACGGCCGCCGGCAGGTTCAGCTCGCAGTCCGCCTTTTATTAAAACACGTATAATTCGCCTTTCGCCACGACGCCGGCATCAATTCAGACGCGGTCCTCGCCGACGTTACTATTTAATCTACATATTCGTGAGAGAAATGCGGATCGGCGATATTACACGTTATCGCGGAAAGATCCGCCCGACTCGTCCGACAAGTAGGTCAAGTCTGCACTTGGAGCGAGTTACAAGTGTGTTGGTACGGTGTGTGTTATTGTAAAGTCCCCTGCGATGAGCTCCCCCCCCCCCTTCATGTGCATGTAGATCCACTCATGGACGGGCCTAATTAATGGAGCAGTAGCAACATAGGCACGGCGCGCGCTGCAAGTTGTAACATCTCGCGACGACATTTTTGCACTCTGCTGATACATATAACGTGCTTTAGATGTTAGAAACCAACCAGAAGTATGTAGGTGAATTGCTCACGCACTGTCACATAAAGCCACCTTAAAAAATGATGTTATCTTCTTTAAGAACAGGTTCTTGCTCCTTACGGGGTCACGCCGTGGGTTAATTAGTATGCTTGCAGTAAGTTACTAGCCGGTTTTGTAGACACGTGGGAAGTAGCCGTCGTCTTAGCCGGCAACCTCGCACGCAGCGACAACGCGTACACACATAAAGTGCGGCAGCGTTGGGCGTGTTCCACTGCGATTGTTCACCCCCTTGCTACATTTAGTTCTTGCTATTTATTTTACATTCTACCTCCCTACACTATGTAATCAGTTTATTAGCAAGAACTGACTGGCTTGACAGCTGGTAGTAGCGTGCCTTGCTTGTCACCCAGTTAGGAGTTAGGACGGAGGATTCTAAGAGAACTTTAAAATCAAGGCTAGTTTTTTTTTGCCTAACTCGTGCACTATGGGATATTGTTTCTGGCGTCGAGCCCTCGCGCTAGCTAGCCTCGCGCCGCGGCGCCGCTTCTCCGCTCCGCCTCCAGCGCATGCTGCATGTGCAAATGCATGCACAAAGTGCCCCTGAGACGCGCACTTCCGCACTTCGCATTACTCTCTGTATAATTCAGTTCCGGCGTCCGCTAAGCACCGCCGGGAGCATTGCGGCGGTATATTTCAGAGTTAATTCGCATAAACCCAAAATATGATACCGGTACGGTAATCCTCCTTTACAGATTTGGTGGCGGTTAGAAGCCTTCGGCAACGGCTAATATAGCCATAATAACATGGATATTATTGTTTCAACATCCCTGAACCTCATACGATATTACAGTACAACTATTTATTAAATATGATACTGATAACTTGAAAATGCTTACAGTAGTACATCGTACCTAATGATTGGTAAATGTTTGTGTCTGTTCCTTTCTCCGCTATAACCGGGTTCAGTATAACAGCGGGTAATGAATAAATGGCAGGCGCTATCCACGAGGAGTTTAGACCATTTCTGTGTGTTTGGGGCGATCAATCAAAACGATATTTTTCTCTTTCTTCGGACTTTCGCTTAAATGAAGCTGAACCGGCGCAACGCAACTTGTTTGTTCCCGTAAACCAATAAGCAGATAACAACAGAACGTTATCCGGGCCGGCGGCCGGGCCGCGCTCCGGCTTATCTCTCTGCCTACATTGTCATATTACAATGCTCGTATACGTTTTAATACGGTTGTTATTGTTAATGTAATGTAGGTAGGTACATATGAGGCATATTATAGAGGTAACGGATTACATTGCTCGATATCCGTAGCAGCAGCTTATTTTCTTTCATAAAATCTTCGTTCGTCTAATTAAAATACAAAACAAGGCTCATTTACCCCCCAGTTTGAATATTATAGATGCACTAAATAAGGTTTTACTCTCGTACATTTTATCTTTACCTAACCTAAATGCTGAAGGCTGTCTCGCCTCTCAAGAAAACGTACATCTGCGACTCGATTTGTTTACCAGGAAGGCTTTCAAGTAAACATTACATTTGCATAATAGATGTTACTCACCTAGCCATTCCCCTCGACTTTACTCGCAGAATTAGTAAAAGCTTACCGGCTAAACTTTCAAAGTGTCGGTTTTTGACATTCTCTAAATGCATTTTTTTTATTTCTTAAGGTGCCCGTATGTTCCCTATAATTAAACATCTCGTTCTAGTTTCCGTCTTTCCCCTTACTGACCCATTTTGATTGCTCACTCTGTTGATGACTTACTTAAATACTAATTTATGTGTCAAATAAAGGTTCGCTCAAATCCGTGGAGATTGGCAGGTGAATGATTACTCAGCGCTTGTCATTACAACGTCGGTCGGGCGCGGGCCGCTCCGGCCGCGGCGCGGCAGGTCACGCTGCCGCTCGCTCACCCTTGAGGTGGCCGATAATCATAACCTCGGTATTATCGAACGACACAACCTTGACATTCCCCACAGAGAAAAGAAAAAGATGAAAAAGACGGGAATAAAGTAAATTTGAACGTGTATTTGAAGTGAAGGTCACAGAAACCGCGACGCGGGCGAGGGCGGGCCGCGCCCGGCGACGGCGCGGGCGGTGCTTCCACAACCCACTTACTTTTACGTCTTCATCATCCACTCTGATAAAACATAAAAGAAAATGATTCCGGTACGTTTTGTTTGCTCTCCTGAACGCCGATCGTTTCCGAACTCGCAGTAAAAACAACGTGATGCTCACTCGCCGGCGCCTGCGAGTTATGGCGCTACTCCGAGACCACGGCGCGATTACGAACCGCTTCAGATTTGAAACAGCGAGTGCGCGTAACAGCCACTTAGCTGCAGAATCTGATTTAGATTACTTGGCTGTGAACTTTATGTCTTTAATCATGTCAATAACTCATGTGGCAATTATTGCCGAAGATTAACTAACCAGCTCTGATCTTGAGCCGCAGCTAGTAGATCCGCCTGAGTGAACGACGCGTGGTGGCCGCGCGCGGGCGGCCGGTCCGCGGCGTCGCCGTCCGGCGATAAAGCCGTCGCCGCAGCGCCCGCTTGGCTCGGCGCCCGTTCCACTTCTCATTGCGTTATTTTTTTCTTCCCTATTATCTCCTTGCACTGCAGTTGAATTGTTTGAATAGAAAAAAATATTCAACAAAGTTTCGCACTTGGAGAGTGTTGGAGAGTCCTACAATGCGCAGGGTTACCACTGCTCAGTTACCGTCATACATTGAAATAAAGGAAAATTAATATTAGAAAAATCTAATCCATAAGCCAGTTACGGTAATAAATATAAAAACTATACGGGTCCAAGTCAGAATTGAATGTTTGTATTCTGTTTGATGAGCGAATAATCTTACGTGAAGGTATTTCGTAGAACAGTGTGCGTTAAATTACCCCGCTTCTTTCGCCGCGCCCTGTCTGTTTCGCGTTCCATTTGCGAGCCGCTCGACAATAAGTGCGCTCGCTTTGCTCGCTGCTCCTTTGTGCGCTTCACACGAGGCGCGTGATTTATGCAGCGTCTTATTGTAGCGCCTCGTCTGACGCCGGCTCCGCAATATCTCGCCCGGACTTTAAACAGTAGCTTTTTAGCCCCGCAACTGAAGACACTCGTTTTCTTTTACCTGACTGCCGAAGGAGGAGGGTTATGATTTTGATATGTATGTATCTATGTAAATAATATTTACATACATATAGGTATATTATACGTATGTAATGGCGCCCGCGGCGGCCCGTCTGGCGAGCACGTGGTTATTAATTTAGTCACCGCACCGCAGCCACGAGTCCACGAGGCAGGGCCGCTTCACGCCAAGTATAAAGTCCATAGCGCTGCAGGATCGCACCCACTTTGATGTTATTGGACCTTTAACGAATTGGAAGTGCCCTGTCGGGAAGCACTTACATCCTCGGTGGGAAAGGAACTATATCTTGTACTGAAACTTCTTTTAACGGTTCCGTACCCGAATGATGCCAACGGGATAGTATAACGAGGCCACCGCAGCTCGTCTGTGCGTCTGTCAGCAGATCTCATGAACTAAAAATTTAAATCAAAAAATCTTTTACAATATTTAACTATGTACAGTCAAAATCATAAATATGTATACACTTTAGTACCTTGTCTATTTAACGTCATGTTTAAACTGCCATATGAAATTGTCACAGCGATTAAAGTGACAAGGTACTAAAGTGTATATATATTTATTTTCTTGACTGTACTTAACAAAACATAAGAGATTTATTAAAACTTTAAAAGAGGATGAGGTTCTCAACTCGTCGAGATGTTTTTATATGTAAGTATGTTCCCCGATTAGGTACCTACTCCAAGACAGCTGGACGATTTTTTTTTAAAGGGTGTATTTCTTGTTGACCCCATTGTCACAAAGTCAGGATCTGATGATCATGGGATCTTAGAGACATGGAGAGAACTTGTAAAATATTATAGGCATCATATAGTAATTTTGGTATTTTCAGAAATAAGTCTATCATTTGCATTCAAAAAGTCTCTTCAGGTGAAGTGGAGCTGATAATGAACACCACTGATGGCCACCGGAACTCCTCAACGGTACCTATTTCACGGGTGGCGATAAGATATCTTGACTAAGATAGTTGAGCGACTATGACGAAGCACATTCAAATGGTTTAAACATATGACTGTGACGGGTTACTTTCGTTTCGTCAAAAAGTTTTTGGTCAAATGTTTAATTTCCGAAATTTTCATTTGCCAACCCGCTTTGTTTTCTGTAACCGTAAATATTTCAGGATTTTATAAAAGCTACCCTTACCTAACCCATAAGGTTCTACACGATGGTACTAAAATGTATTCGCTTTCCTTATGATATCGCAGACCTTGCAGACAGTTAAGTCTATTCAGAATCATTCGATACGGACATGGACATAACATTAAAACAATTAGGCATTAAAATAAAAATAAATAAAAATAATACATACTTAATAATTTCAAAAAATACCCAAATACATGACCCCATGCATCAAATACAGAAATAAATTAACAGGTAAAGCAATTTAAATATTTGGGTAGTCTTTACAACAATAACCATGGCAAAGACAGCTTTCAATCACTTGACTCTAACAAAAAATAGTACTTTAAAGCTTAATATTTCATAAACGGATCCCTTGATCAAAAAATTGTTTCCACAAGCTTACAATATTTTTGAAAGACCTATCCAACGATACCCCACACGATGGGGTAGATGACAAAAAATACCCACTTTACATCTCCCCTAGATGTAGGTACCCAAAAATAATGTTTTTTTAACAATTTATTATACTACTTTGTTGGTGTGACTAATATGTATATTCATGCCAAATTACAGCTTTCTAGTACTAAGAGTCTATGCGCTAGGCTGCGGACGGACGGACGGACATGGCGAAACTATAAGGGTTCCTAGTTTAACTACGGAACATGTCGTGCCGTTTTAGTGTGTTAAAGAGAGGGCTCGGAATAGGAAAGAATGGATTTCCATTCTTTCCTATTCCGACCTTGTCGGTGCAGTCATTTTACTGCACCGACAAGACCTTAAGCTCTTAAGTACACGATGATGAGCACTAAATGTATCAACATTATTTTAAGTGCGTGTATTTAAAGGGCCAACATATTACATTCATCAACGGCTGCCTACTTATCCCGCCACTAACAACCCTGAATTAATTAGAGCGAGGTGACACGCGGGAAATACTAATAAGATGCAAACAGCAGCCTTCATCCCTTCACCCTCCTCGCCGCTTAACCGCTAACTGCTATAGTTTGCGCGGTCATATGGGGCTCGTCACTTACATTGCTTGCTTTATTCAATTACCCCTTAACACCTCCCAGCACAAGAGCGCAATGTATCAAGGCTGTTGATGTAAGTTATGACGGTAATTATCGCAGGGGCGGGCTGCGGCGTCGAATACGGGTAGGTATAAGACACTCCGCTGCAGGCGGCGCCGCGCGCTGCGTGACGCGTCACCGAGTCACCAGCGCGCGGCCGCGCGTCTCGACACGAGGCGGCGCGGCTCTGGGGCAGCCGAGTACCTTGTGACTTTGTTTATTACTTTTAGTACTTGTTATCCATGCTGTGGTTTTAGATTATGCCTACAGCAGTGACCTAAACAGGAATATTGCATTCGTTATATTTAATGAAACTTATTTTTTATCAAAAACTAGGCTTTTCTTCCTTTAACTAGAAAACCCTTGTTGTATTATTAATTGTAAACTGTGTACAAAGATAGAAAATGGTAAATTACATCAGTATCAATATTTGTTCATTGCGAGCATACAATATTTGTTCTTAAGACTAAAAAGTGTTAAGAACAAATATTGTATGCTCGAATAGAACAATTTTATTTATTTTAGGATTTAAAATTATTGAGAATTCGTTTAAATTATAAAATACATTTTTTGTAAGCCAGTTTTTTAATTTAATCTTAAAACGATTACCCTCTAACGATTTTATATCATTGGGTAATGTGTTAAAAACGCGAATCGCCGCAATGAACGAGCTTTTGTAATATAATGAGTTGTTAGCTTTCGGACAAACAGATTATATTTGTACTTCTCCTTAAATTGCTTCTTAGGGAGGACTTTTTAGTAAAATAGTCAGTATTGTTCTTTAAAAATAGACAGAGCTCTAAAATATTAATCTCAGTAAGAGTGAGTCAACGTTTTTCCTTAAACACATTACGATGAGATTGTTCGGCATGCATACGATATATTGTGCGTAAGCACCTCTTCTGAAGGACAAACGTAGTCTGAACATTTACAGAATTCCCCCAGTAATCAGTTGTGTCATAGACGTGTCAATTAAACCAGTGTGTGTACGATCAAACAACGCTAAATTCATAACAACCAAATATCGTTTAACAACAAAAACAAAAACTGTAGTTGAAATGAAAATGTTCCGAAAAGTTAGAATGTAGTTTGTAATTGGACAGCAGCGCCGAACAGCCCGTATCACTCGCGAGCGGCGCGGCGGCGGCGCGGCGCGCGGCGCGACTGTGCCGATATTGGTTTACAGTTGCTGATACCACCAGCTATTAGGGACGTAGCTTGGTTAAGGCGCACGTAAACTTTAAAATTATAATAATTAACCGATTAGTATAAATGTGTAAGTTGTAGCTACTCTTGTGCTGTGTGCAACCAGAGTACTCGTATTTGCTTATAATTGCCTAGCCTAGAGCTTAGTTTGGGACTAGGTCAATTAGTGTGGCATTGTCCTGTGATTATTATTATTATTATTATTATTAATTCTTATAAATAAGGTCGATCAAATTTGCACGAAAGTGTTCGTGGTTAGCGTAATTGGCGTGTTGTTTTAGTAATAGAGTCGCAAACACATGAGAGCGGAGGCAGTGGGGCGCGGCACGTACCCATACTAAAAGCGCCGCTTTTTACTATGAACGACATGTCATTCGACAGCCACTCAGACGCTATGACGCCGAACCACCGCCAGCCCCGGTACAGCCTCGGAGCGATATCACGCCAGTCAAATGGGATGTTGCAGTGACTGCGCCAAATAACACAACGCCAACATAATATCTTAAATAAATGTCATACATACATGCTTATATAAACTTAAAGCGCTACCTAGTTGCGCTTCATGCCGCAGAGATGACCGCGGTCACCACTCGCAGGGACCAATCATTCACTCACCGGTTGCTATTATGGAATTAGAATTTATAAGATTTAGAATAAGAATAAGAATGAAACATGACTCTGGTGCAACTGTTCCTAGCGACCGCAGAAGCTGTCTTCAGCTTGCCCGCTACGGTCCGCGGCGCCGAACCTGTCTCCAACTTCCACGGCGGTTGCTTAGACAGCTCTCTGCAGTTGACAGGCGGCAGGTAACGAACCTATGCTGCCTACCAAAGCAAAAAGACTGTACGTGCATTTGGACTTTATAATCTTATACTAACTTTTTCTCTTGGACGGTATGATAAACAGTCTTATTGCTGGCACTCTACAGATCAATGGTACACCATGAATTTAATTTCAAGTTAAGAGGGGTGATAATTTCAGATTATTAGGTGCCAATGAGATTTAATTGGAATGCCAAATAAATCCATTAGGTTTTAATCTATCCTGTCGCGGTGTCCTGTGTCCGAGGGTGTACTCCGCGCCGCCGCGTGCGCCGCTGTCGCTAATTGCCGCACATTCGTCACGCCGCCAAACACAATAATCCGCGCTAACGGCGACCGTCATTAATTCTTTGCACGATATTTACACGCGTTATTTTGGACGTTTTGGACGAGACATTTGACAAATAGAAACCCCTTTCTGAATACTCTGAAATAGGTAATATGGGACATATGTACATACGTATTAAAGTGGAGGACTCTCGTGTCAAAATAGTGTTTTAATAATTAGTTAATTGATTTTGGTTTTGCTAATTTTTACTGGGTGAACTTTACTTCAAACCAATATTTGCACGTGCCGTGCTCGTACTGCAATACTGCTCACGAAAATAAAGCCACTACAAGATTTCAATCTTATGTTTATTACAATCGTCTGTGGACGTGGACATGTTTACAAAATACTAATTAAATATTATACTGTAGATTACTTGCTGATTCTTGGTTAACAAAATAAGTAGCTAGATACTTTTAAGAAATAGTTTTTAAACTATTTGACGACATGATGGCCTAGTTGGGAGTAACCCTGCCTCCGAAACCAACGGTCCTGGGTTCAAATCCCGGTAAGGGCAGATATTTGTGAATATTTGATCCTAAGTCTTAGATGTTTTTTTATGTATTTAAGTATGTATTTCTCTATATGTATAGGTATGTTTGTCGTTGTCTAGTATCTACAAGCCAACAAGCTTTTTTTTTTTTTTTTTTTTTTAACGGAGAGGAAATGTCATTACGCATCGTCCCCCCCGGCCAGGGGCAGCCAAATGGGGGGGGTATGACGGACTCTCGACCACCTCAGTCTCCTGTGAGAGCTGAGGTGGAAGCATACCGTCTAAAACCTCTCCGGTGTTAACCTCCAAGGGGCTGGTAGCGGGAGCACCGTGGGCTGATTGCTATGCTACCACTGGGTGCCCCCCAGCCGCGCGCACACGCGCACTCGCGCCAAAGGAGGGAGGGTTAAGTTAACACATTGAACCCTTTCCCTAGACGTGTAGGACCATAGTGTGGGACCCTATCCCCACGGTCCTACTAGGGGTCCAGGTGGGCAGCGAACTGCCTCCGCCTTCGCCCCATACGTCTACGCCGGAGCGGATGCGCATCCACTGCTTCCTCGCGCTCCCGCTCCGCCGCCTCCTTCTGCGATATGATGCTCTCGCAGAAGGAGACGACGGCCAACCACGATCTCTCACTGCTCAGCATGGCCGACACCACGCTATGCAGCGAAAGATCGGAGAGCCCCGTGTCCGCAACCAGAGCGCGGCGCTCCAGATCCCACTTCGAGCACACCTCAAGGGTGTGCTGGGCCGTGTCGTCTGGATCGCCGCACCCATGGCAAACTGGACTTGGCTCTCTCCTAATCTTGTGCAGGTAATGACCGAAGCATCCATGCCCGGTCATCACCTGCACAAGACGGTACGTGACGGTACCGTACCTCCGACTCAACCAGCGGTCCAGCGACGGGAGGAGTGCCTCTATGGTGCGGAGTCCATAAGGGGAGTCCCCCAGGTCCCTTTTCCACCGGTCCCTGAGGCGCCGCTCCGTCATTCGACGGGCCCCCTCTACCTCCTCTGAGTCCAGGCGTTCTCCTCTCGCCCGGAACAAGCCAACAAGCCTAGAGCAAGTAGTACAAGCCTAGAGCTTAGTTTGGGTCTAGGTCAATTTGTGTGAGATTGTCCTCTGATATTGTCTCCCGTAAATTTCTAAACGAAGTGTTTATTTAAAACTTAGGTTTCTGATTGGTGCTGCAATTTTATTGCTTTAGTTCAACATTGCATTAATTGCTTGGCCATGGTCAGTAATAACACTAAGCTGTAAATTGTGATAACAATAATTTTGTGATTTAGAACTTGTAGATATGTAAATATGTGTTGTTTATTAGTTTACGATGATAATTCTAAAACTCAGTATTAGCGTACTAAATAAATGATTAAATTGGTAGGTGCAAGCAAAGGTTGATAAAATCATACGTTACCTTCATTTACTCGTAGATGGTGGTGCGATTATCTCGCGCGGGAGCGCGGCTGGGCGCGGGGCGGCTCGGCGCGGAGCGGCGCGGGGCGGCGCGGGGCGGCGCGGCGCGGCACCGCGTGATTCACTTTCCCTCGCAATAATCGCGACAAATTACCCGCACCTTCACAACATCGTATAGCGCCGGCGAACACTTCGAGCTTGGAACGTATGGAGACCGGCACATGGTTGTGTTTGCAACAACGCCCTTAAGTAAGGATTAAGGTTAGCTAAATAAACAGTCGATTTATCGCACCGGCCAGCAAGTGCCAACGTTGCTAACTGCTGTAAGCCTGTGTCTTCTATCGTAGCCGGTGGGCCACAGGGCCCTTTGTGCACAGAGCCGTGCAATTATGTCGTTATCTGCGGACGTCCGTAGTCTATGGTTAAAATTACCACAGAATTTACCGTTATATGTATTGTAATGGTGTTTTATATGATACGAATTTATTTTAACTCTTTTCATTCCATCGTTTTATTTATGCTCATAAATTAGATCGAGACACATTGTCCGATTGTTTTCTGACCTCAGGGTGAAATGAAATAAATACAAGACACTCTATCGCTCACTCGTTTTAAACCGTGCCGGAGTTCCGAGTTCATCAGGTTTACGCCGAGCCAACTCCGGAAATGGCTCCTCTCACCGCCCTCCTCCTGCCCACCCACGAATGTTCGACGGTCGCTTCTTGCGCCAAGTTAAACAGACTTCTTTGTCGTCAGTTTTTCGACAATCTGAGAACATTAAAAAACTTTTTAACGGACGTCTGCTTAAGCTGAAGCTGAAAACAGAGAACAAGATTGAGTTAGATCACTGCTAGGTGCCCAAATGTATTCTTCGCGATGGTATCGACTGTGCAGCAAATAGAAAGAAAAAAAGAAGCGCATATCGACAGCTGTGAGCGAGCTCCCCCACGAAACAAAAAAAGGTTAAACGTTATATTTGTAGAAGAGTCGTTACTTTATTTATTCAATAATATTGCAAATATTAGAATAGACCGAGCCGGAGTCGCCGCCGCGAGCGCCGCGCCCGGGGACATCCGACGAGATTACATTATGAGATATCGCTACACGGCGCACGTAATTATAACTCCCACATGTTTACATTCGCCGAAAACAAGTTAATAGGAACAGTGTATATCGTTACGACGCAACTAAATGCGATCAGTGGCGGCCCGGGTGGGACAAGCGTGGTAATAATTGGAAAACAGACTATGTAGTTAATATTTACAGTACATTTTTTATTTTAATCACCACCAGACTTCTTGCCACTTAACTGAAATGGAATCAAAATGATAGACAGTCAGCGCTCGCAGGATGTAGTTTTAGCAACAAGCGTCAAAAATTAGTCGCGCCAGTCACAATTACGCTCTTTAAAGCTTACTGTCAGTCTCTGTATTCCAGCAGTCGGTGGGTGAAGCATACGCAGCGTGCCTACAGTGCGCTCAGGGTCCAGTACAATAACATTTTCAGGATGCTGTTGAAGCTGCCGCGGCACTGCGGTGCGTCAGGTATGTTCGCCGAGGCGCACACCGATGACTTTTACGCGGTCAGGCGCAAAAGAGTGGCCTCACTACTGCGGCGTGTGCGCGCCAGTTTGTCACTGGCGGCATCCTGAGGATGTTATTGGAAGGATTAAGTAGGTTTAGGGTTAGATTTAAATTATGTTTTTATTTATTATTATACAGGTCTAAAATTGGGTGTTTAATTAATTATTCAAAATTGCCAAATAAATTAATTTATGTAATCTACTAACATAGCTAAATAATAAGGAATTTGACTAACTATTCTATGGGGAAACCTGAAATAAATAATACTTTTGATTTGATTTGAAGCAGCGATCGAGGGAAGATCAAACGAGAGCCGAGAGGCGTGACGAGGAGCTCAGCCGCGCAGAGGAACCAGACTATTTTAACAACATAGGACCACTTTATAGTTATATTTTTCGTCATTGTCTACTTCGGTAGCAGATGGGTTTATAAACAAACACAGACATAGGCCGAAATATAATTCGCGAGCTCTCGCAACAAGGTTGAACCAACTTGCGACGCTCCGTCTTTATGAAACAGACTGTGTCAGCGCAGACACCATGGGTTGATAAACGTCTGGACGGCTGCATGAGTAGGCTTACGATAAACATCATTTTGGCGCGGAAGCGTACTCAGGCACTCCTTTTGCATCCTCCACGCCCACCAGCTCTGCTGGACATATGATCTCTATCTAAGAAAACCCAATACACGTACACCTGGCAGGAACGCTTACATACTTGTAACTTCGCTAGATGACAATAAACTTACTAGGTACGCGATAACTTAATATATTGTCATCCTTAATGAAAACGGCTCGGTACAATTTTCAGTTTACAGTTCAGAGCAACCTCTATCCAACTACTCCGCTGCTAGGCGCGTCGGCCGCGCGGCGAGCAGCGAACGCCGCCGCAGATCTGCTGATTGTATCCCAAGCGCTCTAAACAACTAGCACCCCCGGCGGCTCTAGCTACGATTAAAATTTTTACGTTTCTATTGCGACCGACACCAAATTGTTATCATTTGGCACTCATTCAAAATCGACAAACGTTCTGCCTCATGTCCTAATTGACTTTCGTACTTTGA
Organism: Acleris holmiana; assembly: GCA_949316455.1. NCBI lineage: Eukaryota > Metazoa > Arthropoda > Insecta > Lepidoptera > Tortricidae > Acleris > Acleris holmiana. The sequence goes on from OX438779.1 coordinate 117,933, forward strand.
GTACATAATAAGCCGCCGCATATTCGTCGTCGGGGCGCGGCCACCACCCGGGAGCCATTTCTCGGGATTAGCAAACATTCATCTCAACTTTAAACGTTTCAATTTACGCTGAAATGCCTGTAATGTTGTCTAAGTTCTATATTAAGTATAAAGTTATATTTCTTTGAGCAAACTCCGCAGCGCTCAAAGAAGGCACTAACTAGGGCTGCTAGGAAAAGTTCTCGGAATAAATATACTTTGTTACATTTGAAACGTTTCTTGTAGCAGCAGCCAGTCCGTACAAGACCGTCGAGTGCAATACACAGCTAATAAGTTTTTAATGTTTTCAACTTTTCTTTGTAAATAGCGCCGGAATTCCTAATCAATATAATTTTCTTGTGCCTACAAAGATGGTCCTGGGCGATAGGCGTGCTATTAATGTAATCACATAAAATAAAAGCATCGGGTCGCTGCAGCAAGCCCCAGGTCGGCCACTAAACACACCGCTCAGGGCTCTGCGGTGAGCTGCCCTCTTTTTGCACAATTTTAATTGGTTTTTGGTCTTTTAGGTTCCACTTTTAATCCATCTAAGTCCACTCTTCGATTATCTCGAAAACCGTAAAACTTTAACTGGATCCATATTAGGCAGTTTCATACCATAATGCAAAGGCTAGTACAAATACAGGTTTATCTTGGACTTCTAAACACAGAATAAGTCAGTACAATTCCGCACGGCTTTAGTAGAATAACGAACGGACCTCTTTAGTATTTGAAGTGTTTCAACAAGCACCTATAGAAGCTGTAACTGTAGTACCACGCGGGAACTTTTTTTGCACTTAACATTTACCGCTCGCCCGCTTCATCTCAGCCCACGAGTGAAAAGGTTAGCAATAAAGTTCCAGAGCGTCATTCCGAGTTACAACTCCCCAGTTGCCATTCGGGGTAACTAACACGAACCGTCGGTGAGCGAAGTCTGATCTGCTTTTACATCTGAAATGGTATGTCTGTGAAGTTGCCGCGGTAGGCTACAGACTCGCTCCAGTTAATAGCTGCTGTCAGCCAACACGGCGCTAGAGCTTATTTTGATCCTTGCTGTAGATTTAACTTCGGGAGTAGCAATCAACCGCAACGTCAAATTAAACTAGCGACGTCTAGTGCGAACGTTGGCGCACGCGGGCGCGGTTCGTCCCTGATGTTAACAGGTGGCTTGTTTATATTAGTTAACATTGTGGTTTGAAAAGCAACTCCGAACAACGGCTCAAGGCACGAAATGTACTAAAGTAATAACTAACGTAGAGTACCTGAGTTAAAAAAGTGCCATTCAACTGTAGTAATTGTGTTTTGCTACCATCGCGCTGCCAGCACTCGTCCCCAAGACGTAGTGTTATGTAGGAGAGCACGTCCTGTTCACTTGCTTTTGTTAGTTTGTGGATCGTCGAATCTGACATGTTTTGTATATTGACTTCATTAGCGAATCAATACGCAAATACTAATAGCTGTAACGAAAACCCTTCAATTATTCCAGTTAATGCTCATTACATGTACGTGCAAACTCAAGCATACTTTTATTATTGACGGGAAACCCAACGTAATCGAAAGTAAGTGTTATTGCCGTAAATATATTACGAGTAGGCAGCAAAGACTGAATTTGCTTTGAATACATTTTGTAGCTACTTCTTTGCGTATTTACAATTTTATAAAAGCAATGACCTTTTACTTCCGTTAATATTCATTAAAAAAACATGAATGCCTTTCTTTCACGGTTTGTGCTTCTTGAGGCGTTCTACCTTTAATAAGTTACTCTACCAACAAAAAAAAATATATCAATAGGCTTACGAACAACGATACGTAGATTATACCTGATACCGCGGTCCTTCTCAGTGAAATAATAAAACAAAATGCGAACTTCTTTTATCCCTGATTCAAATTTAAAGCTCTAACTAACCGAGGTATCTAAGATATATTTTTATAAGTTAACATTTGTGAATTTAAGTAAGTAAAAGCCAGGCATTCAAGGTCGTACTTCTGAAATAATATATTCAATAATGTTTGTAGTATGCAACAATAATACAATACGGCTAAGTAACTTTCTGTACAAGTTTCTGTCCGCTACAGAAACTTGTCACCAGATAACAATGCCCCCCCCCCCCCTCTTCCACTGTCGTGTAGAAACTAACCCTTCAACACTTCCATTAAATTAAAATAACAAAACGCTATTGTTTCAGCTCGAGTTGCAAACTCCATCGCGCTAATCGCAGCGGCCGAGATCATCCTAATTAGAAAGGAGATTTGTCTTCGAAACGGCCGAAGTTTCCAGCAAATTGAAAACATTTAATCGAGAACCTTGTTGAATGATTAATAGTTTTACAGCTCAGCGACCCTTCGGTTTGGCGAAAAATGACGCAAATTGAAAGCAATCAATTGAATCCATATTCAATTGACTGCGGCATGGTTCCGTTGCCGTTCACGTTCTGTTTACAATTAGGTAAAATGACACGAAGGGGACAATTGGGAGTTGAACTCTAACCTCCTTTGACTTTATCAAAAGATAGAATATTTGAAGTCCTTGCTTCACTCGATCTGTTTTTTTTAACAGGAGGTTCTTGCTGGGCGCAACACTTTTTACTTTTTGCGACCGGGTCACGGGGCAAGCAGATTTGTGTTTACGTGGGCTTAGACGTTTAACGTATATATAAAATTATAGAGCTACAATAACATAACAGTACATAATACAATCATAGAGCAACAAATTTGTAATGAGCTTAGGATGAGAGTCTTCAAGTCAGCCGGTACCCGTGTCACGGAGCGAGCCGGCGCCGGGGGACGCGCGCTCCGGCTGATCTCGGCACCTGTCGGCCGGGTCAGCGCCCGGTAATTAATGGTCGCCGCGTGGAACAACCGTACAATGACGGGCTATTCTTTTTAACGGTGCCAAATTCACGAAAAACAGTCATAGGTTACTCGAATATTACAAAATTTTCCCGTAGTCAGGTAACAAGATAATTATGTAATAAATATTAAACGGGAAGACGCGCTGTCAACAATGGTAAACAAATAATATCGCAAACAAGATGGATGGGTGAATGGTGCCGCGACCAGGATACCGGTGCCACGACCAGGATAACTGGTGCTGCGGCCTGCGACCAGGGTGAATGGTGTTTGAGGTAATCAAGATGCTTGAGGTTAACAGTGAATTTCAAACATATTGTATATTGTTACCGACTCAATTAAAAAAAGTGTAAAAGGAAAATTAATCATAACATTAATTGTATGACTTATTTTCGTTACACAATGGAAAAGGTTATTATTTTCTTGATTAGGCCCTATGCAATGTTTTTTTTACTCATATATTTTTTATCCAGGGTGATCAATCCATAAGCCATACCGGTGCCACGGCCCGAAGGACTGGTACTGTAATCGTAACTAAGAGAACTGGCACCGAGACCAAGAACACTAAAGCACCGTAGTGCCGTGTCCAGGATGCTTTGATTGTTCAACCCTGCACCTGGTTAAATCCGCTTATTTATTTATTTAATTGCTAAATTTGATAAAACGTTAATTTGATCAATTCCTTTTACATAAATAAAATAATTAACTTGCGATATAAGATGTGTCAAGTGTAGCATTTATAAATTATTGATTGGTACGTCAATGAACTCTGTGCCGAGCTTGCTACGTTAGAATAACACCAGTGCAGTGTATGCTCTCGGGATTAACGATGTGTTTATGTTATAGTTATAAATACGTTGCCTGACTTAGCGCGCGCCGCATAGTAATTAGAACCACACCACTGGTTGAATTTTGTTTCCCAAATCAAATTCTTTTTTTTTTAAAGCTAGTAACTATATTGAGTTTCCAGGTTTGTTTTCTAATGCATAGTTTGGTTTTCTTAGCTAGTTATTTTGAGGCACTTGAACAAAGCGAGAGCTTATATCAAATAATCTTCCCTTATTCGTTTGTTATATTCATGACGAGTATGAGTTTTAAAAATCAAGTGTTATATTCTATGGCTGTGTAATATTCTTCAATATTAATAATGGGTTAGTAATTAAAAGATTACTCACACAAAATAATAGACACCTTACAATTGACCACATCTTTTTTTTTTTTTGAAAGATTACTTTTAAGTACTTAAGTAATTTAGATATAAAAAAACAATTGAGAAATAGTTTTTATGCAGAATTGTTATTTAGCGCGAGTGCTGGTATTAAATACAGAACAAGCAGAGAACCAAAAAAGAATGAACTATAAATAGGATTCACAGGCTATTAAGTTCGCGTTATTTATTAAGAGGCCACGACCACGCCCACGCAAGGATCCAAAAGGACGGCGTTATGCGCTTCCGCGAGAAGAAAGTGAGATGAGTGTAGTTTGCGCGCGCCTTGATTGCAAACTCAAATTATTACTATTTACTTTGAGCAACTTTAATTTACTTGTGCACCCTGTCACTGTCACTGGCAAACAGTGCCTGATTGTGCCAAACGTGGTTATAGAATTATCATGAAGTCTTTTTAAAGTTTTTGATATTTCTGTAGTTCTCCCTACCCCACTCTGAGAATGAAGGCGAGATCAACTACTGGATGAAAAATCATCGTTAAGATCGTAGGAATTCGAAGATTTATTATCATGTTTAAATAATAAAACTATGCAGTATTTTGTTCCTAGCCGTGTTTTAACAGGCTCAATATATCCAGAGAACGTCTAGTGTAAATGATTACCCTAACACGAGTATGCGTTTTAAGAACCAAAGGAACAGAACCACTCAAGATAATCATTAGTTTATTTATTAAAATGTTATGCTACAATTAATTCAGTTTCGGCTTGGTCTCGACAACGCGTCGTTACCCCTCCCGTTCTCCCTGACATAAGAAAAACATCCGCCGGAATCATGTTTATTGACATGGGAATTAGGCTGCTCCAGGGAGACAGTGATCTTCGATACTGCGAGTGCAAAAATAAGTTCCGATATCGGACGGGCTCTGTGGCCCAACACCATTTCTAAGGAATCTGGTTAGAACACAAATGTAAGGGTGTTGTAGTAAGCTTAACTCAATGTACGGAAAGCTTGTATCGGCGCAATGTGGCATACATTAGTGACAGCATTAGCAGCCCGCGAGTGTCGAGCGCTGTCGGCGCCCGGAGCGCCGGCCCGACTCCGGCAAGTGATGCCCCGAAACAGACAGAGCGTGTCCCTCTACTTGATATTATCCATTACATAGCTGCCAGTCGTACTATATTCCGACCTACAAACTAGAGTTGGTTTATCGCTATACTAGGGATAAATGTTTCTATTGTATGACTATTCAAAATATATACTACAAATTTATTCTACAAGCAAGTCAAGCCGTTGACATTCCACCGCTTTGAACAAGACTTCAGACACGGATGTCATCGCTTTGGCAATCTCACGGACTGTGTAAAGCGGCAATTACACTAAGTCGTTCGTCGCATGTTGCAAGCGGCAACCGCAACAGTACGGTAGGGAGCCGCATGAGGCGAGCGGCAGGCGCGACAGCTGCAATTGCCTTATTACGTTAGGTTGTGAAGACGACGTTCATTGGTCGAAGTAGTTTGGCGACCGCGCTATGTGAACGACTCAGTATAATTGCCGCTTAACGTACCTATTATCGAATCCAAATCGGGCGTGATGTTTAACCATCTCTAACTCTAATTTTATTGAGTTACTCATATTTTAGAACCCTAAAAAGAAGGCATTTTAAAATACAATAAAAACAATTGTTAACAGTGGGGTACTTTTAACAACTATTATTAGCTATTTCTATGTGTATAAAAGACAAAAGCAGCACAATCCGATCATGCAAAACGGTCCTTTAGTACAACAATAACATCACTTCATAATAATAATATGCTGTGGCTGCCATCACACGGCCACGCGACTGCGTCGACCAGGCTCCAGTCACGCGCAGGTGTCGTGCGTCTGTGGCGGTGCACAATGTCCCTCGATCGCCGCCCATTCTCTTGTCGTCCCGTAACACGTGGCAGTGTCTGCATTTGGCGCCGATTACACGAACAGGGCAGGCTTGATTGACGTGTCTCGGGAGAACAAAGCATCAAAATGGCAGAGCATTAATGCTTTGTATCCGTGACTAGTAAGCATATTCTATAGATCTCTATAGATATCACAAAACTTAAACGGATATCGAAAGTAAAATTACCCAATGGGTAAAATAAGCCTTTACAATCGCGTAACTCTCCTTGGTAAAATTATTGCTTTTGTGATTTTTCAAACTATACAAGTCGGAACATCCGCAAAACAATCCAATAATGTGAAGAATAGACACAGTTTATCTTGTCTAAGACGGATTCTCTACAAATATAACTGAAATTTCGCACTGAAAAGCTGACAGAACAACGCGCGGCGTAAAGTGCTAAAGAATTCAAGATGTACCTGTACCTCAAATATACATAACATATTCCTTTCATAACTTAGAAGTTACCTACTTTTGGATGTTTTTTGCTACCAATCCCCAACGGCGTGAAAATGGGTGGCGCAACATCAAAGCCATGTAAGAAGTGACAGAACTCCATCTTGTCTCGATATGTAAATAAGCTTTACAACTTTATTGGTTTAGCGTGATAAACAAAAGCCTTTCTTCCAATGTATGACTCTGCAGACAGTAAGAGGCGCGCGTGTCGCCGGTCCACCTCACCGCGAGACCCGCCGCGCGCGGGCTCCCGCGACGAGTTTCGGCCTCGGTGTGGTCACCATTGTGTCGAATATTAAATAAACAACGTCTATTAAACGACCGACATAAACTGTTCAAACTTATTTCTTGTTACCACAATTGTATTTCCTTACTCAGCTATGTAACAATTTATTTCTATTTCTATATTTATTCCGCCCCAACTCCTACAGAGCATTATTTTTGTCGCATTTGTCGCCGTTCCACTGCGCCGGTAAACTCGCACTGCACTCGGCCCTCGGCTTACCTTAAGGGGTCCTTGAAAATCTATCCAAGTGCGAGACGGCCTCGCGCACGATGGGTTCCGAAACATTTTTGTATGGTGGCCAACTTTTTTTTTTAAATATTACAGTTTTGCTATAGTGACAATAGTATTTTTCCCCTTTTGAAAATTTCCTGCGGGTCGAGCAAAAGACGCCAAAATAGTCACAACTTTGGGCCTCCTGTATTTTTTTACGTTTTCACCATGCACCCTTATAATTCGCCATATCCGTCTGTTTGTCGGTTCTGTATGTCACACTCACTTTTTTCAAAAACTATCAAAATGTGAAAACTGAAATTTTAAGATAAATGATGCATTTAGTAAAAAAAAAAAAAAACAGAAGATAATGATTTGAAATATAGCTCGTAACGCAATACAAAGGCTAGCACAAGGCCAGGCATAGTACTAAACTGCAAGTTCGTACACTTCATACTTGTTGAGATATTCTGGAAAAGGTGAGCGGTGCAATGCAATAGCACATGAAACAACTACGGGGTTTTTACTTCTCCCTCACTCCGTGTGATTACGCTCTTACGCTGGTCTCACCAACTTAATACAGAACCGAAACACTTTTGAACACCTCTAATGCCGTGCTTCAGTATGCAAGTTACACAAGATTGAGCAATAGTGGTCAAACTTAGAATGGTTGAATAAAGCGCTAACAACATCTGGTTCAAAATAAAAACTAGTTCGTTCATTAAAAAACACTTTTACTTCGACTAGGTAGCAACGCTCGCCGCTCTTGAGGTCTAGTTTGTTTGCACAACAGAAGGCGGTACTTCCGCGGCGTTGGGCCGCGCGCCGGCGCCGTCCCTCGCTCTCACTCTGAAAAATAAAAAACAAGCACCTGCATAAAAGCGCTACGAAACTTCGTAGCATAATGCTACGCCGTAGAGCCACTACGTTAGCGCAGAACAAACTAAGCACCTCCCATTCCCATACCCTCGCAAAATGGAAACGTTTTCTCGCAAATTAGGCGTCTCCGTGTAAATAAGAGCCGCCGCGGACCAGAAAATTGAATTTACCTCCCTCCCAATTGGGATACTTAATGAAAACATGCGAATAAACATGGAAATTGAATTATAGGTAATGTGGGACGAGAAATGCGTCGCTTTTACATGATTTGCTCGGGTTTATAAATGTTTGTGTAAAGGTAGTCACCTGAGTGACTGGCACGTAAAGCGGCTTTTACGAGCCGCACTACACTCGTATACTGCGGCGGCAACAAATCCCCCCCCCCCCCCTAGTGTCCCGCTCGCTGACCCTCGCCCTCGAACCGCAAAACAGTTATTGTACGAGCTCGTTAGGCATTTGTTTATTCAAACGGCGCGGGTATTAGAAAGCGATCGAGCCCGCAGGAATTGTTCGACTAACTTCGCTCGATAAAAACTTTTCGCAATTTGTTTTTATTATTATTCCCCTCGGGTCCGACAGGGGGCAACTTTTACAATCTCAAATACTTTCCGTGCGTCGAGTGTGGACGATTTAGGAGCGTGTTCGACTTTTTTGAGTAGTTTTTGCTCTTTGTGAAGGCGGACGGAGTTCCAAAGTCGCTCGTCTTTATGGCGGGGTTCGCGTGAGCATCAGGTGGGGCGGCGGGCAGCGCCGGCGGCCGCTCCACCGAGTCCCGGGCGACCCGGGCCCGGTTATAACCCGCTTAAGCCACAAACCTCCGCCCTTTCGATTAGTTCTAAACAAAAGTCGGCGACACGGGCGCGCATAATGAGCGCGTAAACCTCTTGTAACGCTCGCGTAGCTCGGCTCCGGCCACTCGACCCGGCCGCGGCTCTGTTCTCAGCCGTTTTCCTGCGGCTTCGTCTGCGCTGCTTGCTCACGGCTCGTGCCGGAGCCGGATAAAATACAATTTTCTTGAAATATACGGTTTAACTCTTATGTGTTAAAACGGGGTTCTATCATTTCATCGAAACACCTTTCATCGAATGTGTCATTTTCACCGAATTTAATTTCATCGAACGCTATTTTCTGCTGAAACCATAATGTTTTCAGGGTATCTTTAACATCAATTACGTAGGTAAGGTTAGGTTAGATGTTTAAGATACCTATGAAATGAAAATCGATAAAATGATACATTCGATATGGAGTGATGAGTTACCCTTAAAACGCCATGATTTGGTATCAAATTAGATTTCGAGCCCGCTAGGTGGTTAGGGGAGGAACAGCTTAAAATTGTCGTTTTTTTCTTATTACCTAGAACAATAAATAGAAAAAGTAGGCGTCGCGCCGTATCAGTATGTTAAGGAGAAGGCTCGGAATAGGGAGGGATGGGAACTACTCCACCGACAAGAGCACAGCTCTTACGAGTAAGTCAATGATGACCTTTAAAATCCGTTTTTTTTTCCAAATATGAATTTATCCGAATTTTCATTTTTACAAAGCCATGTTATGGGAGTTTTCTTATATTAAATTTATAATTTAGTTGCTTTACTTAGGTTAGGTTAGGTTAGGTTTAATTAATAAGCGATATTAAATAAATAAAGTCAAATTTTGATCAACTTGGAATTATGATTGACATTGCGGAGTTATGTCGTGTACCCGATTGTGAGTCATAAAGTCTATTAGCAGGAACACATCTACTTATGTAAACTTCAAGTACCCGTGGTCTGGCTGTGAGCAAACTCCCACGTTCAGATCGCTAGGAACCAACAGTCGCCGGTTTGTTGCTGAACACTAAACTCACTGACATGGGCCTCTATTCTACTACGTTGAAACGATATCGTTTTTGACGTGTTTTAGCATCGTTTATATCTCGGCCACCATTATTATCAATGTCATTAGAGACGAAAGACGATATCGTTATTACCGTGTAGAATCCCAGCCCAGACTGGAATATCGAGTGGTCGCTGGTCGCTCAATGTGAATCTCTTCTGTACGGCACATTACAGTTACAATAGTAGATTAAAGTATTGTTATAAAAGCCCTTACTTAACCTGACAATACATTAGGTTTATTAAAAAAAAGCCAAGTCTCTCGTCAAACTTGCGCACGAAAGGTTCCGTATACAAATTTACTGATTTCGGATTATCCCTTTACATGTGCTGCCTATTGATTCACTTGCGGATTTTAAATATGCGACATAGGCCGAATATTTTGATTGTGTTTACTTAAAAGTTTTTTTTTTCACAGCGCTGGAACGATCACAGTCTAAATCAACCACGCGCGACCGCGACGCATGCTGCAGAGCGGAAACTGGGAACATCGTGACCCCACAGTTAAGCCAGGCGGTATTTGCGGTCAATCTCCAGTTGAATATAAGTTATAACGCACATATTTATACATATTTATTATTGACGACGCCATTATCATAAATGCTTGAACACATGGTTGAGAGAGGTGATGACTGAGATACGCGTCATACTCGTGAACGGGTGCTGTTTGTGGGTTCCGGTCTGATCACGTTTGCAAGGACTGATTCTTCAGTTTATTATTCTAGTTATGGCTTTTGACGTAGAGACCTCGTCGTGTTGTTCTCCTAGACTCATTATTTTTAGTTTAATGTTATTAGGCTTACATTTGTAATGATTTTATTTGTTCCAGCTTTAATAATTCTTATTTATTGCTTTATGAAGTACTTGTAATGTAACTTACTTTTAAGTATTACTGTACTTTTTTAACCGAATTCAAAAAAAGGAGGAGATTATGCGTTCCATTGTATGATTTTTTTTATTTATGTTCTCCGATTACACCGTCAATTGTAGGCCGATTTTGATTTTTTTTCAGTTTGATAGAGTATACTTCCAAGGTCAGGAATCAGTGAGGAATTGAGGAAACTCTTCAAATATTGTAGGCAAACATTTAGCGATTTTAGTATTTCTAGTAGTAACAAATCTAGCATTTGTATTCAGAAAGTATCACTTGGGGAAGTGGAACTGATGATGAAGACCACAGATGGCCATCGGAAATCCTCAACGGTACCTATTTCAAGGGTGGCGATAAGATATCTCGATTAAGATAGTTGAGCGACTACAACGAAGAATATTTACTTGTTGGAATATGACTATGACTTTCCGGCGGCGTTGCTTGCGGTGCACTTGAAACTTAAAGTTTCGTATCAACTGATAAGTGGGACTACGGAACAGCGTATTATCACTAAAAAGTATAAAATAAAATAAATGATAAAAGAAAAAAAAAACCGCCTTCAAAAACGCAAAAATATAACTTGTTTTAAAATTTTAGGCACCTACCTAATAGGTTAGTCCAATTGAAGTCGGTGACCACAATATTATCAGCCAACAAGCCGACTTCAATTGGACTAACCTATTAGGTAGGTGCCTACAATTTTAAAACAAGTTATATTTTTGCGTTTTTGAAGGCGGTTTTTTTTTATTGAATAAAATGACCTTCTGCTGGAATTTCTTGGGCGCTTCTTCTCCGCAATGATGGTCTTATCCGAAGCGCTAGTAAATTCACTTCATATTACCGACGTGTAAAACAGCCCTATGGTGGCCTATTTACTGAATAAACATTTTGATTTTGTTGTTTATTTTTTTGCTAAGTTTTGGATATTTCCTGTAATTAAGTAGCAACTGCCCAAAATGAAGAGTGTAATTCTTCTCGGTAATACCATCTTTCTTTTGACATGTTATCGCATTTTCAACGTTACGATAACTCTTCTTTCGTATGCCCTTGATCGTCGATCGTTGTACTTAGCCGAATGTTCATTTCATCGACAGGCATTTCCATGTGCAGGTGTAGTTTTTTGGTGGTCACAGGCCCCCAACATATGTTTAATATAACCTATAACAATGTTTCAGTGGGCCGAGCACGCTGCCACGGGACTTAGTGTCAAATGACGTCAAACGGGAACTAGTGTCAATTTTTTTATTATGAAATGACAACCACCCGGGGATTAAGTTGCTTAGTAATAAAAGGATTCAAATCACACAAAAAACACTTTTATCTTAAACCTTTGTTGTTTATACTTACGTTGGAATATGGAATAGACGAATTAAACTCCCGATCCTATATCAAAAATTGTCCCGTGGTCGCGTGCTCGGCCTGCAGTAAAAAAAAGCTGTCGATGAAGTGAAATTCGGTGAAACAATATATACTATGAAATGAGTATCAGTGATTCAAGGGATCCCCTCCCTCTTATTTACTTGATAGTAATGGCGGTCCTGTGTGCCGTGCCCTTCAGAGTTTTTTTTGATCGAATCTATTGTTCGTGTTTAAAACTCGGCCGTCTGAAGCGAGTGAGCCGGCGGGCAGGCTCTGCTTCTCGATTTACGGTATGATCGCATTACCCTGCGCCGTAACCGCGCCCCGGAGACGCATCGACGTGGAGATTGCGGCCACGACTCGCCGCCGCCGCCGCCGCCCCGCCGCCGCCGCGCCGTTACTGACTTACTCGTACCTGCCCTGATGGCGCCTGAGGGAAAATAAATTTATCCACGTTTACGTTCAAAATAGACGTGTATTTGTCCTTGACCTTGTTTTTCTAGGCTTTTGCAAGTATGAGTGCTCCAGCAGCGCTTACAAGAAGACAACCAAGACCCAGACCCGGTAACCAGACCCGGTGAACACGCTGCATGATCCTGGCGGCGCGCGCGCTCCGGGGCATGAATATCCCGCGCCCGCACCACCCCGTTCATTCACAATCAATTTCCGGGGCGCCCGAGGCTCCATAAGCCGTCAAATTAAACATTGAATTTGAAAATTCTGTAAAAAGGATTCAATGAAGGTCGCTCGAGTCGCTCGCTGGGCGCTAATTGCGACCCCTCCTCAAATCTCCTACCTACACCAATATTACTTGGCTCCCAGCGGGGTCGCCCACGTGCAATTCATTTGTTACATGACTTGTTGAGCCCTTAAGGCATCATGCCACGCGCGCGGTCCACGGCTATACGACGGATTATTAAATAGCTGTCTTCATTAATATTATGAATATGACATGAGTTTTTACGTAATTAAATTATAATTTATATAAAGTTGTAATACAATTTATTGCTTTCCTCAAGTCCCACTAACCAAAATCAATTTTATGTTGTCTCTGTTTACTTTTATCACCATTTAGCATTTGCCAAGATCCTTCACAGTAAAGGATCAACAAGGAGAGCTGGCAGCGCTTATGATGCTGCCCAAACTCCGCAGTTTATTAATATATTTTATCGATGTTTCGTAGTTCGATCGTCAAATTGAAGACTTATTATAATCGGAACTCTAGACAGTTGCAGATTTCGTTGCGTTAGTAAACAATACTACACGACTAGTACTTCACCCTTTCAGATAGACCTCCCTGCGTGCGCACGCACCTTGTTTTTGCGTTATTGATGGTGAACTCGCGCTAACACAATAAACGCCATATTGTTATCTATCAACTCTAAGCCTAATTCGCAGCGCTGCCATACCGTGTTCCGAAACGTCTCACCGTGGGTTCCGAAATATTTATTTAGCGAACGTATCCCTCGAGATCCCCAGCCCGCGTATGCCGAATAATAATGTTGCCATATTACGACTACCATCCTGTGTTTCATTAAGTACTAAGTTTAAGACTCCGCACCTACAACAGGACATGATTAAATGTTCGTTTTAAGCGTGTAGAATTTGTAAACAATAGCAGGGTGTTTATCATTCAAGCCTTAAGCTCACGTGCGCGGGAGCTGGGGAGCGCGGAGGGGGAGCGGGGAGAGGGGAGCCGGAGCGCGGGCTCCGGCGCGTACACCCTTCAGAGGCCGGCGGGAACAGACGATGCGAAATTGCAACACGTAATCGCGCGAGAGCGCGCCGCGCCGGGCGATGTGGGTCGAGCGACCCCTCCAAGAGCTGCGACGTGAGTCACGGTGCGCGGTCTAGCTTCTTTATGAGACGATTAATATGGTTTATCTGGTGTCAGGGCATCAGAATGATTTAAAACTACATTTTTCAATTCGTCCAGCATGGTACGACTTCCCCTGCTGAGTAAGAAGTACTTATGTCTAACATAGTGCGAAAATTCCATAATCATTCTGTAGAATGTAAAAACTATTATAGTTTTCCCACAACGTTACGTTATTGCCTAACTTGTTATTTACTTGTTATTTTTGACGCGAACTTAAAGAGATTGTTTTAGCTTTCCGAATATAAAGGAAAATACCTGACCGTGACAAACGCTCGCGCGGCCACATCACACGCGCCGCCGACGAAGTCACTCACACGAAAACCTTTTCGTTGGACTTTACTTCCGCTGCTCAAGGTTGAAACTACCTCAAGATTATTACCTGACTTGTGTCTTTGAAGTGTTGAGCTCGGCGCCGAACCCGTCCTGCCTTTGTCAGCGATCAGCTGTCGCTCGGGTCCGCCCCGCCGTGCGGAGCAGCCCGCGCGGGCCCGTCCGGGCCGGGGCGGCGCGCGGATCGTATCTGCGTAAACGAATGTCAACTCGAGCGTTGTTCAACGGGAAGGTGCGGCCACACGAGTGCTACACTGACATTCTATCTCGATTCTAATTTTCTAACGACATACTCGCAATAAAATGAGTATGTACTCGTATGAATAGAACAGAATAGAAATAGTTTATGTGTCACCAACCAATTTTAAAAAAGGAGGAGCTTCTATTTTCTGCAGTAATTAAAATATATATTTTCACCGATTTATGTGCAGTCTATTATGAACCGATTTTCAGAATTCTTTATTTGTTTGATAGGATATACTCCTGACGTGGCCCCATTCTCACCAACTCAGGATCTGATGATGTGCTCTTGGAGAAATCGAGGAAACTCCTCAAGTGTTAAGGGCACACATTTTAGTATTTTCAGTAACAATTCTAGTACATGTGTAAAAAAAAAATTGAGTGAAGTGGAAAAGATGCTAATGACCACTGATGGTCACCGGATCTCCTCAACGATACGGGATACCTATTTCAAAGGTATCTCTTTTAAATAGATGAGCCACTATAACGAAGCACATTTAAATTGTTTAAATATGTTACGACTACTTTTCCGCGGTTATGCTCACGGCGAGCTTGAATTATCCCATAATTTTCTTATTTATTTGATGCGGGACTACATAACAGCATATTATAATCACTGAAAAGTATGACAAAAAATAAATGTTAAAAAACCCCTATTTTAACTCATTTTTGTTAGGTACTAGTACCTATAGGTTTACATAGGTTCGTTTTTTTACGACATTTATTTTATTAATTTACGCCAAGACATACCAACCACGGGTGAATGTGATGTTGCACAGAGACTCACGGAGATTTTCAAGAAAATAACGGTCCTACCTCACGTGTCTCACGTGTCTCACGTGAGGTAGGAGTAGGATCGGTTCATAGACAATGAAATAGGCATTTGATTTCCACTCCATAAACAAATTGCAACATTTGACAATCCTTATTAGGAGTGTGTTGTTTCTTTTAGAACATCGGTATCATAATTTCGTTCTGAAAGATTTTTCGTTACTGATGATTGATGAACCAAAGATCTATTTACGTAGATTCACATGTGCATGGATATGTCAAAGTCATAATGTTCAGTTGTACTGTAATTGAGAAGTTGTTCCTTATAGTAACTAAACTGTTTCTAACGTTACTTTTATTACAAAAATATCTTTTGATTTTGCACATTTTTCCTATTTTTGTTACAAACTTGTTACTGTTTATGAAACGTTGAGAGTTTACCAGCGAAAGTTTTGAACAATTAGCTGTGTTTTTTTATTATCTGACTGAGGCGAAGACCAAATTGAGGGTTATGTGTTTGACGTGTATGTATGAATGTATACCCGTTTTTATGTCCGTTTGTAACTACTCAGCGGCTCAACTGATTTTGGTAAATGCTATGTAATTAGATTTGTCTTGATGGCGCGAGTGTCACTGAGTATAATATAAATGCACAATGCTTAATAAAATGGCGGCGACGCGTCGGCCCGAGGCGGCCTATCGGTGAGTATCGGGCCGGCGTCGCCCGCTCCAAGATACAATTTCAATCAACAAATTCTCGACTATCCGATCTCCGGGATATGCAGAAAGCGTGTGTTTTGAGTTGGTACAAAAGCTATTACAAAGACTTATGAAGTTATGAACTGTCAAACCTTGCCAAGTTCCAGGCAGGTAGGACAGGCTGGCATAACTATAGCAGTCTCAATATAAGCCAATTATGTAGGTAGACGTTTTAAATTTAAATTAATTGTAATATTTATTGGTTTTTATGTGCACAATACACTTTAGACATGAGAGCACATACTGATGTTTGTTTGTATGTCGCCGGACTACTCCATTATTTTTATTTTTTTCTCCTGCAGCATGAGCATGTACTGCTCACTCGAAGGTAGTGCTTGCTCTACGGCGACGTCGTTGATCGGATCGCCACCTTCCCGAACAGATGGTTGAGGGGTGCGATGGCTGAGATATGCGTCATTCTCGTAAACGGATCCTGTCTGTGAGGTCCTCTCTATTCACACTTGCAAGGACTTGTTTTCCAGTTAGTTATTTTAGTTATCGTTCCTAGTGCTAGTTTTAATAACTATTATTATTTCTTAGTATTACCTTGCATTGTAACTTACTTTTAAACAATTATATTTTATGACTGAAAAAAAACCTGCTGGAGTTTCTTGCGGAGCGGAGAACTGCAATGATGGTCTTGTCCGCAGCAATAGTAGACAAGGTCCAAAAGTGGATACATATCTTCGTAGTCGACTGTACCCGTAGTACGGCGCTACCGACCATTTTCCTCACCTTTCCTTTACTCTTACATAACTTCACACCTTTATTACCAGAGTGGGGTAGCAGACCTACTGTACAGAAATACCGACAACTCTAAAAAGAGTTGTTTGTAATTCTATAACCAAATTTTACACAATCATACCAAGAAGTTTACTAGTAAATTAGTAACAGGTAGCAAGCCCATCGCTTAACGGTACTACAAGCCTTTATTCCCTTAGTCGTCTCTTACGACATCCGCAGGAAGACAAGGGACCTACGGACCTAGTACACACTTAGACTACTCGTACACTCAACAACCAGTCCAGTGCAGCCAGGCGGTTTTAGTGAGAGTTATTTGAGCAGGGTATAGTGCCATCTGTCTTATGATGCCCCCGCCCGCCCGCCGTGCCCCGCCGCCGCGGGCGACTGCCTGGCCGAGGCGTATCTCGACGCGCCGCCTCGAGCCATCTTGCCACAAGTTATCGCATTTCGCTGGCTACGCTGTGTACCTTCATTTGTATAGGTAAATCAGAATTGCTCCGAAAACGAGCTTGTTATGAGGTTTGTTTATTAATAACTAAAGCACAGTTGATATTCAATTTAGACACGACGAGAAACACGATCCGGACCGTGTTTATAATTGACCAATTCCAATTTGAGGTTTCATTTATTAGGGCTTTTGCTGCGCGCTGAAATGCAACCAACGAACGGTTTCCGAAGTTGACACGTCGAGCCAATCGTTTTTAATTGGACGATAATAGTCTAGTTTATTCATGTTGAGGATTCAAAGCTATAGCAGGCAGACTCGGGCGTTGATGTAGAAACCGACTGTTCCCAATATTGCTTAAACAATCCCCAATACCGGCACAGGAACACATTGCATAGCCATCTAAAGCGTTATCCGATCGAGAGTTTGCCAGGCCTGGAAAGCATTTACATATTCCGGCTCAAAGACACAATGCATACGTATTCGTGCACAATGGGAACGTTATAGACACGTCAGTGATTTCCTTGTTTACCGAAGTTAGAGTAAAGGCGGATGCCGCGGGATACCGTGACTAACTCGATGAGCGCAGCCTGCCGCGCCGGCGCAGCGCGCGTGCTGCGTGCGTGCTGCGGGCTGCGTGCAGCGGGGAGGGTAAAAACGGGACCGTATTACTCGTACAAAGACTCCGCTGTCTGTCTGCCAGTCCGTCACCAGTGATGTGTCTCATGAACCGTGATATCTAGATAGTTGTTTTTTTTACAAATGATGTATTTTCGTTGCTGCTATAATTACAAAGACAAAAACAGAAAAAAAAATATTTAAGGGGGGTCCCATACAACAAACGTGATTTATTGCCGTTGTTTGCTAGATATGAATGACAGGAACAGGTAGATCTTTCAAAAAGTCACAGAATATTTTAGTTATATATTCGTTTAAAAAGTATATAATTTAATTCAAATAAAATAAATGAAAGGTACGGAACCATTCGTGCGCGAGTCCGAGTAGCACATGGCCTGTTTTATTCACTTCGTGCCTCCTCATATATTTTGTTTAAACTAAACACTAAAGTGCTTGCTCGTGTGATGCGCAAGGCCTCGCACCGCCGCGCCGCTGTGCGCGCCCGGAAGCGGGTGCGGGAGCAAACACGTACAACCCGTCCTATTAGAATGTTCTCTGCCCACAACTCTATATTGCATACATTTGGTACGGAAAGCTAGAAGCCTGGCACTGATTGAGTAGATGCCACTTCACAGTGATTTGTTTAAATCAAACAATTAAACACGCGCGAGAGTAAAGAGTACATCACTCATCGAACCGTATTTGCAAAGGTCTCTTTATGCTCCGAACAATGTCGCTGGATACAATATATTATACATTATAGGTATATAGTACATTATCCAATCAGTATATTAAACATGTCGATACAATGGGCTCGGGATATCTTACAATAGAACCGTTAGGAGGCGTCGCCGCGGCGCGCGGGCGGGCCGCGGGCAGCGCCCCTCTCGGGAGCAGTTCTTGCTTGTTAAAGGCTGCCGCTGACGCTTGGTACTGGATCACAATTGCCACAGCTCGAGCTGTTCAGTAGTTTTTACCCAACTGCGTCAGAAGAGTGTAAGTATCTATGTATGTTTCTGTGGCAAGCTCTGCAGCCTACACGGCTTAATGGATTTTAATAAATGAGATATCGTTAGATTTGTCTTGTTTGTGGGAGTGACATAGGTGATCAATGTTTTTGACATAATGTACCGATATTATATAGACGTCAATATCAAAAAATGCATTTGGGTTTTGAAAGCTTGTTTTTTGTTAGACTTGTTGTTAAAATCACCTATAATTTATACATAAAGTCACCAGCAAAAATATACATTATCTAACATTGGGCAAATTACAGTGGCCCCGCGCAAGGTTAGGTTACCTGCCGCTTTATAAGAGCTGCTTAATTGACGTGACCTGCAATCAAGTTAAAAGCACACAATACGGGACGGGACAACGTAAGCCCGCCGGTAAGTAATTGGTCATTAAACAGAAAAGTGAATGTCCGAGAGAATCGCTTAACAGTTCGTTCCAGTGTAGGGCCTACGGCGTGGCATGATGGCGGTGGTTATCGGCGGGACGAGGTAGAGCGATGGGTCGCCAAGCTGCCACGAGTCTGCGGCCACCTTAATCCCGCAACTAGCACCGCGCCCGCCATGAATCTCTAACACATTAAGGTGGGCTTTTTGCGGCTACAGACGCTAAATTATTCCGCACTTGCGCCGAGGACTCGGTTCGAGCTAGATTACGTGCCATGAATTAAACATTAACGCGAGATGTGCGGCTACAGCTGTTCTCGTGCTGCTGATCTCTTTATCACGGAGGGCCTGGACCTAGCTGCAGTTAGGGGTTGTAAATGTTGTAATCCACTTACATTGTTTAACGGACCTGCTCTGAGTTTCTTCACGGTAAAAACGATATTGCCTTTAACGTCATTTCGTATTGTTAACGTTTCGATAACTTTTATTTACTTGATCGTAATTGCGGACAAATTAAAAACAATACTAAAACACGTAAAACTCAATATCAAAAAAAATATGGTATGTGATATTAGGGAAAATGAAAGTTATAGCCAGTGACCAATAGCGCAAATGAAATAATGAAAAATGAAGAGATACGGTGAGGATTATTTTCTCTTCACTTGACGACATTTTAATTAAATTCCGTACCAGAACAAGTTTTACAAAGAAAACAACTAAGTAATCATTTAATAGTCCAAAACAAGAGTAAAACCTCTTTTCCGACGCTGTATTTACTTTAATTTTGTTTATTTTTCTGCATGATTTTTTTAACTTAGGTCGAACGCAATACTGTCAAGCCATACGTTGATGTTAATAGTTTTAATTATTTTTTTGTCAGGTACAACATAGGAGGCAAATAAATTAAAGTAAATTTATTAAAATACTTAGTGCAGTCACCTCGTCTGACTTGCTGTAGAGCTTAATTGTCTTGGTCTAGATGACGCCAACACTTTATGCACTAGTGCATAAAATGCGATTTAATGCAGCCTATACCCAGCATAAAGAAGGACTTTACGAGCATGAGAAGTGAAAATAAATAAATATTATATTAGTGGGACAAATTTCACATAATTTGACCTAGTCCCAAACCAAGCTCTAGGCTGTACTATGGGTACTAGACAACGATAAACATAAATATCTAGAGAAATAAATATGTACTTGTAATGGAATCGATTTATATGTATCATTCTTATGACAAGCTGCGCTCTACTTCACGACATCACTTGTAATTTACCGTATCTATTGCTTTCTATTGAACTTAATCAACCGCTCACGCTGGCGTTCAAAATTAATAATGGCTCTGAGGAGAGGGAACATTCCGGAGGCAACGGAAGGCGGCAAACGGTGCGTGAGGGAGGTAATTGGGCTGCTCTTAACTAACTCACCCGCTCCAGCGCAGCCCTCAAACAGACGCGGATACAACTGGCACACCACGCGCCTCAACCTTCATTTCAATACATTTTTGTGCAGAGTTTCAAATTAATGTGTTTATAACAAAGCATCCAAAACGATGTCTAATAAATACTGTAATGTGTTTTATGATAAAAGACCAGCTTGTTTTATGCCGAATATTATTTGTTTCACCGAATTTTAATTTCTCCGAAAGCTTATTGGTACTGAAGCCATTTTATGGAGGAACAACAAAAAAATGGGCTTTTTATTAATTCAATATTACAATACAGTAACTCGGTATTGTACTCTGAAGGCCCTTTTTACCCGACTGTTAAAGGAGAAGGGTGTTTTTGGATATTGTATGTATGGTTCATTGTTCTTTCGTAGAAGCTGAATGGATGACCTGATTTTGACAAACGACGTGTTGTTTGATTCCTTAGTGTCGAAAATGTCACTAATTAAAGTAGCTTAACGCCGGATTTAAACGTATAACTTATTAACATTTAGCATACGAGTTACATATTTAACGTTAGCTATGTTTTCTCGACCATATTTACATCTTGAATGCCTTGAAATTGACTAAGTAAATTTTTAAAAAT
This sequence comes from Acleris holmiana, assembly GCA_949316455.1. NCBI lineage: Eukaryota > Metazoa > Arthropoda > Insecta > Lepidoptera > Tortricidae > Acleris > Acleris holmiana. Next base: position 139,050 of record OX438779.1, read on the forward strand.
CCGAATACCTCTATGCTTAGTGCAAGGTCTTTTCTTTCTATGATAGGTATGGATCCAGATCATCTCGTTGTCCTTTAGAGAGTCACCGCCACAGAACATTACCGGCAGAATTACCGGCAGTTTCCGTTACCTAGCAACCAATGCTGGAACAATAAGTACTCCTCCACGATTAACACTTTTTAAATGATTCGTTTGAGAATCATTATAGGGACTTACTACTACAAGAACAAGCGGTTGGTATCCCCCGCGGTTACTCAAAGTCGGGAAATTATATTCAGAGTATTCTATCATTTTAGGTATAACTTAAAAAATAACGGCCAACATTTATCAATGACAGGATTATATAATGTTACGGCAAAAGTAACTGGTGTATCAAAGTCAAGCATTCAACGAATCGTAACTGGAGTGTTTAAGGAAACTGCAAGAGCAAACAGCTCATCATCAGCTGAACAATCTACTCCATCACTTCCTCAACCAACCACGTTCACGACACCGAGACTGAAGCGCCCAAGATTATCACCAAAAACCAATTTAGATAAATTCGATTACGATGTCATAAGAAGACGCATATTATTATAAGACTTCAATTTAGTACACAAAACATTGCCCAGAATAAAAAAGTTCACGATGTTTTAAACGTGACATGATCTTCGCAGGATCGGAACATTCATTAAGGAAAATTGTACGTAAGATTTAGTTGTAGACAAAGCTTCCTATTATAATGTACCTACAGTATGAACAGTGTCCAACGAAAAACTCAATCAAAGCAGAAATGTTGGCCTGGCTCAATTAGCAGAATATAACAAGACGAAGATATGTCAAGTGACTAGTTTATCAAAGCATATTTTTATTTTCTTGCTGTTTGTTTTACCTATTTTTCAAAAATATATAATTCGATCGTGAACTTAAATTTCATTCACTCATTCGTTCATTCACTACCTTTTTTGCTATTAGTACTCTATGTAGCAGTGTGTGTAACCATTCACCTCAATTCTCGAGGCGATGCCTACACCTCCCCTACACGTGACGTGGGGTGAAAATTTTTCTCGTCCAGCCTATACTATGGGGTTTCGTTGGATGGGTCTTTCAAAAATATTACTGGTTTGTCCGTCCGTCCGTCCGTCCGCAGCCTAGCGCAAAGACTATTAGTACTAGAAAGCTGCAATTTGGCATGAATATGCATATTAGTTACGTTAACAAAGTGGTACAATAAAAAGTAAAAAGATATTTTTTTTAGGATACCTCCCTTACACGTAACGTGGGGATGCATTTTTTTTTCTCGTCTACCCTGTAGTGTGGGGTATTGTTGGATAGGTCTTTCAAAAATATCGGTTTGTGAAAACAGATTTTCGATTAAGTTATCCGTTTATGAAACATTAAGCTTTGAAGCACTAATTTTTGTTAGACTCAAGTGTCGTCGTCGTCGCCAAAACTACAAATACTAAAAATCAGAAAAAAATCTTAAATGAAATAGCATATAACGAATTTTAAAGGAAAACTATCACTATTAAGTAGACATCATTGGTTCTTAAGACACAGGCGATTAAAGTGTTTATACCTACTAAAATCATCTAAGACGGCACCAATTGACTTTAAATAAAAAAATAGTTATGACTTGTTGATTTTTGTGTTTGTAGTACTTAACGATTTCGGAACCATACACTGAGCATGCTCCGATATGCTCTTGTCCGGTTTTTTGTCATACAATTTTGTTGTATGAAACTGTGACAAAACTGCGACCCAACAGAAACGAAACTATGTCAGGAAAGTAGGTAGGTAGGTAAGTGGGTAGGTAGGTAAAATAGGTTAAGGTTGGGATAAATAAGTGGACAAATAATGAACACTTAGGGCCTGTTGTTTTATCAGTAGTTAAACTAATTGTTAAAAATCGTAATTAACGGTTAAATTTCTAGGAAATGTGTCAAAATTTCGATTCTATTTTCAAATTTTAACCATTGTTTCAGTTAACTACAGATCAAATTAGTACCACGGACGTGGTGAAACTATAAATAAATAAATATCAGGGTTCTACGGAACCCTAAAAAACTTCCCGGAGTGGCATCCTTGTAAAAACTCATTAAGGCTACAAATGAGTGCGACGAGAACACCCGACCCTCGTTAGCTGCCGCAGCCCTCGTCCCCCACCGTCCCCCGCCGTCCCACGCCAGCCCGCGCCGGCCCGCGCCGGCCGCTGCCCGCCGTGGCCGCCGTCGGCACACCCAGCATTCCTGTCCCGGGTCCTCGCCACGCGCATCACCAACCCATCCCGTTTTACTTCGGGTATCGTTCTATTCAGGGAACAATTCCACATAAAATGTAAAAAATAGGGACACTATGTCACACAAATAACCTTAACACAAACTGAGCTCTACCTCGAACTCAGAAGTAGCAGTTTGTCGCAGCTACTGATACATTACATTCACACCACTCATACTTTAATACTACATTCGACATGGTACTAAAATGTGCAGCCACTTTTGAGTCCAACTGTATCATGGGTGCTAGGCAACGATAAACATATTATGTACTTATATGTTAAGAGAGATACATACTTATAACCCATCCAAGACTTATCACACAAATATTTGCCCATGGATTCCGGAAATAAAACTCAGGAAATTAGTTACCTTTATATTTGTTGCTCCGATATCGTAATAATATTTGTTGAAGATACTACAAATCTCATTCACTCGACAGCGAAACTAAAATGTCAACGATAGAACTACAATAATTAAGCAAAATGGGCTTAACCTTATTGGTATAAAGCCCAAGATGTCGCTATTTACTTTAAAATTACAGTCGACACTGGTGTTAACGTTATAACTTTTCAGTCGATTTATTTTATTGCTTCTCATCTTCGAAGTGCTGGTAGATGGTACAACTCACTCACTAAATCGAATTTGTATCTAAATTTGTATCTTTCCTCTCCGTCGCGGCGAGCCACACGACCGCAGCGCGACTAAACCGTCGTCAGGTCAGCGACTTGACCACTAACTCACTGGCGCGCAACTACTCGACAGAAGTCGCTAGTTCTCACTAGTAATATAGGCTTTGATTAAACCATTGACAACGGGTAATTTACATTGATGACAATCCGTAATCCGTAACGAAGGGTGAACATCCCAAATTGAATTATTAATTCTGATTCATACACAGGCAGCGTCCTAAACAAACATCTGCCGAGCGGTAGCCGGTACCTGTCCCCAACGATAAAACGACGAAATTTCACTTTTGTTTTTATTTGGTCTTGTGTTCCGTAGAGTTAGTTCCGATTATTGACCGAAATAATATCAGAAATGTGACAGTTTGTTCGCTCATTGTATATATACGTCAAAACAGCGATATGGATTCACGTATTTCCCTTTCGCAGGCATCACAGAAAGATATCGTATAAAAGACGACGAAAACAGAATAATAATTAAGTCAACCATTTCCGTGATCTCGATCAAAGAATTGCGCAAAGAAATAACGCGATACACGCGGTCGTGTTAGTATAACGGTATCACGAAGCAAGCACATTAAATCATAGGGGATTACTGGCACACGAGTGAATATGCTGAAAACAGCGAGTGAAATATTTAATAACCTCTCGGCACGAGCAAATCAAATCCGCTTAAAAAAATTGTCACGTAGCAGCGCGCATTCATCAGCTACTTTATTGGATTTGAATAAACTTACATTTTGCTTTTATACGTTTTACTGGGCGAGAAGTAAAGAGACAAAATTACATTAAAAATATTTAATATAAATATTTTAAAAAGTAAAGGTTTATTTATTTATAACATGAAATAAACTACACTGAATAGGCGCCTACTACAACTATATTATCATTTTTTTTATGGTTAATTGCTGCCTGTCTCATCACAGCTTTTCAAGATCTCGAAGTGTTGGCCAATCTGGTCCACCAATAATTAAATACAGTGAAAGATTTGGAGTTTTCCGCTTGCATTTTTACATAACGACCATATCTATCTACCTCGACATAAAGCAAGAAAATATCGCTTGCCAGCAATGCAATTTTTATCGACAGGAATCAAGGTCGACATTAATAAAGTCAACTTTCTATGTTTTTTTGTAAACTTTTCCGTGGCTGATTTTAGCGTGCTCCTTTTGATCTTTAATATACGTTTGCCTAGACAATATTCCAAAATCTTAAATTCCTGGTTGCTTAGCCCTTATCCTGGTTATACCACATCTTGATATCTTAGATTTTACTGCTGGAACAATAACAGATGTCAATGATATTGGCTCAAATGTCTTGTTTATCTTATTTATGTTTTGAGCGGTCGCACCTGTACGTAGTCCTCCTGTTATGTACTTAAAATGTCGTTTTTCTGTTTCTATTAAACATTAAATAATTCTGTTAATACTTGTTTTTTTAGATTCCTTTTCAATAAAATGATGTATCGTATGCGTTTTCCCGTGACATTCATAGTATAGAACAAGTCTGTTCTCATCTAGTACTTGTTCCACTTGGTTTATTGTTGAAAACAACCGAAATAGTACGTGACTCCCGGCTTATTTAAAAGATTTGACATTGACTGTTGATATGAGAGTTGGTTTAACCTTTTTTAGATGTTTTCTCTTTGACCAATTTTGTTTATGAAAATTGTCTCTTTACTTCTGGGACAGCCTATATATTTACGTTTGCCTGAAATACTAAAAACTAAATTCACGAACCAAGAGGGGACACCATCAAGCAATAAATTAGATTTATGTATTGATATTTTCACTCGTGAGTTTGAGAACTGGAGATATAAAAACAAACGTTAAATCAAACTTGCATTAGCACTTCACGTCGCAGCCGCTGGCCGCTCGCAAGAACACGAGACACGCAGATGTCTCAAGGTATGTTGTGTTTAGTTATATCCCCGACTAAGCTGTTAAGTCGCTCGAGGCGGGTAAGCGTGTAGCAACTTCTACGTCCTGCAAATCTCCTAACGGCTCCTGTAATAAATCAGCCCAAGTCTACATTACGACTGAACTGCCTCAGACAGGGGGAGGGGGAGGATCAAAGGGCTGTCCGCCCGGTGACGCGCACTAAACGTAATTAAAAACGTCAGTAATTAACGGTAGTTTTTCCCCCGATGTAGAGTTTTAACGGGCACAGTACTTGTTAGTAGTATGTGCGTTTAGTACTAGCTCAGTCAAATATTGTTAAGGCGACGGTGGTGTGAATATTGTTAAGGGGCAGTGCTTGCCCATACATACATATTATATTAATACATACATACATAACGTCACGCCTTCATTCCCAGAGTGGGGTAGGCAGAGCTACAGAATACCAACAACTCTAAACTTATTGGTAATTCTGTAACCACATTTTGCACAGTCAGGCTAAGATGTTTACCAGTGTATTAGTGACAGGTTGCAAGCCTTGTCGCGAAACATCGCAATATCACATTAAGGTGCAGGCTTTAAAGTACTGACGTCACAACCATTGAAAACGGCCATACCGGCGTGTATTTTCTAACGAGGAGGGTAGACGCGTTCGAGACACCGTGCCCGTAAGTTGTGTGTGGAGATATTCATTTGGGTAAGTTCTTTTGATTTCTTTATCTTCTCATCTGGAATTTGTGTTATACGGTTGTAGTGGCATACGGGTGGCGTGTTTACATCATGTGGTTGACATCAGGGTGAAGGCATGTCCCGCGGGACAGCTTCACCATCTCAGATTGTGGTTAGCTCAGATGCTCAGTTACACAGTGCGTGGATCGGGGTCGCTGTAAGGGGTGTATGGAGGCGACTGCTCAGAATCCCATAAGGGACTGGCTCAGCTCAGAAACCTCAGCTCAGTACACCAGTTGTAATTCGATGTACCTATGCATTACTCTGGATCCCAGGTACAGCCTTGATGGACTCCTGTCACGCGTATGTCACACATGTTTGATTGTTTAACTTATATTTCTTTTTTTTTTTTTTTTTTTCATTTATTTATTTATAGAGGGTTTTTACAATATGCCACCCTCATTGTGGCTTTCTAATAATTTTAATCTACCTATTCTTAATAACTAAATGTACTAATGCATATAGTAACTTAGCCTCTTCTGAGGTTGGGGCAGACAAAATGTCGTTAACCCTGCCAACCTCATAACATCTAAGCTTAAGTTGGCCACGCAGCGCCTCGCCTCGGTCACACTCCATTGTGATATGAAACACGTCCTCTACGATCCCACATTGACTGCAGTTAGGTTAATTGACTTTACGCATCATGCAGGCAAAACTGTTCAATGGAATGTGACCGGAGCGAAGTCTGAGAGCGACGACCAGATCCTGCCTGCTCATTTTACATAAACTGAACCACGGCGCCCGAGGAAGTATTGGCTGGATTGTTTTATACCAAATTCCTTTGGTGAGAGATCTTTCATCAAAATACTCCGACCACATATCATAGCAAATATTTTTGACCTTAAAAAGTATTTCGGTAAACCAAGGAGTACAGTGAAATGGTTCGTCACTTTCAGACGCCGATGATGCCAGCCGGTCCGCTTCCTCATTCCCAGCGATACCGACATGAGAGGGAATCCACTGAATTATAACTTTTTTATTGGCTGCATATAATTTGAGAATTAGCTTAATAATAGTGTATGCCAATGGAATGCCCCTAAATGCAGTTGTACATCGTATTAAATGTTGTAACGTGCTTTTTGAATCGGTCAAGATAACAAAATGGTCGTGGTCTATGCATTCAATGTACGATAATGCTTCAACAACAGCAATCATTTCTATAGTCATGATAGAAACATTGGAATCAATATAAAACTTCATAAACTCCCCAGTCTGCCAATCCAAAAAAGCTGCACCGAGTCCATGACCTGATTTAGACCCATCAGTGTAAACCTGATAAAACCCCGAATAATTTTGAGTAATCATATCAGTGACCATTGTTTGCAGTTGAACACGATCATATTTGTTTTTAGGTTGATCCATTGTCTTAATATTTGTTAAAACGCAGTTATTCAAATCTATATTGGTAGTCCAGGTATCAAGCGAAAACATTTCCAACTGTTTGCTCGAATCAATAGGGTCATTTTTGAAACTATTGTGTATAAAACCAAGTAAAGGTTTTTTTTTAATCCGCCAGTAGTTGCCTTCATATAAATTTGTAAGATCATTGATGAGTCCTATTAATGTATTTGAACTGAAAGATCTTGATTTTAACCACATTTTTCCTGCTAAGTAATGTCTCCGGACTGACAAAGGGGGTAAACATAATTCAGACTCCATAACATGTAGTGGTGTGCTTTTGGTGAACCCGCCTATTATGCGTAAACATGCATTCTGAACTTTATCTAGTTTACATAAGTGGGATTTAGCACTGGTGCCGTATAAAAAACTTGCATAATCGAGCCGGCTTCGTATCATAGCTATATATAACCGCCTTAAATGTGTTTGGTGCACACCCCAACCTGACCCTACTAGGACTTTTAAAATATTTACATACTTAGAAACTCTTTGTTTCGTCTCGTTAATGTGTTTCCCCCAACGTAGGCCACGGTCTAACCACAAACCTAAGTATTTAACTTCCTCTACAACTTGTAATGGTTGATCATTTAACCTAATGTCTATACTGTCCTTTACAAAACCCCTTTTAAAAAAACATACCTTACTTTTATCTGGTGAAATCTGTAGTCCTATTTCTAATAGCAAAATATTAATTTTATTTAACACTACCTGAATTATTCTTTCACCTTCTGTAACATTATCACAATAGCAATAAAACGCGAAATCGTCAGCGTATTGAGAAATAAATATATTGTTATTTGTTTCAATGGTTTTACAAACCTCCATAGTAGCTATATTGAATAATAACGGTGACAATGGGTCTCCTTGTGCTAGGCCACGACTAGTGGTTCTTTTTAAAAGTGTATCATCAAATTGGATCTTAAGATGTCTTTCTTTTAAAAAATTCCAAAGATAGTTGCACACTTTCCGCCCTACTTTTAACCTATCAAGAACAGAAACTAGAACAGTGTTTTCAATATTGTTGTAGGCATTATCGATGTCTAAAAAACATCCCATAATCGACAAACCCTTTGAAAAGCCGATTTGTATTCTACTTACAACTACGCTAAGATTGTCCAAACTTGACTTACATTTTCTAAAGCCCATTGTATTCTCGGAAAACACACCATTTTTTTCTAATAGCCACTCGATTCTATTATTGATAATAATATGTAAAATTTTGCACAAACAAGACATTAAGGATATAGGTCTTAGTGACGTGAATTGGTTCGGATCTCTGCCTACCTTCGGTATAGTAATAATCCCAATATCCCTCCACTGATTAGGAACAAATCCATCTGTAAAAAAACCATTGTAGATTTGGAGAAGTACTTTTTTGCCATTTTCAGGGAGATGTTTGACCATAGAATATGTGACACCATCACATCCAGGAGACGTATCTTTGGATTTAATACATTTATTTAACTCCTGCATAGAGATATCGTTATCAACAACCGAATCGTAAGTTGACAATAAAGGTGTGGGTGGAATGGCAAAATCAGGCGTCAGGGACCTTAAGAGTTGCTCTGCGTGCATTGGGTCTGTGTGCTGATTAGGGGCCCTGTAACCCTTCATCCAGCGCATTTTAGTCCACATCTCACTTGCTGTGGTACTTTCATCAACTGATGAACATAATTCGTGCCAACCATTACGTATAGACTTACATAATTTATTATGAGCACCAGTAGTTCTATCCCGCAAAGTATCTAAGTTCTGAGGAGTAGGGTTTTTCCTAAACTGTGATAATGCCTGTCTTCGCTTTGCAACTGCTTGGGACAGCTCAGCATTCCAGTAAGGCTTAGGTTTAAATACTGATTTAGAACTATCTTTTATTACAAAATATGGAATATGAAGGTCAGCTGATTTATTAATATAATTAGTAAATGAATCGTAGTCTTTTTGATGATCTCCTGACAGACAGAAATCAGTAAAAGCCTCTTCCAAATAGGAAGTGTATTTAGACCAGTCAGCCTTTTTGTAGTTTCTTTTTCTAGGTAGGTTACTGTTACTAATATTGTATTGATGGATGGTTGAGAGTTTAATAAAAAAGTGATCGCTACCTAATGTTTCATTAAGCACGGTCCATTTAAAATCGAGCGCAATATCCGTGCTAGCTATACTAATATCGGGAGATGATTTTTGAAGAATCTTGTCTGACAGTCTCATCCACGTTGTTTCACCATTATTAAGAGTTATTAAATTACTGTCTAATATCGAATTATAAATATGAGTACCTCTTGTATTTGTTTTGCAAGACCAACAAGTGTGATGGCCGTTAAAGTCTCCGAGAAATAATGTTTTTTTAACATTAAAGCCAAAAACTTCATCCCAATCTCTTTGGCTAGTATTAAAGCTGCTAGGACAATAGATGGCTACAACACTTTCAACAAAACGGCACCTAAAAACTTTTACTTTTAACAACTCAATCCCTGGACTACTCACGCGAAGATTTACAGCATGAGATTTTATTGAGTTATGTACTAAAATCATTAAACCACCATACCCATCGTCTCGATCCTTTCTGTACACTGTATATCCATTTACCTTGACCGCTTTACTTTCGTTAAGCCACGTTTCACTAACTACAGCTATGTGAACCTTTTCTATTCTCAATAACTCCTGGAAAGATTTGAACTTACCTAATAAACTTTGGGCATTCCATTGGATGATATTTAAATTAGATTTTAAGGTATCATTTGAACCAGCCATTACTGATTATTTTTAAAAAACCTTTAACCATAGACAAATCTGAAACTAAACCCGCGGACCAAATTACCACCCACTCTACACACAGTTGTATTATAGCTTTCACTTTGTCATGGATACTAATGTTACTTAGGAAAACCACTTCTTTCAACCTATTCAAAAGCTCTCTAAATGTTGTTTTGTGGTCTGGACTCTGTTCCACGTTCTCACTCGTTTCACTATCAGACACTCTGCTCCAATCCATCTCATTTAGATTATTAATATTATTATCTCTTTTTTCCTTTTTTTTTCCTTTCTTGTTCTTGTTATTTTCCCTAGTCTCCTTAAAATCTTTCCTTGAAAATCCTGGTGATACTGATTGGTCATTTTCCTCCTCGTCCTGGTTCCTTAATCCTTTTAATAGTACGTTTTTGTAGAGGGGTAAGTCTGCAGTCGGGTTAACGATACAGTGACTACTATTTTTCAATAAGGGAAACTGCTGCTGGATATCTACTCTTAGTTCTGGTTGTCTGGCTGGTTTTGGAGATGGGGATACGTAGAGTGTAAGTGCTCTCCGATACGTACAATTAAACTCCGACATCAGTTCCCTTAATCGTTTCTCCTTTAAATACACTGGGCATATCTTAGCCATTGACATATGCCTACCATTGCAGTTAACACATGAAAAGAGTTTTGTTTCGCAGTTTTCGTGATTACCTCCGCATTTAGGACATATGTTAACTTTAGAAGGACAGTTTCTTATCGTGTGACCCAGCTTCCAACATTTGTAACATTGCGATACTGGGTAAACGTATGGCACAACTTTGATACGCAAACTCTCTACGGAAACGCTAGGGGGGAGAAACGAACCCTTAAATCCCAATCGAGCTACTTCACTTGGTCGCCATTGGCCATCATTTCTGTCGCGGTACATTAATCGTTTTGCAGAAATAACTTTGTTTACAGAACACCTAACTTTCGATAGTATGTCCTCATCAGATAAGTCTGGGTCCACGTTTCTAATAATGCCATAGCAGTAATTTACTTCCATTGGTTTGTGCATCGACCATCCATTATTTAAAAAAAAATCACATGTGTATAATTCTTCCAAGGCTTCGGCATTTTCAAATTCTATTCTTACTTTGAATGGACTTAAGTGCTTAACCCCGCAAATGTCTTTTATTTTATTTTCCTTTAGTAGGCGTGCCATTGCGAACTGTTTTGGCAGTGATTCCTTGCTTGTAATATATACTTGTAAATCCTCTTTACCTTCTTTTCTTTCTTTTTTTCCCTTTCTTCCTCTCTTTTTTGATTTTATCCATTCCACTTGATTATCATTCCCTTCACTCTCCGTTGTGTCATCTACTTCTATTGTTCTTTTTAGCCCTAAGCGTTCCTTCTCCCGTTCACTTTTACTGTACTCGCCCTCCTCACTCTCCTCCTTCGAGTCTTGTTCGCTAATACCCTTTGATGTACTTGGAACCGCCCTCGCTGCCCCATTAGAATCTATGCCGGTTTCAATATCCATCGTTTAACGAAAACAAACTCCGCTCACAAATACTGACGTAGGCAATCCGCGCTGCAGCGGCCGCCGGGAACCGGTTCCTCATTGAACAGGTACGAGTAGGTAATATGTTCGACGCGTAAACAACTTTATCTACAATTAATCGACACCACCTTCCCGCACGAGTGCCGACACGGGACTGAACTTATATTTCTTGTTGCTAGCTCTTAAGTTATAATATGGGTACCAAATCGCCCGCCCAGTAACGTCCAGGCTATTTAAGTTCATTATTTTATTTAAAACTAACACTTTCTTGTGAATTAAGTAATAAACGCGGCGAAATGGTGATGATGCTGGGATTTATTCTAAACCCATAACATCAAAAAAAAAAACAAAGTGAAGGAAAATGAGTTAAAATGTGGTCATAATGTCTTTTTGCATAAACCAAACGAATAACCCTGTGAAGTAAAGTCCATTTTACTAACTGACTTCAAAAAAAAGAGGAGGTTATATGTTCCACTGTTGTATTTTTTACTTTTACATTGTTCCTACATCTCCTATTATTATAAGAAAAGTTAATTTATCGTATTCAACACTCATAATCGCCACATGTAGGTATGAGTTGTTTCACTCTGTCAACTGGGTGGTGAACGCGCTCAGTGGCATAGGAGTAAAATATTGAATTTGCCCGTACCGTGTTTCAATTGTAATAAGAACTATTTTACTGAATCGTCAAACAATAGTAGTGCGTGCCGATCCCGCCAGCGTGACGCCAACCACTGATCACCTGATCCGTTTTCACTTTATACGATGATAGATCTTAACTACGCTGTCACAAAGTACAATTTAGAATAATTTGAGGTTGTATACCTTACCTGGAAGGTGATTCTCCTAATCAATTCACTTTACAACTCGACGTATTGTTAACCGGCGGGTTGAGGTTGTCCTGTCGGAGTGTAGAAACGGCATTTGGAAGCGTGCATTCTCAATTAGGTAGCTTGGAGGCTCGCTGGCGTGACTTCGATCGACCGATCGACCGTTCGTTCGACAACAAGAATAATAACACCTCTGTTACATACATCCTATTTTATTTAAAAATTATAATGTTCTGCATTTTGTTTTTTGTAAGTGTTTAGTAAAGAGTTGTTGCATTCTATTGATTTGAGAGTTACGGGAAAAGACATAAGACATAAATATTAAAATTAAATCACAGATTTAAAGTAATGTTTTTACGTAATGTAATAAGGGATATCAGGCAAAATTGAGCAATCAATTATTTCTTCCGTTTCATTTTTTAAACATAAATAATAAATACTGTAAAACTAAATAAGTTATATTCTCTCAGATGCAACCAGGGGCACAGAAGTGCCGCTGCCAAGATCTTACATTTAGATATTTAATAAATGCGTCTTGTGTGTACCCATGTATTTACTGCTATTACTATCAGAAAAAACGTCAGTTTTCTCAGACTATTCTGTTCGTTGTTACAGCCGCCACTGATTCTTACGGTTTGGTTCGTTTGCGTCTCAGTTATAGTAACCTGTGTTTTGTGTATATTAAAATTTTGTACAGAAATGGATGAAGCTCTCAGAACTCGATTAAAGTTGTTTGTTGATAACATTGAATTATTAATGAAAAATGGCCAGGACACACTGCAAAGGTTCAAAGGAGTGTCTGAAAAAGAAGTTGATTTAAATGAAGCCCAAATGAATTCCGCCAAGCTCAAATCCGCAATCGAACGTTTTGTCACAGAAATGCACAACTATTACAGATTAGTTCAAACTCCCGCAGTAGAAGAATTGTCGAAATATACCGATACTCAAATTCAAGCCGAAGAGTTAGTGGTTGAGCTCAATCTGACTATCGGCATGAAACGCCAGGCCGACCAACGTAGGACGTGTTCCGAGTCCTATATCCCCAACGTCGCAAGTAAATTGCCAAAAATGGAACTTGCTAGGTTTAATGGTAACGTGCTTAAGTGGCACGAATTTTGGGATCAATTTGCATCTAATGTAGACAACCGCAACATTAGTGACGTCGATAAATTATTATATCTACAGTCTGTGTTAGAAGGGGAAGCCAAGCGTGCATTAGAAGGGTTGGATACCACAAATAAAAATTATCAAATCGCAGTAGCCACGCTAAAGGAACGCTATGGCAAACCCAGTGCAATAGTTGATGCACATTATGCCGCTTTATATAATGTAAAGGCAGCCGATAAATCGGTCTCGGACTGCCGAAGAGTATTCAATGAAATTGAACGACATTTGCGTGTTTTGAAATCTTTAGGTGAGGATGTAAACCATAACCATTTGCGCGTCATGATTATGCAAAAATTTTCCGAGGATCTTATACATATACGAACTCCGGATGAAAATGGGTTCGGAGTCGTACTCAATTGAAGACATTCGGAGTCACATCGAATGCATAATATCAGCTAGAGAAGCCTCAAATAGAATGAAACGCGAAGTATTCTCTTTAGGACAAAATACCTCCAGTCAAGAAAACAGGTGCAGCTTGGAAGCCTTACAAGTAATATCCGAAAAGCGTCCTTACCAACACACTAAACGCAGCTTCTCCGCGCACGTTAAAGACGTAAGAACAAAACACGGTGGAAACGGGGAGAAAATTAAATATCGTAATGATAGAAAATTTAGTGACAATTCACGGAAGAGGTACTTGAGTAGGGATAGACGAGAAATAGAATGTAAGAGGCAAAAACCTTCGTGTATATTTTGCGGAAATGGACATTTTAATGATGAGTGCAACGAGGTAAAGACCGTGATTGATCGGAAACGGAAACTTGAGGGTCGATGCTTTAATTGCCTCGCTAAAGGGCACCGATCTTTAGACCGTCGATCAAACAAGAAGTGTTACCACTGCGGAAAATATGGTGATCATAATAGAGCTTTATGTCCGTCAAAGGATCCGATCAAGACTGCAAATCTGCATATTAAGAACTCGAATGACGGTCACAAAGGTCTTACGGTTTTACAAACAGCTATCGTTAAACTTGGTGAAGACAATAAACGGTTAGGACATCAGACCTTCCGAGTCCTTCTGGACTGTGGAAGTCAGCGGTCGTATATTACAAGTAAAGTTGCAGACTTGCTAAACTTACCTAAATTGGAAACTAACATATTATCAGTCTTTACCTTTGGCGCTGATCGTCCGAACGAAATAGAGAGCCCGATAGTCAAACTTAACCTCGTAACTAGAACAAACATTGGAATTTCTATTTACGCAAATGTTGTTCCTCATATTACAAATAGCGTCCCCACTATACCACATGACTTAAAAGGGGACCTACTCAAACGGATACTTTCTGACAAAATTATCCTAGCAGACGATTCTTCTATGGGAGATCAGGTAGACATCTTAGTTGGAAACGATTATTATTTCTCCCTCATAACTGGTGACAAACACAAAATATCCGACAACCTGTATTTAGTTAACTCTGTCTTTGGATGGGTATGGTCTGGAAATTTCTTAGCGGACGAAAGGGCTGACAATGAACTATCTGTCCTCACATACTTCCAATCTACCACGGAGGTAAATGGATTTTGTGGACCCGATTTGCCATTGAAAAGGGATGACATGCGAATGTTGTGGGACTTGGAGTCAATTGGTATTTTAGACTCACCAACGGCCTCACGCGACGACGAAGCAATTCGCCTGTTTAATTCATCGACGCAATACTACGATGGTAGATACCACGTAAAGTGGCCTTGGATTGAATTTCCACCGGTTTTGCCTTCCAACTTCGGACTTGCACACGGTAGATTGATGAGCTTATTAAAGCGACTCGACAATGATACTATAGAAGCATACGATAAAATTCTCAAAGAACAATTGGACACAGGGATCATTGAAACAATTTCGGACATTAGTGACGTTGAACATCCGGTTCACTACCTCCCACACCACTGCATAGCTCGTGGAGATAAACTACGGTTGGTCTATGATGCTTCGGCCAAAACCAAGGGAAATAAAAGTCTTAACGAGTGTTTATATCGAGGTCCACTCTTACTCAAGGACTTGACAGGGCTTTTGATCCGCTTTAGAGAACATCATATTGCTGTGGTTGCAGATGTAGAAAAGGCGTTTTTGCAAATCGGTCTGCATAAAGAGGATCGTGACGTAACTAGGTTCCTTTGGCTTAAAAACGTAAAACAATCACCAGAATCTCAAAATCTTTTACATCTCGGATTTAGAAGAGTACCTTTTGGCGTCATATCAAGCCCTTTTCTACTCAATGCAGTAATCAGGTTTCATTTGAAAAAATCTGGAGATAAAATTCATGATCAAATCGCCGAAGACTTGTACGTTGATAATCTGGTAACAGGTTCTAATTCAGATGAAGACGCCATACACTTGTACAAAAAAGCTAGGGCCGCATTTAGTGATCTCTCAATGAACCTGCGCGAATGGAACTCGAATTCAGCTCAAGTGAAAGGCTCAGTCCCTTTACAATATCAAAGCAAAGAATCCAATTCTATGAAAGTCCTGGGCTTGAATTGGAACTTGAGTAATGATTTATTAACCCTGCGGTTTGGTTTGACACAGAAAATCGAAGAAAGCACAACCACAAAGAGAGAAATTCTGCGTCTTATAGCTTCTATTTTTGATCCATGCGGGTTCGCCGTTCCTTTGGTGTTGCCCGCAAAATTATTTCTTCAGATGCTATGGTACGCAAAAGTAGATTGGGATACACCATTCTCTGAAGAGATGCTCAAAGAATGCAAATTGGCAATAGATAACCTAAAACTAATCAAGGACATTACTTTACCAAGGTGTGTTATGATAAAGGGCGTTTATGAGAATTTTGAAACGTATGAGCTTCATGCCTTCTGTGATGCATCGATACAAGCGTATGCAGCTGTAGTATATTTACGTATTACTCGTGGAAGTGGCATAAAAGCAACAAGTAGGATTGTTATGGGCAAAGGACGTTTAGTAGGAAAGGAACAACAAACAGATCTACATATACCCAAACTTGAGTTATTAGGAGCCTTAATAGGTAGTAGACTGATACAAACCGTCCTCAAGTATACGAGATTGCCAATCACCAAACTCTGTTTATGGACGGATAGCCAAATCGTCATCAGTTGGTGTTGTTCCGAGAAGCTTTTAACACCGTTTGTTGCAAAGAGAGTGGAAGAAATCAAACGCATTAACAATCTTCATATTAAATACGTGCCTACACACTTAAACCCAGCTGATGTTGGTACAAGACCAAACGCATCAAATAATGACTTCAAGCGTTGGCTAAGGGGCCCAGGTTTTCTTAAACATGACTCTACCGAGTGGCCTATACATCCAGTTGTAGTCACGGATTGTCATGCCGTAACATCAAATTCATCCGGTGGCCAGGGTCCTACGGAAGGAGCTATTGATGTAGACGAGCATCAAAAATCATCGAGTACACAGATCGACGAAGAAATTATTGGTCAAGAGAGGGATGGAGTCACAGAAAGAACTGGCAGTGACAAGGTAGTTGACTCTCAAAGCACATTACGAAAAATTCAAACGGAATGCTACAAAGAGGAGATGAATGGAGTTAATACTAACTTGGGACGTTCTTTGGGAGTCTATAAAGATAAAGACGGTCTCCTTCGATGTGGGGGAAGATTAAGCAACACAGATTGGTGTTATGATCAGAAACATCCAATTCTTCTTCCAAGAGACCACGAGGTTACGTCAAAAATAATAGAAACTACCCACCAAACACATTATCACGTGGGTGTGTCTCATACACTGTCTCTTATTAGAAAGAATTATTCGACAATGCCAATCTTGCCGTAAATACTCCGGTGGCCCATTTAAGTTACCACCAATGGCTCCGCTTCCTATGGAGAGAGTCACGTATAGTCGCCCATTCACTTATACCGGACTAGATTATTTCGGCCCAATAACAGTCGGCAACAATGATTCCTTGGAAAAGAGATGGGTTTGCTTATTTACGTGCCTAGCTGTGCGGGCAATCCACATGGAGATAGTGCGAGACATGACAGCAGAAGAGTGTTTATTGGCAATACGTCGGTTTATATCTACTAGAGGCGTACCAAAGCAGATCGTGTCTGATAACGCGACTCAATTTAAGTTAACCTCAGAAGTTATGACAAGTGATTACTGCATTACTAACGGGACTAAATGGAAATTCATACCGGAGCTGGCACCTTGGTTCGGCGGTTTTTACGAGCGACTGGTTGGACTAGTTAAGCATTGTCTTAAAAGAACTATTGACAAGCACTTATTAAATGATCATCAGCTTTCTACGGTTATTAAAGAAGTTGAGGCAGTGGTAAACTCACGACCACTCACCGCAGTAGGTGGCGATTTAGACCATATACTTACACCAGCTGACTTTCTGTGCACTGGTGGACTCTCGCTGCCAATCAGATCAGAGAAGGAATTTCTTGAGTCTGCAACTGTGACAAAAATTGATTTGGTAGATGGCTGGAAAAGAGGGCAGCGAATTCTTAGGGAGTACATCGAAATGTTTTCAAATCAGTACCTCGCGAGTTTAAGAGATCGGGCGACATTTCACAAGCAGCCTCGCGTTACGGTGCAGAGTGCTCCCCAAGTTGGTCAACTGGTACAGATCAAGGGAGGTAGTAACCGAACTCTATGGAAAGTCGGCAGAATATCCTCAGTATCCAAGAGCAATGACGGTAATATCCGCGTGGCCAAAGTGAGTTTAGCTCCAAATGAAACTTTAACGAGATCAATTTCACATTTATACCCTCTTGAACTCCCAGAAGATAACTCTCAATCATCGAACCCTAGCAGCGAAATTCATTCAGAAACAGACACACAGGTTACTTTTAATGAACCAAACCGCTTCATGACTCCAGCTCAAGTACCCGCTCAGTCTTTGCTCCGAAAAATCCACTGTGAACAGCCGAATGGTTCATCAGCTCAGTCGTCAAGCAATAGGCTTAACAGACCTTCGCGAATAGCGGCTCAGAAAGCAAGAGACAAGGTTCGGGAGTGGACAGCCCACCTTCTCAGCAATTTACACATTTAAAATTCTCAATTTGATAAATCTAATAAACACATTGATTCCTGAATTCGTTAGATTTTTTTTTTTTTTCTTCTTCTCTCTTTTGGGCCGGGAGTGTCGCGAAACATCGCAATATCACATTAAGGTGCAGGCTTTAAAGTACTGACGTCACAACCATTGAAAACGGCCATACCGGCGTGTATTTTCTAACGAGGAGGGTAGACGCGTTCGAGACACCGTGCCCGTAAGTTGTGTGTGGAGATATTCATTTGGGTAAGTTCTTTTGATTTCTTTATCTTCTCATCTGGAATTTGTGTTATACGGTTGTAGTGGCATACGGGTGGCGTGTTTACATCATGTGGTTGACATCAGGGTGAAGGCATGTCCCGCGGGACAGCTTCACCATCTCAGATTGTGGTTAGCTCAGATGCTCAGTTACACAGTGCGTGGATCGGGGTCGCTGTAAGGGGTGGATGGAGGCGACTGCTCAGAATCCCATAAGGGACTGGCTCAGCTCAGAAACCTCAGCTCAGTACACCAGTTGTAATTCGATGTACCTATGCATTACTCTGGATCCCAGGTACAGCCTTGATGGACTCCTGTCACGCGTATTTCACACATGTTTGATTGTTTAACTTATATTTCTTGTTGCTAGCTCTTAAGTTATAATATGGGTACCAAATCGCCCGCCCAGTAACGTCCAGGCTATTTATGTTCATTATTTTATTTAAAACTAACACTTTCTTGTGAATTAAGTAATAAACGCGGCGAAAAGCCTATCGCCTAACAGTACTACAAGCCCTTATTCCCTTAGTCGCTTCTCACGACATCCAAGGGAAGACATGGAGTGGTATTATATTAATGTTATTACATATCTGTCCAATATTAATATAAGTGAAACAATTGAACATTATTGTACTCATAGTTTGTCTACTTTCAAACGCAATTTGCAAGGAACGTAACATTTCTATACTCTGTACAAATATTGATCTAATTCGACAATAATAACCTACTTATGTTATTTCTGTAGCTCTGCCACTGCTCTGCCACTCTGGGAATGAACGCGTTATGTTATGTATGTATGTGTAATTACCTACTTACGGTCGGAGCGGCTCGTCTTGATCGCTTATAAAGTTCTCTTTAGTTGCATATGTCACATTTGTTGATGCTGTGAGTAATGTTTTTTCACAAGGATATAAAGCCAACTACGAGTTGAGTGGGTGTACCGGCCAGTACGCTCTCGTGCAACTAGGTCGCGGCGGCCGGCGCGGCGCGCGGGCTCCGGCGATGCTCTTTTAATCACGAAACTCGCGCCGGTTGGAACTCGTTTTCTGTTGCAGAGTTTTTATAAGCAAGTACTAGTAATGGACAATGGGATTAAGAGTTTATTAATTTTAACTGCCACCGACCAATTTCTCCAAATGTCTTTTTTTTGTAATAATTATGAGGTACTTAATCTTCTTAATATTCATATTCATTTACCACATTGTACATATATTCCATGAGAAAGATAATAACAACATACATACATACATACATACATACATAACATAACGCGTCAATTCCCAGAGTGGGGTAGGCAGAGCTACAGAAATAGCAACAACTCTAAAAAGACTTGTTGATAATTCTGTAACCACATTTTGCAGAAGTAGGCTAAGATGTTTACCAATGTATTAGTGACAGGTTGCAAGCCCATCGCCTAACAGCACTACAAGTCCTTATTCTTTTAGTCGCTTCTTACGACATCCACGGGACGACATGGAGTGGCACTATTCTAACCCGGCAACCACACGGGCATAATAACAACTAGTTCACAATTACACGATGGGTAGTTTGAGGATGGCGAGGGTATAGTTTGTCTTGCACTCGCGTAGATTAATGGAATCAAAACCCTCCTCCTCGTCAGCTAGTTGATACAACCTGACGGATCTACGTTAGTCCGTCAAAACCAATAACATGTAGTCGTATAGGTACTTTTCATAACTTTGCAAAGATTTGGAAGAGCCTTTTGCCTGAAACAAAGGTCTAAAGTTAAGGTACAATATAGTTATGTTGCGTTCCAGTCCGAGAAAGTTGCGGAAAACAATGGACTGCAAAGAGCTGCAAAGATTATCGTTAATATTCCGCGCCGTGCCCGTGCTGCCGTGAGGTCACCTTGTTGCGGAAAATCAAAAGACAAGTGTCACCCAGCAGTTGCCTTTCTATTGCAGCTTACAGTTGTCGCCTCCGAGTGGCTGCAGTATTGTTTTTTTAATTGTTCGTTTGTTAAGACCTCCGCTCTTGTTTTATCGCCGTCGGGTGCGGGGCGCGGGGGCGGGCGCGCCGGGCACTAATGGCCGCTGATGTACTCTCTAACGCGCGGATGTCGAATTCATGGACAACATTTTGTATTGGCCCCTGAAGGTTCTGCTCAAAATCGAAGATACAAAGTGGTAAGTTGAGCAGTACACTGGAAAAGAGCGGGAGTGCAGTTTTCGGGGGTTAATGTGACGTAGGTATGTACTCGATGAATCCTGCTGACATTGTAAATGTCAAACCTTGTGACTTGATCACAAAGTTTGTGATATGAACGGTTGAACTGATTTGTTTCCTCGCGTGAAACACTCATTTGAGAACGACTCGACTGATTTGACCGTTCCGTAGTCAACAAGGACCCGTGATAGTTTCACCGTGACCGTCTGTCCATCTGGCTGCCGGTAATTTGGCATAGTTATACATTTAATTTTCAATCTTGAATAGTAGATTGTTCAACGAGGGACTAAAGTAAGCCATTATAACATTATGATGGAGGATTGGATGAAATTCGAGTGTCATTATTGATTGGGGGAAAAAAAAAAACTTTTCTGAAAAGTATTTTTTATTGGCAACTTCATGTTGGTTTTGAATAGTATTCTGAGCATAGAATATATACTCCATAGTGATGAAAGCAGGTACTTTTTTAATTTCGTTGAAATATGTAATAAACACAGCCTTCAGTAAATTAACTTATTTATTTCTCATTCCTCCAGTCCATAAAGTTTTGGTAAGCTTTCAGGTAAATGGTACGTGATTTTAGCGGCAAAAGATCCTGTCCGGACTAGTTCTTTAGCTTTCTGCTCCGCTCTCGTGTTAGGCGTAAGATTTATTTCACGTGCACTGGTTAATATTTTTTTTGTGGGTATCTATCACTAGATAAATTTTAGTACGTAAAGCATAAATATATTTAAATACTTTTTGTTTTCGCGGTTTGCTTTACATTTATCCCGATAGGAAACGCAAAGAACAGGTTGTACAGCCTAGTTCTTTTTAATTTGTTCTTATATCGAATACTTTAGATGTGACCTCAATGCCAACGTATACTTTGGTGGCAAAGTGCTGTTCGGAATGAAATTGAAAACATGATCCAATTTCATGTCAACATACATCTGATACTTAGTCTATGGTTAGAACTTAAATACCTGTCACTACGTAAAATTTGTTCGTTAGAATTAGTTTGCTGAAACTAATTTTATTTTTTATTTGTTTCAATAAATCTGTTTGCACTGTTTATTAAAGACTACCTATGAAAATAAGTACAAGATTATTTATCAAGGGACACGCGACATTAGCCACCTAGCATATTGTTTTTTCGACTGTAATTGGGGCATTTTAGTCAAGAGTATAATTCGATTGGGAGAAAATAAATCTTAATTTATAATAGTTTAAACATATACACGTAAAAAATTACAACTTAATAGCGGTATCATGTTTACTCTTCACCCGTCACTGTGATGCAGGAAGATACGACAGCGAGGTTGTTTTTGGTGTTAGAATTCTTAAATATAACAAATAGTCCGTAGACATAATTTCCGAAACGAAGACCTCGGCGGTGGAGGCTGTAATGCTGAGCCCCAGCCTGCCCTCCCCGGGCTCCTCCGCGCACGCCGATGACCAAGGCGACATCATCAAACGGCAACATGTATTGGCTGTTTGAAGTTTTCCAAGGCATAAGAAATTTAAAAAGTGACATGAACAGTATACATGACCCTTTAGTCTCTAGGGATGAAATGCATCACCTTAGTCCGCCTGTACATGTTTATTATGAGTAATTTTAGAGCGAAAAAAGCGTTTTTTTTTTTGTTTGTTTATCTGGTGTACAACTAATACAAAGGCAACTTCTTTTTATTAATTTTGACATCGTGTGAAGATCACTGGATTTGCTCTTAAAAAATAGTTATATACGTTATATTATATTTTTTTATAAATTTGCGACCGTTTAAGAAATAATGAACTTGAAGTGTGTAATTTTCGCTACAGTAACGGTATATTTTTATTCTTAATATCTAGACTGCCAGGGCCACGCCGGGCACAAACCGGTACATAGTAAGAATAATGATAATAATTCATGCCGGAGAATTACAATCATAACTTCTAAGAAAATATCAATGAAAGAGGTCTTAAGGATTATGAAAGTTAAAAGCCAGTAAGCATTAACCAACGCTGCCACGGGCGGGATGGCCGCGCGCCCGACTCCTTCCCGTTGTTACGTTTTCATAATTCTTTCCGCCGCCGCCGCCGTTTGCCAGATTATTTACGGGAAAGTAAATAACTCCTGGAACGAAATGTAATTCCTTTCAAAGCGTTGTAGAGAGCATTTCTGTGAAACGTTTACACATGGGAATTAATTTACTTTATTCGGTTCAAAGATCAAATACCGTTTTATTTATCGGTGGCGCTTTAGGAATATTGCGTTTGTGAGGCTGGTGTGTGCCGGGATTCGGACGAATATTTACGAGTAGTATGTAGGAAAAAACGAGCAATGATCCAAGTCGGTAGAGGGCGCCAAGTCTCTTATAAATGTATGTAATTTTTTTGCAGCCCCAAGTTTAACCAGTTTTATGTGTGGATGTAATGTGTTGGGAGCTTTTTAAATTCTCACGAATAAAACAACGCAGTCCACAGTTAGTTGTTTAATATTAAAATGCAATGAGTTAGATCAACAACACAGAGGAAAACTGAACACAGTAAAAAGTAATAATTATGCTAGACACTAATATAATTAATATTACAGGCAGAGCCAAATAAATAATAACGCTGAGAACCTAAATAGATTTTGCTAGCTTATTACAGCAACATAACATTCAAAGAATGGCGGCGACTCGGCGCTCGCGCGGCTGCACGGTGTAGTCGCCGCGGGTGTTTCGATCAAAGAATAGGTACCCGTTTCTTTGTGGTCTCCGGCAGGCTGAACGACTCGGCGGAGTTTAAAGTGCAGCGTATCGTTTAATTGGTATTCAATCAAGGAGTGCTAAAGGCTACGTTAGAACCTCCTCAGTCTTGATTTTGCAGGGGTACATTTACAAAAGCTTGCTTTGAGTTTTTATTTTAGTGTTCGTAGAAACTTGTGATCAACCCCTCGTGTTACTCTGTGTGATGCAGCAGTGCGAATAATTGGATACACGGCGAGGTGCACTGCCCTGGCTGCTGCGCCCGACCGCAGCATTCCCGGGAAGCGACCAGGAGGCGCGCCCAGTACCCGTCACCGCTTTCCACGGAAATAAATATAAAACCGTCAATTTTAGAACTTCCCGACATGGACCGCAATTTCTGCGCCAACTATGTTGTCAGCTGTTGATATTGGAAAGGCTGACGTGTTCATTAACTCAGTTACAGCTGATTTTGAAGAGCAATACATTCAATCATACGTTGGAGACCAATGACTCAGCTATAAACAATCAATGACATGCTTTAGTTAGAATCTGTGGCAGTTACGTTAAAATGTCTCGAGGCAATATAACTTAATTATTTAGGAATTGTGGTAAGTACTGTTAAATGTTCAACCTAGTTTTTAAACGCTTCTAAGTGTGAACTCGTGAAGTGATGCGTCAGCTAGCGGCAGCGCATAAGTTAAATAACATACGCCATCAAGATACGGTTTCCTGTTAGATCCGTATTGTAAGCAACGGTGAACTTTTCCAATTAAATCTCGTATTTTCGTGTATCTTGATTCACTGGAAAAAAAACCAGCGACACGTGTAACTTTCAATTTGAGCGCTATTCAGACTCCGCTCGCCCCGAGCCCGCTCCGCGCCCGCCCCGCGCCCGCCCCGCTTCTGACACGCGCACGCAAATGAACCTGTATTACGTCTTTTTTCATTTCATACCGATTCATTCTCAGAAACGTGCCAAGCGGCCATGTTATCGCCTTAAATGACTCGCTAGCAAAGTAGCGAGCTCGTCGGCGGACATGCACCGGTTCCCCCGTAGTGCGCATACATATCTTCTGTTCAGCCTGGTCGGCTCCCGACGCACGAGCGAGGCGCAACACGCCGAGTGATGGAGCGCCGGCTTTAGTCATCGCAGCCGATAATGGCTGACGCTACCTCATAAATTCTCGTATCTAGTTTTCTAGGTCAGGCCGTTTGCGGCTGGGTTGCTGGATAGTATTGTGCCAAGCCGCTCCCTCCACGCAGCAGCCGTGTCGATGATTCCTCGATTAAGTGGCGTTTTCTGGGATATAAAGAAACCTAAGTCGTTTCTGATGTTTTTTTAATAATGTACGCAAATGTAACGCTGTTTTGATGTAAAATAAAAACAAACAACACATGCTTTCATATTTCTTAAGTAAGTTATGACCATTTACTATGTTGCACTTTATTCTTTATCAATTGGTTCACTATTGACAGATAAATCGATGATCATATGGAAAATAAATAAATACAGTGGAACATAGAACCTCCTCCTTTTTAAAGTCAGGTTGTTTCATAAAACTACCTGACACGTGTATTAGCGTCCTGCCTGTCAGGTGAGAGCGTCGGTGGCCTCGTGGCTTAGGGGTCGACTCGTAAGGTACCGAGTTCGAATCCTCGCGGTCACCATGTACCAATGAGTTTGTCTAACTTAAGTACATTACCCGATGCTCTTACGGTGAAGGAAACACATCATGAGGAAACCTGCGCATCCCAACAGCTGAAGTGTGTAAGAGGGTAAAGAGGTCTTGCTCCCGTAATTATGGACAAAAACTATATATATTTAAGTAGATTTACTAGTTACATTTTCTAAAATGTTTATGTGGGAGATTATTAAAGGCGTGTCGCGCCGTCGCAGAGTTCTCCACGCCGTAAAATTAGGGACACTATTTAAGAAGTATGTAAATTGGGAATATCACATTAGACATTAGCCCTGTTCGGCCGCTTTAATCATAGTGCTCTCAATCCACGACGCCCCGCGCCACTACTTCATCTATTATGAGACTCTCCCGTGACGGACTGACTAGGCCGACAGCGACGCAAAGTCGACCCGCTGAACCTAGGGACTTGGGATTGGAAAGGGATATTCCCTGAGCAACCCTGGGGTTGCACTAACAAATAATTTTTTGAAACCCCCAATGGTCAGTATTCATTCGCGGGCGTCTTCCAGTTAATTATACATAGTCGCAACCGTGCAACGTCATACGACTGGCGGGCGCGCCGTTCGCATTGAAAGCACTACAAGGTGTACGACGTGACTCAGGTTTTTTTATAAGCTAGTATTTCCTTCGTACCACTTCGTGCTCCGGTCGCTTTACGATAGGTAGCAACAACAAACACGCACTTTCGCATGTTTTATGATAATGGAAAAATATCGTAGTTCTGAGCCATTTTTTGATTGCTGATAGAGAAAAACAACACTCTGCAGACCTCACAGGGACTAGACGCACATTAATTACGTTCTAATGGTTTAATGTGGACAGTTCTATTACTCCACTTCAACATGTTCCGGCGAGGCATATGAATGCAGCGGCTGCGGCGAGTAGCTAAATCACTCGCCAGCCATCCGGGGGGAGTAGCTAAATCATTCGCTGGCGGGGGCAGTAGCTAAATCACCGCCGTATATCCGTCGGGCGCAGCCGCGACATTACTCTCCGATAATGTCTTCTTTCCTCCTATTTTCATAGAATTCTAGAGATATGAGCAAGCAGCGCCGCGACGCCGTCCGGCGCGGCCGGGCCCGGCGGAGATCCCGCACAGACATGCAGATCTTTATTTAATAAACGATGAGGGGAACGGGTCGATATATCACATACAACCCATCAAAAATTCATATATGGCGTGTCTTTCTATGGCAACTTATTTTGCTGAGCAAACGACGATGCTTCTGTAATCTCAAAACTCTCCAAACAAGACAGTTCAGTCGATTGTTGAATAAGGGAGGTTGTGCTGTGAGCAGTATACTATCAGGGTCTATTCAGAATGAGCGGAGTCCTCCGCATCGTGTCGGGCGCCGCGCCCCGCGGGCCCGGCGGTGAGCATGCAGACGGCTGGCGGAGCCAAATTGGTTTTTAGAGGTACAGTTGCAAATGTTGCAATACAACTAACCGCCTGTTTCACAATCCACAAGTAAAGCATATTTGACAGATAAAATTAGCCCTTTCTCTTTCATACACTTGAAAATAGACAACGAGGGAGCCAATTTAAATGGTAGATAAATTTACTTGTCGATTGTGAAACAGGCCCTTAATAGATAAACCAAAGTAGTAAAGTATCTGATATCTAAAACCACAGGGCTGGGTAATACTTGAAATACCAAACGTATTTAGTATTTGTATTTCAATTACCACCTAATAATAATATAGTGAGTAATTGGTATTTCAGATACCTGACGCTGAGATATTTTGTATTTTAAATACTTATTGATTTAAAATACATTAAGAGATATATAATTAATGGTAAATCAAAATCTAAAAGTTGATAATAACATTTACATAATGTTTTTTAAGATTTATCCAATGATGCCTCACACTATGTTACAATGTAAAACCCGGGCAAGAGCATGTCGGAACATGCTCAGTGCAGGGTTCCGAAGCCGTTAAGTAATACAAACATAAAAATTAACAAGTATCTTATCATATCATATCATTTATTGCATTTGTGTGTTACAATGGTTTTACAAACATTATATTAGTCCAACATAATCCCTGTAAGGGCATAGCAATTTAATTAATTAATAATTTACACAAACTCAAGCTACGTACTTATGATTAATACTTAAAGTCTAAGAATTCCTGCAATGTGTTAAAACTAACAATAAATAATTACTAATTTTAACATTTTTAACGAGTAATAACTAATTTTCTATTTAAATTCAATTGGTGCCGTATTTGATGATTTTAGTAGGTATAAACACTTTAATCGCCTGTATCTCAAAAACCAATTGTGTCTACTTAGTCGTGAAAGTGTTGCTTTAAAATTCGTTATATCGTCCCCTTACTTCTAGAACCGACTAACTGCATGAAGTATAGTTTTGAGAAAAACGAATTTAAAGGTTTGAGTGTTTAAATTTCAAGTTAAACCGAATTCTAAGTAAATGATATTTGTGATTTTATTACGAGAGGTTATTAGTAATCAAATCTGTACGTGACAAATTAGTATATTCCTAAAACAAATGGGTTAAATTGAGGGTTTTGTAAAAAAGGTGATGCAGATAAGTGGTTTTTGCTGTAGAGTCAATTTAATCGTATCTTTTAAACTAACAGGCTTAGGCAGTATTCATTAAAAGTTATACTTTCTTACTTATATGAATTACACTTTGTACTAGAAAAATATTGAGAATTGTGATTAATTATGCAGTTATCTTAGTTTATATTATAGTCACGAGTCAGTTAGTTGGTTTTGGCTGTAGAAAATTTGATATTTCGGAATTAAGTGCACTTAAAATGCTAATATGTTACTAGTATGTCTTGTCATGTAACTAACTTTACCAACTATCCCGCCCCTACAAGGTATAGCGTTATGTTTTGTAACGTTTGCATTACTCAAGACTTTAGCCTATTCGTTTACAAATTTTCATCGAATTATGTTTACTAATAAGGCGTTTATTAGATAAAAAGCCACATCGAAACAAACATTGGTGTTGACTGGAGAGGTTTGTAGTTAAAACTAAAATAAACGTCACATAGGTTCCAAAAATAGTTTATTAGGGTTATAAAAATTAGGGAACAGTAGATCAATTTATACATCGTCACTGCTCGTGACGGCTGCGGCCACGTCTGGCCCCCGATCTACCATGTCATTCTCGCAGGCGAGTGCCTTGAACCAGCCGTGGTACTCCTCTGGTATAAAGCCCTTATCACAGAGACTTATAAGGTCCCTCTTTTTAGCTACGCTGATAGGCAGGGGATTGGCGTAGAGTTGTTTCAATGTAGGAACTACGAATTCCTCGAGAATCTGACAAATTTCTTCAGTAAAACCGTTCTCAGTCTCGTTTAACAACTCTGGATTGCAGTTATCTGAAACAAATAATACTGGCTTTGAGTTATGTACAGTCACCAGCAATTATAATATTATCGTGCATTAGGCGCAATAATATCTGGCACGCTCTTATATCTCTAGTAATAAAGACGTGTCGTGACGATAATATATTATAAATGATGACTCTTTTAACAAATCTGGATTGCAGTTATCTGAAACATAATACTAGCTTTAAGTTATGTACTTACATTACCTAGTTGGTTACTAAGTTATGTTACTGTAATAATCCTTATCTATATAAAATATACTAACGAAAGTTAAATAAATTATATATTAAAATGAAGTATACACAATCAGGATTTACATTTGTCAATTTCATTCAAAGTGGCCTCCTTGGGCCTGAACACAGGCCTTCAGACGACGAGGCCAGTCATCAATAGCGGCACGCACGGTTGTCATATCTAATTCCGTCACTGTCTTGACTATGGCCCGCTTGAGGGAGTCAAGATTTGTGTGGGGTTTAGCACAAGCTTTCTCCTCATTAACCTGCCATATAGCATAATCCAGGGGGTTGAGGTCCGGGCTGGAGGAGGGCCAGTCTTCGTGGGCAATGAAGTCAATTTTGTTGCTTCAAAACCAGGCTTGAGTTGTTTTTGCCTTATGTGCAGGGGCTGAGTCTTGTTGAAAGACACAGGGCTGGTTTTGAAATAGAGAGTGGCTTAAAGGCTTCACTATTGGTTCCAGAACGGTTTCCTGGTAAACTTTAGCCCCAGTTTTGACACCTTTTTCACAGAAATGGACCTGTGTTAACCCTGAGTATGACACACCTAACCAAATCATGACATAAGAGGGATGATGGCCTCGTTGCACTCTCGGAACAGCTACACTCGCTTCTTGACTGTTTTTTGCATAAACTCTGTCATTCTGGCGGTTACAACATTCTTCAATGGTAATTTTTTTTTCTTCTGTAAATAGTATATTTCGGTGGCCATTTTGTGCGTACCGCTTCAGTAGCACGCGACTTCTATTCAGCCTCATAGTCTTCAATCGTCCATTAAGCAAATGACCTTTTCGTCTACGATAAGCGTGTAGTCCAAGTAAGTCCAAGGTCTTGATTGAAACTTTTTTAAGGGAGCTTCTCTTCACAGACATCTGAATTGCCTACAACTTTTACTTCCGGACGGGGTTTCTTGCGATTCTCGCCTTCACTGCCTTTATTAGAGCTGGGGTCCGAACGGTGCGTGGTCTTCCAGACCTCTTGCGGTCATCAAAGCTCAGGGTACCATTGTACCTATTAATGGTACGATAAACGAATTGTTTGTTGATTTTCAGATTTTGAAGCAACTTCTAAATCACGTTTGGCGGATGCCCGCATTTGTGCAACGCAATTACAGCGACACGATTTTCTTTTAGACCCCAATCCATTATAAATACGACGAGATAAGTGTTGTGTGTGCTATAAAATTATAACTGACAACCCGCCATATTATGTCATTTTATATTTTTTCGGTAGCATTTGTTTTAACGCAAGACAAGAGTTTGCAAATCGAGTAACAGAACTTAGTAACCAACTAGGTACATCCCTATTCTGTACACATTGTATTTTCTATTTTCATTTAGTGCCATAAATCGTTTTAATACATAAATAGATACATACATGACTAGTTCTTCCTAAAAATTTGATTCTTGTGACACACTTTATTCTTGCCGACTGTACTTGTACCACTGATGACAAACTCACTATTAAAAGATGACTCCAACAAGGGTGCGTAACGATCGATATAAAAATATTTTGTATAATATCAGTCGATATAACGCTCATTTGATATAAGTATTGAATCATATAACAACATTTAATATATTTAAATATGATATAATTATCATTTTATATAACGATCATTTGAACTAAAAATATTTTATATAACATACATTAAGTATAATGCATATTTATTATAATCAACTTATGATATAAAGTTCATTTCATATAAAGTATAGTTGGTATAAAAAAATACTGTCTATACTAACCCGTGTCCAACCACAAGGGTCGGTTTATTAGTTACCTATTGTGACCCTACAGAGCGGTAACTCCTAGGTCTCAACTAATATATAGGTTAGGTTAGGTTAGAATTGTGTCAAGGCGCGAAGCGCCATAAATACGCGGAATAGGAGCTCCGCAAAGCGGAGCTCCGTCGACTTTGCCTTACAATTATTTTAAATATGTGGCAATAAAAAATAATTTACCACATGATAGTTATACAATATGATTTTTATACAATATGATGATTATACCAATTGATGTTTATAATAAATAAATGATATACCAAATGATAATTATAATAAATAAAAATAGATATTTTGATAATATACCAATCGTTTATTATATAAAATGAGTGATTATATCCTTTAAAATAATATCAAATGTTATTATATCAAATGAAATTATATGAATTATTTTTATACCGATCATTACACACCCCTCCAACAAGTCCAAACTCTATGGACCTAATATAATCCGTTGAGGAGCTCTCTTATGGCCACCTTCCGTCTCGATCATCATACCAGCTCGATGGTACCATATTATTGTATAGTCATCGGAATCACGTTAGCATGCAAATTTTCAAATCTATCCGACAACGAAAAGTACGTTAAAATCGTCTTTTAAGATTTTTTTAATCAGTCAATCAAGACCGTAAATATTGCGACAACGATGACCTTGCCTAGGTACCTACTCAAAATTATTTTGTATACCTAATATGAAACTAAGATAATACGCTTAGTATTTGAAATTGAAATAGTATTTATTTTGTTAAGTGGCATACCTATTACCTAGTAAGTATGTAGGTAGGAACGCGTTACAATCACAGAACTATATCGAGATAGATAGAAGGAAAGAGTTCGTCGTTTTATATGAGAACCGAGCGTGTAACATTTTGCGTAGGCACTTTGACGTCACGCGAGTCTTTTAGTGATGTGTACAACATACACAAAATCGTTTCTAATCTGTGGTGTCATCGATCGCAAGTCGCAACGGAAGAGCGTCAGCAATGCCACTAGGGAAAGTATTTTATTTACTTTTCGACGGTTTTTTTCCTTCAAGCGTTAAATTTGTTTGTCTTTTTCTTTTATCATTTGCCTTGCGTTATTCAATTGGTTCATAATTTTTTTCTTCTTTGGTGTATGAATTAAAGTTTCGTCTGATGTGGATGGTTCATTAATATTCTGTAAGTGTAATTTATGTTGAAATATAATAATGCAAAACTACTAATTACACAAATTTTAAAACAAATTAGTATGTCATCATTTTATAGTAAAATCACTTTTTCCAGCTTTCTTTTCCTTGGCGTGGTCTTGATAGAGTCCTTCTCTGAAGAAGGTGATCCTTTTATCTGTAGCATAAAAAATACTATGTCTATAGCATAAAGCGCGCGTGAGCGCACGCACACACACACACACGCACACGCACACACACACGCACGCACGCACGCACGCACGCACGCACGCACACACACTCATTGTGACGTATAAATGTAGGTACCTTTTCATTATTTGACATTATCACTACATCTACATATAGTCGGATAAGCTGTACTGATTATTCGCCGGTACTTTGATTGGCCAGTAGGTAAAGGTATCTTTGTGAAAATGTACAGAACAAATCCGGCTGTGTTTTGCAGGAAACCAGTTTTATCGACCCGTTGCTTCTATCCATCTATTTTTTATAATAGGATCTTTTGGAAAACTAAAGTGAAAGTTTGAAGTAGTAGTCAAAATGAAATCCTTTTGGCAAAAATATTTCATTTTGACTACTACTTCATCTCACGGCTACATAATAGTAAAAAAAACATTTTTGGGACAAGTTTTTGCTGCCGACTGTACTTTTTTTGCAAAATCTTTATCTGCTTATCGAGACAAAACTATTGAGTCCTAACACGGTGGGTCTACGTTAAGAATAGCGGAGATCCTGTCGCCACCTTCCATCATCAGATCATCTCTTAGATACCATAATATTGCATTGTCATTGAGTTTACATATATGCTCCAAATTTCAGCCCATTCCGTTAACGGGAAGTGGGTCAAATTTAATTTGCAAGATTTGACCCATACATACATACATACTTACATACGCATATACATACATTGCAAGTGAAATAAACGCTTGTAAAAATAATTATCATTTTTTCTGTTTTCAAAATTTATTTTAATCGACTAAGAAATCGGCATTGAAAATCGCCAACAACACTATATCTTACTTTTGACAGAAAAATGAGAAATCAACCTTGAACGCGTCTCGACAGTTTGGATTGGTTTATTTTCTTTGCTGGTTTTCAATGCATGCCAAGTCTGGCGCGTCAAATTAAAGCCGCAATGGAAAAGTAGCAGTAGACACGGACTCGCCCGTTACTGTTTATATGAAATTAATACTATGCAACAAAATAAATTGTTTTATAAATAATAACGGATATTTTAGGGAAAAGAGTACTTACCTATGAAAAGAAATATCTTGATTCACAGCTCCTACTTTTTTGGTGGTGTTTAAACAGTTTATTATCGAGCAACAGGGCATTTTGTTTTTATATTCGAACGTCACACACGGAAAGCGGTCGAGAGCGGACTGAGCATCGCGGCGAGCAATGCAGTCCTAAGAACCTCTTTTCGGCACGCGAGGTACATACACTCTTTCCTTCTATCTCGATATAGTTCTGTGGTTACAATCCACGGCAAACTGTTGAGTAGGTAGTTGTAATACCTATCTAATTCGTTTCCATATTCGACTTACATGGTTGATTTGTCCGTGACTTAGCGAATCATCGACACCAGAAGATAGCTTGTTGTCATCAATGTCATCATCTATAACGAAAACTTTTTTGTTTAGGTATGTTGGGGTCAATTCCCCGCGCGATTTGCCGTAGGTACTTAATTAAAATGCAAATTCGTTGTCTTAAATGACATTGTCTAAAATAGTTCGCCTTATTCAGCGAGATTTTAGTAACATTAACATTAGGAAAACCTTTAATATTGTTCTAGTGATTACCTAACCTATCAATTTTAAAATAATTAATAGAAACAGTCATTTCGACTTACCTTTATTCGAACCGTTCCCAAGCACCAGGCTTAAAAGTTTTTTGTTCGGGAATTCATTCTTCCACGCTCGTCATCACTGTTATTTCGTAAATATTATATGCGTGCACGCAATCGACGTCGACACTTCCAAACACGTCAGACGCGAATAAGCGGTGAGGGCCTCACTAAGGAGCACAGCCTGAAGCGCGTACGCGCACGTTAAGCGGTTTTGGCTGAATCAGATTCTACCGTCGAAAGAAAAAACGATGCAAGCAAAACATGTTATAATATATTTTAGATGTTTTTGCTGATTTATATTCTTACCTGCTGAGTAATTACGAAGTGGAAAAACATATTATCGATTGGTTTGAATGTTTTTGTAGATGGCAAAATGAACGTTTATATATTATGGTTAACACCAAAAAACTACTACACATGTTTAGTATCTTATTGAAGTAACTAAATTGTATTTTTATTAAAACATGAAACCTGCTAATACCGCTTTAATGAGGACAAATTGTTTTTCTTCTTAAAAATTTAAAAATATCGATTATAACAGCCATTTAGTAGCTTTTGCTTGTTCAATATTAAAAAAATCGCCGTTAAACTACTTTAAGCTAGAGGCTAACTCAAGAACGGAGCATCATATTAAAAAATGGGTTTTGACAACACGTAGACATCGGAAAGTACTTTCTAACGGTATTCGTAACTTGGTTTTGCCTAAAAGGTACTTTAGTCGGTTCTAGAAGTAAGGGGACGATATGTTCTTTCATTTAAGTTTTTTTCTGATTTTTTTGTACTTGTAGTTTTGGCTGTAGGTGGGGGGATATTTGACTCTAACAAAAATTAGCGCTTTAAAGCTTCATATTTCATAAACGGTTTACTTAATCTAAAAGCTATCTGCACAAACCCGTAATATTGTTGAATGACCTAACCAACGACACCCCTTACTATAGGATAAACCAGAAAAAAATACATCCCCACGTTATGCGTAAGGGAGGTGCCTAGACAACATTTTTTTCATTTTTTACATTTTGTACTAAGCTTTTAATACTAAGGGTCTCTAGCTAAGCTAGGCTGTGGACGGACGGACGGACGGACATGGCGAAACTGTAAGGGTTACTATTTTGACTACGGAACCCTAAGAACCGGCCAAGTGTAACTCTGAATCGCGCACCTAGGGTTCTGTACCATTATCAACAGATACAGCCACGGTGTCTGTATTAAGGTCGAGCAAATAACGGCAAAAAAATCACGTTAGTAAGATGAAGGAAGGAAGCCCCTCAAACATTTATTTAATTTTTTTTAATTTAAATATACAATTCAATATTCTGTGAATATTTCAAGCGTCTACCTGTTGCCGTTATTAAAATCGAGCAAAATACGACAAAAAAATCACGTTTGTCGTATGGGAGCTCCCCTTAAATATTTATTGTATTTTAATTTAATTTATAAAAAAAGTGAATATTCAATTCAATATTCTGTGAATATTTCAAGTGTCTACCTGTTGCTGTTATTAATATCGAGCAAAAAAATTACGTTTGTTTTATGGGAGCCCTTAAATATTATTTTTATTCTGTTTTTAGTACTTGAAGTTGTAGCAGCAACAGAAATACATTATCTGTCAAAATTTCTACGGTCTAGCTTCTTGGTTCATGACGTACAGCCCGGCGACAGACGGACAGACGGACGGACAGCGGAGTCTTAGTAATAGGGTTCCCGTTTTACCATTTGGGTACGGAACCCTAATAAGAAATACCTTTGCTTGACATGTAAAGGGGGCACGGAAAAAAACCAACATTTTATTAAACTACTTTGTCTTTGATGGCGTCATTTAAATTTAAAACCATGCCAAATTAAATTGTGGACAGACGGACAGACGGACATGGCAAAATTATAAGGGTTTCTTTTTAAGTAAGGAACCCTAAAAAGGTTTAAATTTTTTGCCACCTATAGCATTTTAAGCCCTAATTTGGCAGCTTTCCATACAGTATGTTCTCTCTCAAGCATAACAAATATACTGACAGACGCCACAGAGAGTGACAGCGATAAACGGTCGAGCGTTCTTAATACGCTGGCTTCACTGTAATCTGTTAGGTAAGTATGTAAGAAGACCGACGATAACGCCCAATATGCATTCAGTGGCTTATACATGGTTTGATTGTTAACAAGCGAACCTTGATTTTTTATTATAATTTTTAGGGTTCCATACCTCAAAAGGAAAAAAACGGAACCCTTATAGGATCCCTTTGTTGTCCGTCTGTCCATCCGGCCGTCGGTATGCCTGTCAAGATCCTTTATCTCGGAAACGCGTGGAGGTATCGAGTTGAAATTAAAACCATATACTCAAGTTTACAGTCTCTTTACGCTGTAAAAAAATCAAACTTCTAAGTTACCATAAAAAAAAGATTCAGCCGTTTATGCCGCAAAAACTGTATATTTCGGCACTCTCGAGGGACTCAAATTTATAGCGTACATAGACTTAGAATAATCAAATTTGTCAAGAAGGAATGTCTTACAGCACAAGTAAAGAGATAAATCCGAATATCCTTCATTTGCTGCTCCATAACAAACAATTGAAAACTTATTTTCATTTAAACAAATCGCAACCTATGTCGATGTATGGAGACAACGGTTTTTCAACGGCAAAGTCGAGTTTGTCCCTCAATACTATTTTAAATCCTTATAAGTTTGTACGGAACCCTCGTTGCGCGAATCCGACTCGCACTTGACCGGCTTTTTATTTGTAAGTCTTCGTAGACAAGGTAAAAAAGATGAAGGTTTGAGGTTAGTTCTTGGAGCGCCAGGATCCAGTGACAGTAGAGTGGTAACATAGATAGACAAAGGCTCGCAGTGGGAGCGATGTGTCGCAAATTAAAAAAATGTCTAGGCCCATAACTCTCCCCCTCGTCCCATTGTCCCCTCGGACATTGTTCCGCCTCCGCCGTCTCCCGGCCGCCCGCGCGCGCCCGCGCCCGCCCGCGCCCCGCTCTCGTGGAAACGCGGACGTGTTAATGTTTGTTGTTCGCGGCGGCGTTTTGTTTGTTTGACTTATGCGATGCTCCCAGCCACATCATGGCTTCACAGCGCATAAAATACGTATTTTTATTAAAAAAAACTCTTATGAATGAATAAAGTAATGGTTTAAAGCTGCTGCCCGGCATCAAGCGAAGGGGAACTGATCGCTGCGCGGTGCAGCTATTGTAAGTACAGAGTTCCTCTGTCCTGTGTCACAGATGCAATCGGAGGGCTTGAGAGTTACGTGTGTATTATTTATTTCCAAAAATAATACACCGACTCTTTTCAATAGATGTTTTTAGCTGTCGTAACCTTATGTAATTTTCCCGCAAGTTCGAAGAAGCCTACAAGTAAAAAGACCTGCAAAAACCCTACACGTATGATGCAAAATAGCATAAAAAATTTTAAATTGTACAAATTACAATATGTAAATTTTAAAACAGGAGAGTCGATGACTTTCACTCTTCTACATACAAATTAATGCTAATACCCGCGACACGAATTTTACACCGCGACCTACTTACTCTCGCTTAATATTTTACAACTTTTAAATTGAGAGCAAAGAAAGTTAAGGGTATAAAAGCCCCCTGTACACACGTAAGGCGAGCTATTAATGGAACCTCCGGCCCGGTTCCCACGGCCTCTGCGGCGCTACGCCGCTACGAGCTGCGCCCTGGTGCTACGCGCTACGAGGCTCACGACTCAATCATCGCCTCGCCACGTTGGCATGCCTCTATTATGTTATGAGCACTAAAGTGGATCTAAGGGGGGGGGGGCGGGGTTGGACTGATAAAATGCAAATACAAAGCGCCGCGGTCGCATACATCACGAGTCACGATCGGCTCGTTGTTTCGCTTCACAAAACCAATTTTATCGCACCCTCGTCACTGTAATTTGATAGAAGCACAGCCGAATTATAAGGATAAATCTAATGTATTTATAGTCTTGCTACATTAAAGTCTGATAATTCTGACAGACGCAGCAGCCATTATCGCAAATGAGGGAATCGGAGCAGATAACACATCTGGAATTTTTCCGAATATCACTCTACGCTTCTCTTTCGGTATAGAGCATCTAGAAAGAGATGTACTGAATGATGAACAAATCGCGAGAAAGTAGCGTTAAGCCTGCGTTATAAATGAGCCCGATACAGGCACGTTCGGCAAACAGCGGCGTAACTCGATATAAAACACAAAGTCACGAAATGCCCTGATATCAATAATGCAGGAATATCTCTCCCAGAAATGATGTCTTTAACTTCAAAGGTTTTCGTCTGCACAACCGAGATGTAACTTTAACTCAATAGAATATGGTCTCGTTTTGTTTGGCAAGGTGTTTGTTTTAAAATTCAGGAGAATGTAGGTCTCAGGAGGCTCGCGCGTCTCGGGCGATGCCCCCCCCTCGCTATATACTACTCGGAGAGGTTTTAATCTAAGGACATGTAGACACACTCTACAGAGAATAGCCTGAGGGAATGTCACTTCACTGTCTAATGGGGACGCTTAGGTTAGGTATTCCTGTGGTAATGAGAAGGTCCCGGTCCTGTTTGACATCGTGTTTTGTTAACTGGTACCATTGTTGTTTAGAACTTATGTTTACTTACATATATATTAAACTTTTATTCATTATCTTCTTTAAGCAATTACTATTACTTTGATACTCGTGATAATTATGTCGTAACATTTAACACCCTGTAAAAGGAGTTGAAAATAAAAGGGTATTTTCACTTCACTGTACGAACGCTGATGCATTTCGGGAATGCAGCGCGCTCGCTCACGCCGCACGATGCACTCGATCCGCTTCCACGCTGATGCGCCCGATCCGTCTACCTTCTTGGGATCTCGGTTTAATAGAACCGGCGAAAAGGATTGCGATGACAGGACTGCTAGATGGCTGCGGCTTTTATACAGACCGCTCTTTGGCAACATTTATACGCATACGTCGCGTCACACGAAGCTGCTTTCGTGGCATGGTAGGTGTAAATTAATGAGAGTATGTTTATTATGTACTATTTAATATTATATAAAATGTGAAACGTAACAGGTCAGTGAGTATAATTATCATTTAATTATTTATCGCGTTTTGATGTTACATACTTCTAAGTATAATTGTATATTATTGTAAA
Organism: Acleris holmiana; assembly: GCA_949316455.1. NCBI lineage: Eukaryota > Metazoa > Arthropoda > Insecta > Lepidoptera > Tortricidae > Acleris > Acleris holmiana. The sequence continues at coordinate 177,640 of OX438779.1, forward strand.
AAAAAATACCTTCTGCAGGAGTTTCTTGCTTCGCCCTGCCCTGGTAGATTCACTCCATGTTACCGACATGAGAAAGAACCCTCATGTGGCCAATTTACTAAACAAATTAATTTAGTTTGAAGTTTTATTAAAAACTGGATAATTGCAAGTTAAACTGACGTGTAGGTGGTTCCGTAAGTTTTGAGCAATTTCCCATGTTAACGTAGGTGCCATAGACTTCTTATAGGTTTTCCTGCAATCTATAAGTAAAGAACAATTTTCTAAAGTTTTTTCAAAGTTATAGGCTTAGTAGCTTCGGAGATAAGGGGGGGGTATGGTCAATTTTCATTTATTTTCTTTATTTTTAATTTGAAATAGAAATATGTTCGAGACCGTATCAAAAGCCCTCTCATTAAATATATCACATGGTACTTACAGTTTGCAAAAGGGTTCCGTTTTTTCATTCGGACGTAAGGAACCCTAAAATGGATGGTTGGAATCGCATAGATCTTACTTAAATACATATAAAGCACGTCAGCCAAAGATGAGTCTAAAGGTGATTAAGTGACAGGTTGTTCTCACACGAGTGCGGTGCGTGTCCGCGGCGGCTCTGCACGAGGAGGCCGTTTACGTTGACGAGGGTTGTCTTAGCGCGCGCGAGTTCGTTTACTTAATGTTCAGTAGTTAGGCAGTCACCGCAACCGCAAGATGGAGCGAACAACAAACATGTACAACTGAGCCTGGCCTGGTAAAATAAACAAATTACTAATAGTACTATACTATACGGGACAATTCGTACAAAGACTTGTACGGATCGTCACAGAATTCACTTTAAAAACAAATATAAGTAAGCCCCTTTATAACGTACGTCGCACATACTGAACTAATACGTCACATAATTTTTCCATGTTTGTATTCGCTACATTTTCAATTCTCTTACCTTCTTTATTTATTGCTTACATCTTTACGTCGCGTCCGGCAATAAATGACGTCCGTCATGAATGTATAATTATGGGCGATCGGGAAAACGACCGCGGGCGGGAGGGCGGCGCTGCGGCGACCCTTTCCAGGAGTTCCGCGGTTGCCGCGGTCTCACGGAAAATACACATATTTTGAAATCCTTTTATTTCGCAAAAGTTTAACCGAAGCAAGTTCAGTGGCTTCGAGTTTGTTTCATACAAAGCATTAAATTTATTGATTTAAATCATGTCGAAGTTTGCAACTCTGCCAGTAAAGAAGGTTTAATGTTGGAGTTTGAATTGATCTAGTGTGTTCAGCAGAACAAGGTGTATGCCGCGTCCGGCCGGCTCGCGGGGGATCTCATTATGCGGGGACTCTAATGTGCCCGCGACCGCTGCACATTGTTTTAAATTATGCAATTCAAATATGCCCTATTGTTTATGCATCCCACCTTTAATCCGGCGAGGCCCCAGCGCAGCCGGCGCGGCCCGCGGCACCTACATGCTCCACATATTTATGAGAGGGCCCGTGTTTAGAACATTAGAGCAAACGCATTCACCGTTTTGTTTATCTTCTCTTGTCAGAAAGAGTTCAAAAAACGAGCTCTTTGAAAATATTTTATTTAGGATTAGTTTAAAGTGTTTTGCAATATACTCGTATATCTATGTCCCTGTTTTAGTTCGAGCTTGGTCTATAATTAATCGAATGTAAGTTTCAAAAGTCTTTGCATCATAGGCAGTAGTCGTATTAACTGTTAGGTTAGGATATAAATTTAATAAAAAATAGGCATTGTGAGGCGCAAGTCACCCTCCTCCCTGCAATTTGTAAGTTACCACGTAAAATAGAATATGGTGCGGCAAGCGAACTGGATCATCCGATCAGCACGAGCTGCTGCTGCTGCTGCTGGCCACGCAGGCAGTAATCAGGAGTTGCCATCACCAGTCCGTCTCAACCGCGCAGGTTACAAACTGGGAGCAGTGCCCCCTGTCCAATCCGATTAATGGAGACAACGGAGAGCACAACTCGCCTACAGCTACAGTATTACACCTTCACAGCCTTTTGTGTCGCGCCGGGGCCGCGGGCACGGTGTAGGGCCGGAATCGGATGACGTAATTAAAAGAGTGCGAGTCGAGTTAGCTTTTCGTGTCCATTAATTATGGACGGAGCCTTTATCCGATGTCAAATAGCCCCCTACTTCCCCCACTCGACGCCGCGGCAGATCAAAGGCGAAGGGTGATCGGGCTTGGATCGTTTAATGCGCAGCTTTAGCCCTTTCAACTTTTAAGCCCTATGATAATAATAAATAAGGATATTATACGACGCGCAGAAGGTTGACTGCATACCTAAAAGCGGCCACAACAGTCTGCTCTAAAAAGCAGTTAAAATATTACCCCCACATTTCGAACGATATTAAACTGTGAAAAACATATGTTGGCCGTAGTTGTGAAAATGTAATGAATTTTTTTTAGGTAATGTATCATTACAGGGTTTTCATTTCATCAAAAGGCTTTTCCCGCCGCATGAGTTAAGTCGAATCTTACCTAACTTACATTATTAATATTTAACATATTCTGAAAATACCATAATTATGATTACAGCAGAAAATAGTGTTCGATGAAACGAAATTCGATGAATATTTATTATTACTAAATTATTTTACATATTTAACGGCTATTATTAGCTAAATTTTTTAATGAAGTTATGTTTATGACACAATACATGTCGCTGCTTTTATGCAATAGTGCCACAAATCAAAATGAGTCATTGTTGCATTTTAATTCGGAACGCAATTTACTTAAAGTTTTAAATCAAATTGTATTTTTTTGTAGCACTATTGCATAAAAGCAGCGATGTAATAACTGACATGATGTAATTTTGGCCGCCACGTACACTGATAAATATCATTTCTATTTAAATATACCTACCTCGTTTTACGAGGTGTGGGAGACGTATACGAATAACGTAAAAAGCTGGTTTATTTCACGCTTAAAGGCAATAGCATTAACAAGCACTAGAGGCGCACTACCTGCGTAGTAGTAGCCGGAAGAATCCCGCGGAGAATAGAATAGATACCACGTCTACTACAAATCAACTCCAAGCGCTCCAACGCCCGATACAATACAGTTTTAAGTGTATTCAGCCAATGAGGGAGTGTGGCCCCACGGGCCGCGAGTCTTTGAGGTTGTATCACATTAAATTTACAACTAGTGCGTCCTTAGCCGGCGGGCCCACGTTCTGTAAGTGTTTAGTTTAGTTGCTGGTCAACAATGACCTACACATAACTCTGCTTTGCGTGCCTTCAAGGGCCTACTTTATAGTTAACCGATGAATCCATCGACAAATTGAAAAGTGAACGGTTTGAGGGATAAAGCCCCTGCGCTGTGATCGAGCGGGCGGCTGACGTTAGAGAACACACGTGTCGTTGCATATAACAGGAGCCGCTAATTGACTGCAAACTGCGTGTGGTGAGTCGAGTGTAAATTAATGCTTTGCGGGTCGATTTTCAGGAAAGTTGAAAAATTCATGTAAAGAAAAGAAAAAAAATACAATTCTAATTATCAGTTTTATTTTACCGTTCGCCCTGCTTTATCTAGCACTCGCTTGTCAAAAATCAATGCTGCGCAATGCATCATTCATCACCATCAAGTGAGGGGCTGGCTGAGCTTGGCTAACTAACGTTTTGCTGCCAATCAGCCGTTAATTAGCCGCTGACTGCGTATTGTACTGCAGGTTCGAAGTTCAATGCGAATGGGAGGTAAAATGCAGATAATTAAAAGCGAGCGGTTAGACCCTCGATTCAGCCGCAGGTTGATTAGGAGACACGACCGCCCCCGGCCCAGTCACCACCCTACTCGGAAACTAAACAGGCTTCCCTGGCTTGCCGGTTGTAGAGAAGTGCATAACACGTAAATCATTTTAAATAAAAACATATTATATCAGGTGTTGCCTGTAATAGGAGCAATAAATTGAGAGATCGTTTCCACACCACAAACGTAACAACATTTATTCTACAACTTTTGAAAATGACTTATTGTTAACTAAATATTAATAAAATTTGGTGTTTCAAGCAAGCAATGTATTGCGAAAACTACGAAATTTGTAGGCTGACAGTAGATGTCAACTAGACTATTGGATGGAGTACATTGAAAATGCTATTTAGTTTGTTCGAAAAAATCCCAAATAATAAATAACATATTTTTATAAAGTTGTAGAACAAATGTTGCTACGTTTATAGAGTAGAAACGATCCCTCAATTTATTGCTCCTATTACAGGCCACACCCGGTATAGTCTACGCAGCAAAACATTCCTGCTTCTGACTCGTCATCGTGTTAACAACGTTATTTTTTACTTGAAAGTAATGGCGGCCGAATTGTAAACAGAAAAGTTGTAGAAAAAAACCAATGTCTATTGAATACGATAAAAAAAATATTAATGACCATTACGCGGGTAAAAGGTTTGTCTAGCTGGCTTGAAAACAATGTAAAATATGATTATGAGAAATGTTTGAAACGTTTTTTTTTGTAAAACGCTATCCCTGCTAGAACCGACCTCAACAACATCATTCCATTATGTCTGCATAATATAAGTTTACTTTTGTAGGTTGTTTCGAATAGAAACTACGTTTTACCTAGAAGCGGGCTAACTCGAGCGCATCAGCAACATTAAGTATTATGCCCGCTCATTAAGGCACGTGGACAAGCGGCCACTGGTCTGAATCGGATTATTTTTACTGCATGCTCGACATAATCGTTCGTCCCCAGAAGACGTCCGGGAAATATTCGCTGAAATAACAAAACACTCGATAATTCGCGACGACAGGGATTAAATAGCGGATTCGTTTGATTTATTTCCGCTCCATATTCCCGCGAGCTGTTTGGTGATTAGCGGCAAAGTAAATGAAATTTTATTCTCTGTCGCTTTAACATCATTAAAACTGTCAAAGCAAGTTGCTAAATTAATAAAGAACAAAGTACTAAAATTATCATCTATTAGCTCTCGCGGCAGGCTCCAGTATTCAATCTGTGTCATTCAACGTCAAAGACAAGTATAGTCACCAGCAATAATATATTATCCAACATTGTCAGCTCAAAATTCATAACATTTATTTGACAAAAACACACTGCAATACAACAAACATATAAAGTAAAAACATGATCAGATTAGTGTGAATTTAATTTAGAAAAAATTATGTGACACGTCTTTATTACTGGAAGCGTAAGTGCGTGTCAGATATTTTTAAGCGCCATGATGAATACATCAATGATGGTGACTGCACATACCTATAGGGCCTCTATCCTACTGCGTCAAAACGATATTGCGTTTGATATGTTTCCGTAATGTTTTAACTCGGTCGCCACTACTGTCTAGTAAATAAGAGTTATCAAAACGTTGACGATACGGAAACAGCAGTGTTCGCATTGTTGTGTTCCGGTTTGGGGATAAGACAGCCGGTGAAATTTATTTATTTATTTATTTATTTATTTATTTATTTATTAATCCATGGAAAACCAACAGCTTTACAAAAGAAATTAGAAACTAGAGTAACAAAACATAGCCAATTACAGGTTCTCACATATAGCAATTAAGTAATATGAAAAAGAATAAGCCTAAGTTAAACGTTTAAACAGTGAGAGAGAGGAAAATATAAATAATTAATAACAACTACTACCTACAGGCCACCAAATTTTACTGTACGCAATAACTATGCCAACCAGCACCTGCACGCACACCCGAAAAATTTATCATATATGAAGATTGTTCACAAAATATTGAATTAATTTATTCTTTATAGAATTAATACTACTTGCAAAAATGTCAAAATCAATACTCCTTAACACACTATTCAAACTCCGACCAGCTCTGCACAAAAAACTATTTTTCCTATAATTAGTAGAAGCTAGGGAAACCGAAATAGGACGAAAATACCGCACACTCCTAGTGGGAATATTAAAAGAAACTCTGCCCAATAAATCAGGACAATCCACATTGCCGTTAACTATATTCAATAGATACACTATATCGGCAACCCCTCGGCGCTTTACAAGCGGTAAAAGATGGTGGTGCTTACACAATTTAAAGTAATCAGCGGAACTATACTTACATTTTAATTTATAGCATAGAAATTTGAGAAATTTTGCCTGCAAACGTTCGATCCTATCTATATAAACTTGATATTGGGGATTCCAGATCTGAGATGCATATTCCAACCTGCTCCTCACGTAAGCACAATATAGGACTTTCACGGTCTTAGGATGTGAAAAACAAGCTGAACTACGCATAATAAAACCAAGAGACTTAGCAGCTTTAGACACGATCTCGTTAATATGACCATTAAAAACAAGTTTAGAATCATGAACAACCCCCAAATCACGCATGCTCGATACTTTTTGAAGAATGCTACCTTTGCTTTTTGAAATTACTAGCATAGAAGCATTCCATCTTAGTCCTTAGGGTTGGCAACGCATTTGCAGTCTTATAATTGCAGTCTTGTGAATGCAAATGTCTATGGGTCCCAGTTTCCACTTAACCTGTGCCCTGTGTGCTCGTTTGCTTTCCCAATGCCATAAAAAAAACACGTTTAAGGCAATATCGTTTTTACCGTGTAGAATGTCAGCCCTCTACCTATCAGCCATTATCCTTGTCCTTGAGACGCAAAACAAAGGAAATATATGCTTTAAAAGTATTATATCCCTAATAGGTCTAAACAAGAGATGGATTGAATATTGTAACACGCCGTTAGTATACCATGTAGATCTGCCACTTCGCCGCGCCGGTGGGAAGTGACGCGTAAACTTTTTTACGGTGAAGTTATCAAGTGTAAAGCAATATCATTTCAAAACCTAACTGAATTGAAACAAAGGGGGAGCCTTCCGTTGCAAGTATGAAAGATTGCTTAACTTTGTTCAGAAGTAGATGTCACGTAACAAATATAAATTGAGCGACATTCTGTCGTAGGAATGTATCGTTGAATCTTCCGTAATTCCGTATTCACTCAGCCAATACGCCGACCCCTTAGTTATTATAACGTTTTTTTCGCGAAATACCTTCTTTTAGGGTTCCGTAGTCAAACTAGGAACCCTTATAGTTTCGCCATGTCCGTCCGTCCGTCCGGAAAAGTATGACTACCAAGTACACATCATTGGTTCTTGATATACATGCTATTAAAGTGTATACGGGTGTCGCCTGTTATAGGAGCAATAAATTGAGGGATCGTTACCACACCACAAACGTAACAACATTTATTCTACAATTTTAGAATTGTTAACCAAATATTAATGAATTTAGATTTTCCAAGCAAGCAATGTATTGCGAAAACTACGAAGTTTGTAGGCTGACAGTAGATGTCAACTAGACTATTGGATGGAGTACATTGAAAATGCTATTAAGTTTGTTCGAAAAAATCCCAAATATTAAATTACATAATTTTTTAAAGTTGTAGAACAAATGTTGCTACGTTTATAGAGTAATTCCCTCAATTTATTGCTCCTATTACAGGCCACACCCGGTATACCTACTAAAATCATCTAAGACGGTACCGATTGACTTTAAATAGAAAATTACTTATTACTTGTTGATTTTTATGTTTGTAGTGCTAGACGGCTTCGGAACCCTACACTGAGCATGGCCCCACATACTCTTGCCCGATTTTTAATGATAAATTTAACTTAGTGATCATAAAGTAATGAGTGCGCGGTATTTTCCTTCCCGGCGTCTGAGCCGTCGTACCTGGGGTTCCCCGGCGGGTGCTTGCTGCCGGAGTAATGAGACTTAACAAAGTAAAACTACTTCTAGTGTCACCAGCAAATCAACAGCACACCCACGCCACGCCATACCCAAATCCGTATACAACTCTGAGCTGCATGATTCATCAGTTGCATCTCAATCTTTTTTTTCTCCTTTAATATGTATTTAGAAAAGTTGTTTATTTATATAAATAGAAGGCCAACAATACACCCGCGGAATACAATAAAAATAACCACAATGTCAGTGAAAAAGAAACGCCTACATGCAGCCTACAGGTTGCTGGAGAGCACGTCTGTTAGATTAGGCCTTGTTTCTCAATATCCAGATAAATACTATCAGTCAGTTTATAATTGTATAACAGGAGGGCAACCACAAGTTGTCCGCGACATGTTTGTCGCTTGGATCTCCCTTTCTATCTTGTCTGTAACGATAGAGACGCACTGAGGGATAAGCGAGAAAATACAACTTGTGCTAGCCGTACAGAGCTACAGTTAATCTGTCAGATAGTACCACTTGGAGATTGTGAAACCGGTTCTTAATGTATATAGATGGCAAATTAAATTGTAAAATATTTAACAAATAACTCGAGCTCTGATTGGGCTACTTGCTGCATTGGAAGCGATGGGGCTAAATTGCTGGTCCGTCCATTTAGATAAAGCTTCGCAGCCGCGAACAACAGCCCAGGCGGCTCTTAAATTCCGTCCGCTGCACTGCAAGGCGATAAACTGGGAGCTCCGCAGCTAAAAATAAACTCGGGCGGCGGCGTCTTTAAAACGAAATAACGGAGGACATTTCCCCGGGGACTCTTTTGTTTCATGCATTTCTGAACACAGTTAATGTATCTCGTAATGCTCGTAAGGTACTCTTACATGCAGGCAAGGTTTCACTATCTCATTATGATGGTAGACTTTGTCCTTGTCATGCCCCTGGTGGATCTGAGATACAGAAATGGACGAAGCTACATAAATACCATTCGATGTCGATAAGTAATGGTGTGTTACTTGATACAAACGTACGAATGAATATGACAATTCAGATGATTATTTAAAGCAAGCTTTAAAAACCCATCTTCATATTTTAACATCGTCGTCAAAATAGGAGTACCTACATTAATCATGTTATTTTATTTACTTGGGTCATAACATAAACAGCGATACAAGTTATAGAATGCAGTTAAATATGACTATTTTTAAGGGTTCCATACCAAATACAATAGGAACCATTTTAAGATGACTTTGTCTGTCTGTCGTTTTGTGCGTCCGGCGTCAGTCCTTCTGTCCGTCTTTCCGTGTGTCCGTTTGTCTGTCAAGGCTCTTTTTCTAACACGGCTCAAGTTAACCGGCTGAAACTTCAGATTTTTAGGATTTAGTGCTCACAACAATTTAAAAAATCGAAATTTGGAACTTTATTTTTGCAGCAAAAAAACCGAGTAAGTAACCGACAAAAACATTGTATGAACCTATTATGTGATATACTAGTATCAAGTTTAATATGATCTCGCCAAAAACATAAGTGTAAAAATGGGCCAAGTTCTCAATATGCCACGGTAAAAGAAGTTACATCTAAACAGGTGCCAAGTTTATTTGTTGACAATCAAACTAATTTGTAGCCGCTAAATGCAATTTGATCCCTGTCAGTTTTTTTACACAATAAAGAATTACGTTACTGTAATCTGTAAGGTAAGTTATAATAAACTTTTTCGTCGCCAGTGACGGCTATAGCCGTCATGGTTGACAGCGTAAAATAGGCCTACGTTTCTTTTAGGAAGGTTGACTTTAGTTACGGTTTCAAGCCGTCACGAGCCGTAAAAAGGTCAAGAAAACTGAGAAGTTAATGCTCAATGTATTTAGCGGCAATCCATAGGTTTGATTATCATTAATGTAGTGCCAAAATTGGTACTTATGGTGGTTATTTTAGAGGAAAGAACTTGGCCCATTATTTACATTTATATTTTTGTTGGCATATCAGTGCTTTATTGATAGGTAGCCGACCTCAATCTAATAAATATTATTACATTAAACTTCTGTTGAACAATAAACATGATCCCAGCTAGGTGTTTCATATTTGATGTTTGATACATGATGTGTGTGGTTGCCGGGTTAGAATAGTGCATAGAATGTCTCCCGGTGAAGTCGTAAGAGGCGACTAAGGGAATAAGGGCCTGTAGTACTGTTAGGCGATGGGCTTGCAACCTGACACTAATACACTGGTAAACATCTTAGCCTACTGCTAGTGCAAAATGTGTTTACAGAATAACCAACAACTTTAGAGTTGTTGGTTATCTGTAGCTCTGCCTACCCCAATCTGGGAATGAAGACGTGACGTTATGTATGTGTAAAGAAATAAAAAATAAACATTACTTTTTACACCTTTGGAATTTCTGATATTTTCTTTGCGTGTTCTGTAAGACCAGCCGGCGTGGCAGCTCTCCGGGAGGCACCCTTTATGTTTTGATGAGTGAGTCAGTCAGAACCAAATACGCCGTTCTTGGAAGTTAATAAGTTTTATGGGATATCAATGAACCTTGACTTTTCTACTAGGCTTTAGAGTCATAGATTTAAGTATTCTGTAAAAAAACCCGGGCAAGAGCAGGTCAGACCACACTCAGTGCAGGGCTCCGAAGTAGTTAAGTAGGTACTACAAACTCAAAAACCACAAGTATGAACTCCTTTTTTATTTAATAATCGCCATAATCTAATGAGGCGCGAATTTCGTCGTAAAAACATTGTCTGTATTTGTAACGAGGCGAATTCCGGGGAGCGGTGACAACGCGCTAGAACACCCCTTGGCTCGGTAATACCATTTCCTAGTAGAGACTGGAATCACGAAAATAAAACAATGAAGAAATGGAAGCAAGAAAATAGGTAAGTATTACGGAGACTCGCCGCCGAAGCCGACGCTCATCAAATGGAAGATCGAGAGAGGTTAATGTTAATACTCAGAAATAAATACAGAGAAAGCCTTGTCATTCCCGTTTAAGACTATAGAATGAAATATGAGTAATGTTTGAGTAAATTGGAAAGATCTCTGAAAAAGCCGAGCTCATTATGGAGGGCTTGGGGCGCGGACCCGGGCCCTGCCGACTCGCCACATAAATTATATAAATTATACTAATATATTCACAAACAGCAGGGACATTCGACTTTTCCTCGGGCCTCGAGTGTCGAGATGAGGACGCGGTTAACACAAAACGCGGTTTAATAACTTGAACCAGCGCGCCGCGTCTTCGTCCTCCCCCCTCCGCGGCGAGCGCTACTTCTGCGACACGCTGGGAACTTCTTGTGACAAGTTGTCGCAGCTAGGAGGGAGACTTCTCTCACCGTGCCGTCTATATGTAGACATGTACCTAATGTTAATAAATGTATATATTATACTACTCCAACGAACATTTTAAGCACTTCAGCGCATAGCACAGATTAGAAGGTACTTCTTCTTCTTCTTCTTTTTTATTAAATGGCGGTCCACATAGTGATTTCGCCAATGTCAAGTGAATAGAGTAAATCAGTAAACAGAATAAATCAAAAGTAAAAGCCGGGCATTTTTCAATCGGCCATCTTCCCTCCCCGAAGGTTACCGGAATCGATTAGAAGGTATGTGGATAGTGAAATTAATGAACATCAAATGACAAACCTGACAATGACAATGACATTCACAACGACAAAGTTCCGTTATCGAAAACTAAGAACGAACGCATACTTGGTTTTGGTGCGGCCTGGAAAAGGGTTTACTTATATTTTGATTCCTACACTACCATGAAACCATGAAACTATGAAACTATGAAACTATGAAACTATGAAACTATGAAACTATGAAACTATGAAACTATGAAACTATGAAACTATGAAACTATGAAACTATGAAACTATGAAACTATGAAACTATGAAACTATGAAACTATGAAACTATGAAACTATGAAACTATGAAACTATGAAACTATGAAACTATGAAACTATGAAACTATGACTTTTATTTAAGAGTCAATAATTGAGCGACCGTTCATCCTGTTTTTACCCGACTGCCGAAGGAGGAGGGTCATGTTTTTGACCTGTAGGTATATAATGGAAAAGGGTTTTTAGGAAATGCTTTTGATAACACTGGTCTTAATTAACAATTTCCTCTTAATATCCTCAAACAATATTTAAATGGAACAGGCAATTTCATAATAATCACTAAGTATCTATATTCTCCGAATATTGGCTTTTCTTTTACCGATTCGTAATCGGAGAGCTCTCATAAAACCATTTCTCATTTCTAGCCATTATTCCGCTGCCTCAGCTAAGATTCATTCTTAATGAGTAGGAATACTCGTATTTAGCCTACAGAAGCAGTAACATTGTGTTTATTTTGTGGCTCCAGTACGGGGGCGTCGGGGGCGTCTCCATTTATTGCTTCAACTCAATTTCATTACACCTAACATACGAGTACCTACAAGACTTGATGTTGTTGCGAATTAATTTCACCCGCTGTTTGTTTTCCTGTCAAATTCGCCCTGTTTATTGTTGTAGTTAGTTACGCGGCGAAGCGGAGCGCTCGAAACACACATTACTTTTACGCAGTGTCACACGAGTTCCCCGAGCCCTATCTACACGCCGGCCCGCGGCACACACGGCTACGCGTGTTCACTCAGCCCCAGACCATTCACGGGCGTCACTTTTTATTTCCAACGTTTCCAAATGAGAAATTCTTTTTAGCAACTGAAAAGCTTAAATGTATACACACTGGGTATAACAAGCGGGAGCTAACAAATTGGCTTAACGGATTGCAAAACGGCATTGCGCCCTGTAGGCTGCCCTGGCTGCGTTTTACTACTAAATAAATAGGTAGATAAGAATATAGAATATAGATACTACTAGCGACCCGCCAGCGACTTCGCCCGCTACAAATTTTTTTTCTTTAATGTCTGAAAAATGGTTTACTAAGGTTTCGACAAAAATTATTTAGCAAATTCTTAACTCCCCAAACTACGTATCGCATATTTTCATTTCGTCAAATTGTTATTTCCCAGCTCAACGGATCGCACCGATATTATTTCCCAACGAATGATTTGATAAATTATTGTTAGACAAATTGTGTCTGTCCGTTTTAAGGGTCATAAAAAAAAGAACCCTAACCTACCTAGATATCTGAGAGCCGATTCATTTTTAGGGTCATAAAAAAATAACCATAACCTACCTATCTCTAGGAGCAGTTTCGTTTTTAGGGTCATAAAAAAAATAACCCTAACCTACCTATCTCTGGGAGCAGTTTTATTTTTAATTCATTCGACAAGTTCAAGCTCAAGGTTACGCAAAAAAGTACGCAGCTGATATAACTTTCCAAATTATTAATTTAACACATAAAATTTGACAACATGTTATTTGCCTTAGCAAATCATTTGCTACACAATCATTTACCACATAAATTTGACGTAATAAAATTTTGCAATATAAATATGTAGCGAAATAAAAAAAATACGAAATAAAATTATGCCAAGGATTGGTTTGCTAAATAAAACTTCGGCGAAAAGTTGTTTGCTAAATAAAATTTGACGAAAATTAATTTGGCAAAAAGGCAGTTCACCCTGAAAAATAGATAGTAGCCGATTCTCAAACCTACTGAATATGCATATAAAATTTCATAAAAACCGGTCGAGCCGTTTCGGAGGAGTATGCATTGTAACTAACACTGACACGAGAATTTTATATATTAGATAATAATAATAAATAATACACGTGCGTTTGTTGAGCGGGGCATGCGTTGGGCGGTTTACGAGGCCCATTCGCGTCGACGCTGACGCTGCCGCCCGCCGCTCGTTGCGAGCGGGCTGATGTGCGAGCAGTTAAACCCGCCGTTGAACGATCCCGCGCCGCGCCGTACCATCTATCCTTTGTGAAAACAGCTTTTGCGTCAGCGGTTGTAATCCAATGGTCCATAATCGGCTCGGTCGCTACGATCGGTCGGTGCGGCGTTCAAATGTGCCTTAGTTAATATATCTGGTCGTGGAATCATTGACATATGCGAGCAGCGGTACCAAATCTGATACCTGAAATTGCCGTCCACAAACGCACTGCACGCACACGTCCTCACTTTGTTTTGTCAGTAAACTTAACAGAATAGTTTTATCGAACACCGTATAACCGACGTAGGTACATTACATACGACTATTCATAACGATCCTATAAAAAGCACATGATATTAGTCAGCTTCAGCGCAGCATCTCAAGATCACGTAATTACCACCAAAATCAAAACAATATGTAGGTAAGTGGAGGGGGTTATAGGTTCTCGAATGAACAATAACCTAATATACTCAGGCATGTCTGAAATATCAGATATTCTGAAGAATCCTTTGTGTAAAGGTATGGATCCTTTGAATGTTATTATCGTATAGTATAGATAGGTGTCTATCTCACAGGTCTGGGACCGGACCGCGGGCTGCCAGCTCCCATGAATATTTTCCTAAGAATATTGTTATTCAGTCTTTTGTTTGTTTTTTGAAATAAATATCTGATAGCGAAGTAAACGGACGTCTCCCCGGCTGCTGCGGCCCTGTGTGCCGTGTGACGTCGCGCCGGTGGCTAACTTTTAAAAGCCAGCGCCGAGCAGGAGATACTAAAGTTTTCCCTCCTCTCGTGCGAGGAAATTTGATTCAGAACGACACCGGATGCACTTTTACGAAGTGCAAATACTTGTATGTTTGTGCTACCTGTGTGTACAGTCGACTGCAAAGATATGTATCAGCTTTTGGACCTTATCACAACGCAATAATGTGAGAACGTGGACATCTCTTGGTAGTCGAGTGTACTGTACGCAATTCGGAGATCAAGCGGGCTCCGCGGAGGCGGAGTTGTCGGCGTGAGGTGGACACGCTTCCCACGCTCTCACGCGCAAGCGGCGTGACGCGTGACGCCGCCTCATCCTCCTTTACGACCATTTGCCCATAACCCGACACGCACTCACCGTGGTATATACAACCTTCTGACCCATCCAATAAAGCTTTTACTGTAGCTTACAATAAAATGCTTCATATGTAAGCCGCATTGGAATTTGAAAATAAGAGTAGATTACAAAAATACGACGTGATGAAAGGCTAAGAAATAAGAGGTTATATTTATTCGTCGGCGCGATGGATATGTTTTATTAATTAACGGGACCCGACGCTCGCTTCGCTCGTTAATTTGCTTTATTACTTCCTCTTCGCGAAATTTTCATAAATTATTTTCATTTATCTTTGACAGCGAGTCTGATAAACATGAGGATACCTTATGTTACGTTACTCCTCGTGGAGTTTAATATGGAGCACTGTACGTGCCCTCAGCATAATGTACGATCAAGGATTTGAATGTTTATACTCACATCAATCTGGTTAGGATTGCGTCATGCATTAAAATCCCTCGATTGTAGGATAAAAACCATGTCGGACCATGCTCAGTGTATGGCTCCGTAGCTTTTAAGAACTATAAACATAATAAACAACAAGTAATAACAAATTTATATTTAAAGTAATTTGGTGCCGTCTAAGGTGATTTTAGTAGGTATAAACACTTTAATCGCCTGTATCTCAAGAACCAAAGATGTCTACTTAGTCGTGATAGTTTTCTTTTTAAATTCGTTATATATATAAGATTTTTGAGATTTAAGTATTTGTATTTTTGGCTGTAGGAGAGGGACACTTGACTCTAACAAAAATTAGCGCTTTAAAGCTTAATATTACATAAACGGATCCCTTAATCGAAAAATTGATGTATGCAAACCAATAATATTTTTAATAGACCTATCCAACGACAAATAACTGCTTTCTAGTACTAAGAGTCTCTGAGCTAGGCTGCGGACGGACGGACGGACGGACATGGCGAAACTATAAGGGTTCCTAGTTTGACTACGGAACCCTAAAAACGAGACCTACACCCTGTAGCGGGTAGATGCTGTTAGATAGATAAGGAGAGAAAACTGATACCAAAAGAACACCACGCGTGATACTCGTACATCAACCCAGGGATTGCAAAACCGGTTTTATTCAATACCTGTATTTAAATTGTCAAATTATTACCGCTAAAAAAATAATACCTATATTCGAATTAGAGGTATTGTTGTCATTCCGCTTTTGTTTTTATCGCTATGTATACACTATTTACAATATTAAATACCGGTATTCAATACCGCTATTCAATGCACGTGATAAAAAAGACGTCAATTTGACATTATTACTAAAGCATACCAAGTGTAACAGGGTACGTCACGCGATGACATTATTGTGCGTGGCTGGTTAACTAGTGTCTACTAGAACCTGGATAAGTATTGATTGTGTGTATTTTGATTTACATAGGTAGTTAAGTTTGGGCAAGCGGAGGACTTGAATAATACAACCTTCTCGATTGAAGTTCGTTATATTAATAAATCTAATGCTAAGAATACAGTGGGGCGCCTCTCGCAGGAGGTCTGTTCTAGACCTAAGTCAGCGTTCTCGTAGCTCCGGTGTTTATAGATAACACCGTACCAACGGGCGGATGCATAACTCCTCCCTCCTTAAGTTCGGAATCATCTGATGGTGGCACACCTGACAGATGATTGCGACTTTTGCAAACATCAAATACATTTGGTTTATATCTAAGCAGTAAAAATAAAGAAAAACTTAAAATTATGATTATATAAAGAAGCACAGTGCCTAAACTAACACTTTTCACATTCACTATACAGACATTTTCACCAGAAGTTTCACTGATATCACTGTTTGCGAGTGAGTACGATAAAAGCTGTAAATTATTTAAATCTAGTCCTTCCAATTTAATCGGTCTCCTTTCATGGATTTTTATAGGATTTGTTCCTTCAGGGAAATGTATGATAGGTAATTTCTGATAATGTACCTTTTGAATGTCTGAAGGTAGCATTCGAAGGTGATATCCAGAAATTTTTATTTCACATTTATCATCTAGAGTTAAAATGTATGTGCCTTGCAATTGATATCTTATTATCTCGTTGGGACATATTCTAACAAGCTCAGAACTTGATTTTGTATAGAGAAGCCATCGGTTTTTCTGAATTGATTCAACTTTTGGCACATTAATTTCTACAGGAATCTGAATACAGGAAACGTTGGTGGAGTACCTCATCAGATCCGCAATACAGGTATCTGCTACAGGTAAGATGACATCTTCTTCATTGCATAGGAAGGTGAAGTCATCAACCTCCCGGCACGGCTTGGCGAGCGGTTTGGAATTTAGACCTTTCACTATAAGGTAGGGGTATTTAGGTAAAATGAGTAAGGTTTGGTTTGTATGGGTGTTGGTAATAGGAATAGGAACAATTCTATAGTAAAAATAAGTATCAATTCTAATTAATGGAATCTCCATTATAAATGTTATCAAAGCCTTCTTAAAATATGATTTTAGAACAATAATATTCTCAGTCTTAATTAGATTTTCAGAGTTTGACGGATACACAAGTTTTTCTGTTCTTTCTATATTTTTCAAAACTTTTAGAAGTTCATCGGAATTAATAATTGATTGATGTAATACTCGGGTCATTCTCAGTTAAGAGGTAATAGCTTACTGATAAAACTTGGCATGACAAAAAAATTTGAAAGTTGATTTAATTTTTTTACAGATTTATCAAAACAACTTGTTTTTTAATATGTGCTAGGTGACCAGTCAATTTTTCATTTTTTTATCATTTTACAAAAGGCCAGGGGAGAGACTTTTATGAAAAAAATTCATAAAATATAAATAAATGCATATATTAAATGTTTGTCAGATTTTTATAAATCTATTAGATGATGTTTATGCATTTTCTAATGTTTTTTTTTTTTATTATTCTTTTTTACCTCAGAAAATAGTGTTTGTTGAGCACAGTCTAGTCCCTCCCCTGGCCTTTTGAAAAACAAGGAAAAAATAAAAAATTGACGGATTATTTTGCAGATCTGAATAATGGAAAGTGTAATTAAGTGTAATAGTTAATTTAAATCAATATTTATACGTTTGCTGAACATTTTTGCAAATGTTGTGCCAGGGGAGAGAAAGCCAGGGGAGAGACTTTTCAGTAAGAAAATCGATAATATCTCAAAAGTATTTAATATTAGTTAATAAAATGAAGTATGTTTGTTATCTATAAGTAAATTAAAGTCAATATAAATATATAATTAAGTATTTAGAAAAATTAATCCAGAAATAAAGCTGACCAGGGGAGAGACTATTTCACCAGATACCATCAAAATTGATGAACAAAGGGATCAATACGAGTGACAAAATGTGGAAAAAAGATCATTATTACAACGTTGGCTTATATTTGTGGATCAAATGAATTATGATTAGCATTAATATTACAATAATTAAGATCGCAAATACAATATTTTTTAGATTATAAGAATGCCAGGGGAAGAGACGCAAATTCCGGCGACAAAATGTATCGTGAATATATTCTATTAAAATAAAAAAAAATAGTTACTTCGGTTACATCATTACAATCATTCTTTATATTATTTTCTAATACAGACTAACTTAAAATGTTTCCATGGCTTTAAGATCACGTAAACATACTGATTTACTGTAAATACTAGCTGGGGACAGGCCAGGGGAGAGAAGTTTTGCATGTTTGAGGTGAAATTGTGACAAAACTAAGTTAATTAATTATTTGAAATTGATTGTCCATAAAGTTGAGCACTTATATTAAGAGATTGTGATATAATATTCTTTTAATTTTCAATAGAAGTATGATTATTTATCCGGGACATCGTTTTTACCTCTTAACTGAGAATGACCCACTCCTAACTTACTGAAAGCGACGGACGTTTCAATTTCATCCAGTTTCAAACTAATTACTTGAAAATTATGTAGAAATAAATGATATATTGAAGTTAATTTAAGTATAAGGTCATCTCTTTTTACTTCGTTAAGGTTTATATTTATGTCATTGATATTTTCTTCCAACTGCATGAAATTTTTATTAACAATACCTGTAGCGTTCGAGACGATGCCCGCCATTTTAGACATTAATGATAGTTTTCTTTGAATTGCATTTTGTCGAACTTTGACCTCATCTATTAGTCTATCATATTTAAGAGCATCTTCGTTATCTAAGTTTCCTGATATAGCTTTTATTATTGTACCAAGTGGATTTAAAATTCCTCTTTTAAATCTTAGTGTGGGAACTAACTGCTTTAATCTGTTAAGTGTAAGATTCTTTATATATTCTACTTGAACAATGGTATCTTTAAAGTTAGGGCTTACAGACTGGTTGGAATTTCTATAGATCCATTCATTAAACTCTGTGAGCTTAATGACATTACTATCTAAGTCTTGACTTATATAACTTAAATCTAAGATTTGAATCACTGTCCATTTGTCGTGACTAATAAGGGCAGTACCTTCCTTAATCGGCAGGATACCCGGATTATCTTCAATCTTTTGAAGTTGAAGGGCCTGGGTTAGAGTGACTTGGATCAGCAGCAGGGCGAATCTGCGAATAACGTTTTATATCTTTAATCGGAACTCTAGTGATACGATTTTGGGTTTGTACGGGTATAACATTCCTTCGTGCTTGATCCTGAACTTTAGCCTTTTGATATCTGGGTTTATCTTTGCTGCGTCTATTGTTGACACCTTTAATATAAATTGTGTCCCCCTTTTGTAAATCAAAGTCACTTTCACCACCTACTCTATTTCTTACTTTGTTTTTACCTTCTAATATTTTTTCTGATAAATGTTGGTACAAGTATTTAGTTCTTTTCGCATGTTCCCTAACAAGGTTTTGAGTGTACTCTTTATCAAATTCTACATTAAATAAACTATTGTTTTCAGTATGACCGAAAACCACCTCAAAAGGAGTTAGACCAGTGGCTGTATGTATGCTATGGTTATAAGCCATTAAAGAGTATGTCATAACGGATGCGGCATCCGTAATCTTTTGTTCGTACTTAGCAATGCGGTATATTTCAATTAGAGTTGAATGCAACCGCTCAATGAGACCCATTGAGTTAGGGTTGTTCGGGGTGCCTATGTGCAAATCTATTTTGTAAAATGATAACAATTCTTTCATCAATTTATTATTAAATTCGGATCCTGCGTCTGAACTAATTTTATGCGGTACACCATAGAAAGAAAAATATCTTATGAGGGCACGTACCACCTCAGGGGTAGAACGATTAGGGATTTCTAATGCTTGACCAAGTTTACTGAACGAATCTACAATGGTTAAAAAGTATTTACCTTCAATATTAAAGAGATCTATGAATATTTCTTGAAAAGTCCTAGATTGTGTTTGTGTCAGTTGTAATTTGGGTTTAAAAGGTTTTCTTTCATACTTAATACGCTTACATGTGTCACATGCGTTAATGATGCTTGCTACAGTTACATCCATGTTATCCCAGTAATAGGTTCGTCTCAAATGTACGAGGGTTTCTTTGATGCCTCTGTGGCAAGTCTTACCACGATGGTATTTTAAAACAATTTTTTCCTGTTCATTTTCATCATCTTCATAAACGACTCTTTCTGTACATTCCAAGAATTGAATAGTATTTTTCCGAAATAATTCTATAACAGTTTTAGTAAACAGTTTCCTATGATTTTTGTCTTCAAAATAGAAAAAATATTTTATTTTTGGGTTAATGTGCTCTTTTAAGAATTGTTTGATTAGATCGGGTCTATCGGTTGGTAAGTGTATTTCTAAGATTTTTTGCTTTTTATTTGAGATGTCTTTAACAGCTAGTTCTTGGCGGAACCAAGTAAAAACTAATACTTGGTTAGGTTTTGTATCTATAGCCTCTTTAAGAATGGGAATTCCGTCAGCATCTACATCGTCTGCAGAATGCGCGGTTTCTGTTTCAGATTTATCAGGTCCTTCAGAAGCTGTAATGGTACTACTTCCGGGTGACTGGACTGAGTAAGGAGAACGGGGCCTTTCTGTCGTTTCATTTTCGTCAACATTAACTAACATCGAGTCCTTATCTTCAGCGGAAAGAGCATTTAAGCGTATCCTAGACAACGCGTCCGCGTTAGTGTTCTGATTTCCATTTTTATGTTTAACCTGATTAGTGAAACTCAAAGGTAAGTGTTCGCAATAAAATATATCTTTATACTCTAAACAGAGATTTTCTCCTACACTTTTTACGGGACTAAGTGTTTCTTCCGTATAGAACAATTGATTTGCAGGACGAGTATTCGACTGATTTGTGTTTGGTCTAAGCGGAACGGCTGTGCGCATAGACACGTCATTGTCATTATTATAAGTGCGCGGCACTTGTGGAGTTTGCTGCGGGATGCCGAAGCGAAATTGTGGTGTTTGGGGATTATGAAATCTAGTCGCATTAGCGTTATTCTGTGTGAAATTAGGTCTATAACCTAATTGCGGCTGAGATGGCTGGCTTCCAAATCTATATCCTTGTTGTTGGTTACTTCCTAATCTAAAACCTTGGGGTTGTTGAAAAGTTCCAAATCTAAAACCTTGGGGTTGTTGAAAAGTTCCAAATCTACAACCTTGGGGCTGTTGAGGTGTTCCGTGCCGGAACCCTTGATGCGGCGTATTAAATTTATTTTGAGGCTGAAATAATTTAAAGTTATGCCCACTATCATTTTGGGGTTTTGCTTGATTCGTAGTAAAATAATTTACTTTCTTACTGCGTGAATTATACTGGTTCAAAAAGTTAACTTCCTCAGCTACAATGCTTAAACAGTCCTCTAGTATAGTCGCACCCTTAAGTCTAACAATGCGAAGTAAATCTTCGGGAAGGTTATATAAAAATACATTTAAGGCGGCGTTATTATATATGATCATTTTAGCGGCCTTAACACCTTGATCTGTTATTAGGTTAAGCTTAGAAAACAAAGTGCTCCTAACATTTTGAATTCTGCTACAAAATTCGATATATGTTTCTCCTTGTTTTATTTTTAAATGGTCTAATTCGATGGCAATGCATTCCTCGGAACGCGGATCGCCGAAATGCTGCGTTAGCACCGACTTTAAATCGTCCCAGGCGGTCAAATCGTCTCGCTCACTGATAAGATGTGCGGCCTTGCCAATTAAACGGCTTGTTATAGAATGGAATATATATAAATCTTGAGCTGCGTTACCCGCTCTATGATAAGCTCTAATTATATATTCACTTTTTCGTAAAAATAAATTTAATAGTTTTTCATCTCCGTCAAACTTTGGAACTAAACATAACATTTCTTTAGGAATCGTCGTAATTGTGTCCATTTTGATTTATATATTTATTATATTTCACAATTAATTTAATTTTCTAATGTATAAATTCACTTAATAACTTTGTAATAAAACTTAACTATCACTTAAATTATCACAGCAAATTGGAATGAGAATAGGGAAAAGACAGGAAAGTGAAAAGGTCTACTCACAAACCGCTGAACCCCATTTCCTCCGAATTGTCAGCTGCGTCGCTTTGTTCTCCGCCCACGCACGTAACGATATTTATTTGGTTCGTAGTACCCGGTTAGCGTAAAAACGGTAACTAAACTCGCGCTCGGACCGATTATAGTGTCCTCACAGGCGTAAGCGTCGTCCCGGATATCCTACTACGGCTGCGCCAGTTAAGTTTGGGCAAGCGGAGGACTTGAATAATACAACCTTCTCGATTGAAGTTCGTTATATTAATAAATCTAATGCTAAGAATACAGTGGGGCGCCTCTCGCAGGAGGTCTGTTCTAGACCTAAGTCAGCGTTCTCGTAGCTCCGGTGTTTATAGATAACACCGTACCAACGGGCGGATGCATAACTAGGTAATAGATTTAAAAACTTTTACGAAAACAAATAAACAAGTATATTGACACTGACAGGTATTACCGGTAATGCTTTTTATGGGTAAAGTATCAAATAGAGGTATTGTTGTCAGTTGCCTAAACCGATCATGTACTCGAATACCGGTATTGATTATACCGCTAATCAGAGCTTTAGCGGTAAAAATAGTGAAATGCCATTATAACCGGTTATACTTCATTTTAAACCGGTACTCAGAATATCGGTAACGATCCCTGCATCAACCACTGCTACCTAGTTATCGAGCAGTTAAATGAGCACAGGGTCCATCAATCTTGATAAGTTTTTGCATGTATCATAGGCTCATAGCTCATACTCGTAGTTACCATTGGTGAAACAACGCGGAGCCTCTACGAATACTCTAATAACGTATTCCCTGTTAACTGTTACCCTGTTCGTAACGTATTAATAACGTTGTAAGAGCCTTATTAACTAGATATTGCCATTATAACATACTTACGTACTTACGATTGCAATATGGTTAGAATTGAATGGTCTAATATGTTTGATGGCAACTACGAGTATCGCCAGCGATACGTGTGGGCAGGTCAGGCGTGGCGGCGCGGGCCGTGCGTGTGGCAGCGGTCCGTCGCGCGCGGTCGGATGACGCCCTAACGAGCGGCTATTTGCCACGCCACACGTGTTTGAGGGACCCGCGCCGACTAATGAGCGACGAGGACTCTATTCACATCAGACGCAGAGACGCAGCCCGTGTATTCCCTATTATAACAGCACTAACGCTATAAGATCATCAAGAGCTATGGGGTTGTCGACTCCTGGAGCCATAATTCATAAACCGACGTAGAAAGTTGCGATATCTCCATCAAGTTGTTCCCTATTTCCCACGACACAGACTACGCCTAGTGTGGGAGTCACCAGGCAACATCAATACTATGAATTATGATAAATTTTCGAAAATGCTAATTTGGCGTTCCGCATCTTGACTAGGCCCGGACCGCCAAGCTGTACTCCTATCAGAAGGTTACGGAGGTTATTACCCCTTGGCGTCTATGTATATACTGAAAGCATGTCTCTTCACTGATAGCCATCCAGAATATTTTAAAAAACGTGAAAAACTGTTCGCTGGAAAATCAAGAAGTCAGTATCAATATCTGCTACATCAACCATGTTGGAGGTCTGACATCTTTAAAAGAAACGCCTGTAACATGTGCGTAGTATTATTTAATAACCCTCCCAATGAGTTGAGGGTGTTACATGGTAGGGTGCTCAGGGCTAAGTTGACTGCATGGCTACGGGAACACTGTTTTTATAGCGTTAAAGATTTTATTAAGTTTAATAGAGCATAACAACGCTGATGCATGCTATATAGCTAATTTATTTTTGCGAGTTATTTTAAGATTATTGTGACTTGTCAATTACTGTGTCTAATCTAATATTTTGCATGTCGATTTTAATGTCGGCTGAATACTGGTTCTGTTATTTATTTTATGATCTTATTGTAACGTATTCTAGCAAATAAACATTTATATTTCTATTTCTATATGATAGTCGTAGTGCCAAACTCTGCGCTCACTCAGAAACTGGGCAGCACTGCCAGGAGGATGATACGTCATCGACATATCTCTTGCACTCTCACGCAACAAAGATACAGTGGCTTGATATTTGACTTCTGCGTCGTTTCATCGTTATTGTGTCATATGTCATATATTATCATGTATATCATACATTTCATGTCATGTGTAGAAAATTGCACATTCTACTTCTATACGTTGGTTTTTTCTGGACAGCGATGCAGACTACACTCTGACAGCGATCTAAGTAAGCGACTCGCGCGCGAACGTCTGTCGAGTGCCCTACCTAATGGTTCATGTATAGGACACTCATGAGACGCGCTTTAGATTGATTTTATAATCGACTTGAAAAAAAGGAGGAGGCTTTCAATTTTTTTATGTATGTTCCCAGATTACTCAAAGACCGCTGGACCGATCTGTTTTTTTTTTGTTTGAACGGGTATATTTTCTACTAGTAGGTACCACGGCGTTGCCTGTTTCATATGAATTGAGATGTGGGACGAAATAATAGTATTATTAAATTATTATCATCACTAAAAGGTATAAAAGAAAATAAATGTTTAAAAAAAAACCGAGCAAGAGCATGTCGGACCATGCTCAGTGTAGGGTTCTGAAGCTGTTAAGTACTGCAAACATAAAAATAAATAGTCTGTAGAAAAACCTCCAAAAAGTAAAAAATAATAAGTAGTGGCGCTAAGGGCTGATTGATTGATAAGTAGATAGTTAACTGAACACTGACACTAACTAAACTGACACGGCGGGGACCGCTAAGTAAATGAAATAACATAAAATACCCCAGCTACTCGTACTTTTTACATTTTTTTGTACCACTTCGTTGGCGTGACTAATATGCATATTCATGCCAAATTACAGCTTTCTAGTACTAAGAGTCCTGCGCTAGGACGGACGGACGGACGGACATGGCGAAACTATAAGGGTTCCTAGTTTGACTACGGAACCCTAAAAAGCCGAATTCTTTGCTTTGCCTCTTGTCGCCTCACATTAGCGCGCAAGTCGATTCCGTAGGTAACCGGGTAGATCAAGGCCACAACCTCCGTCATGCTGAAGATCAAGGGTTGCTTTGCCTAAATCGACCCCTAGGGTTGCTAGAAACACTCAGAATCGTGTGAATTACTGATCCACGTTACAGTACGTCGAACCGGCGTGTAAGATACGAGGCACTGCGCGTTTCTTACAAATCCAGGGTTCTAGTTAGGCTGATAAGCGAATGCTACCGTAATATACAGCGCCATTGAACCGGCACGACGTGCGAGCGAATGTTGGCGGTGTAATTTGAGGGAAGCGGTCGTCACGCGCGCCGCGTCCCCCCGCGAGGCCGGCGGACGAGCCGCTCTGTATTCTGCCGGCGCCGACAAATAGATATCAAGGGGCCCGCGACATTAAATCAGCCCGCAATACGCGGCCTACGGAGCCCCGAGTGATCCGACGCTGAGCCTATCGGGCCCCAGCCGTTAGCGTTTATACAACTTAATGGAGTGGCCGATTGTAGAACAACTCATACTTGAACGGCGCAACGTCGTCCGGCTAAAACCATTGCCAAAGTTACATTAAGAAAGTTATACGTACTGCTCTAGGTATTGAATAAGCAGAATTTGAGGTTGTACGTTAAAATATTGATCTCTTATCTAAGTACTTATTCGTCTAACCGTCACGAGCAAGCAAACACAAACTGTTTTAGATATGGAAATTACTTACATGCTAAACTTGTTTACTGTGTCATTAATTGAAATTACTTAGGCTTCCTGCAGTACTTTACAACCTGACCAGCGGTCCCAAGTCCCAAACATCGATTTCGATCAAACAAAACGCACTAAAATCAAACAACAATTCAGATCTGGCTTAGAAACAAGCGCGCTGTATATGAAATAAATAAGTTCGCAAATTGAAACACGTACACATAGAAAATGTTGGTGGGGTCAGACGTCGATGGTAGGCGGCATGAAGGACAGGTCGTCGTCCAGCTTGTCGAAGGCGCGGCGCCGGCGCAGCAGCAGGAACAGCAGCAGGTTGTACTCGCCGGCCGCGCCCTGCACGAGCCGCAGCGTGCTCTCCAACTGCTCCTGCTGCGCGTCCCACGCGCGCAGCCGCTCCACGCTCGCCACCAGGTACTGGTTCAACTGCAACAACGTGGTCTTCACATAGTAGGTGAGTATACAACCGAAAACGTTTTCGTTGGCGTTCTTTGGTAGAGTTAGATTCACATTGGACGTCACGCAAAGAGTTTATAGTCTTTGAAAAAACCGGGCAAGAGCATGTCGGTCCATGCTCAGTGTAGGGTTCCGAAGCCGTTAAGTACTAGAAACATAAAAATCAACAAGTAATAACAAATTTTCTATTTTAAGTCAATTGTTGCCGTTTTAGATGATTTTAGTAGGTATAAACACTTTAATCGCCTGTATCTCAAAAACCAATGATGGCTTCTTAGTTGTGATAGTTTTGCTTTAATATTCGTTATATGCTCTTTCATTTAAGATTTTTTCTTCCGATTTTTAGTATTTGTAGTTTTAGCTGTAGGGGGGGACACTTGAGTCTAACAAAAATTAGCGTTTTAAAGCTTAACATTTCATAAACGGATTACTTAATCGAAAAACTGTTTTCACAAACCGATAATATTTTTAAAAGACCTATCCAACGACACCCCACACTATAGCGTGAATGAGAAAAAAATACATTTACGTGTAGGAGAGGTAGGTACCCTAAAAAAAACATTTTTACTTTTTATTGTACCACTTTGTTGGCGTGGCTAATATGCATATTCATGCCAAATTACAGCTTTTTAGTACCCTAAGAGTCTTTGCGGTACGCTGCGGACGGACGGACGGATGGACATGGCGAAACTATAAGGGGTCCTAGTTTTCTACGGAACCCTAAAAGCGCATTTAAAGTATTATTATTACATTATTACACATTATTTGTTTCTACGAAACTGTAGGCTTTCAATAACTAACGAAACGCGCGTTGTAGCTTTAATGGCTACGTAGACGCGCGGTAACGCTACGCAAAACGATTGGCGCACGCCACGCTCTGGTAACTGAAGAGAAGACTATCCTTGGCATTTATGAGCTTACTGCACAGCCACACACCTGTTGAAAGAGGATGCAGCAAAAACTACATAATGGCAACGACAAAACTCAAGAATAAGTTGGTAAGTACTTTGGCACAAGGCGACGTCTATAAGTAAGTATTATTATAATGATGAGCATAACTCCAAATTCGTACCTCCCACGACAAGACTCCATGATATCTTTCCTCAATTTGTAGGCATACCTAAATACCCAACTTGGAACTTACAAATTGCTTCGTCAAACTTCCTGCCAAATAATTTACACCCGTCGGCGAACTTCGCGAGTTCTCAAATACCTGCGCAGAAAGTTATGGCATACTTGCCGAAGGGTCGTTACGACTACATCTCCATCCCTCCCGCGGCGGTCAATTACCTTAACTATCCTTCTCTCCATTAGTTTTCTTTGTATCCACTCGCATAGATATGTGAAGAATCCAATAACGAGCATTATCACGGTGACTATAAGATCTAGGGGCAAAAAATGTGCTCGAAGGTGGTCAAGCGACAGGCGGGACGCGTCGGGCGTGTCCGGAAGCTTGAGCGGCTGCGCGAGCTCGTCACTGAGCGGCGAGTACAGCCCGGGCGCGAAGTACGGCGCGGGCACGAGCAGCAGCGTCAGCGCCGCCGTCAGCACCAGCGCGCAGCTCGAGCAGCCCAACGAGCTGAGCGGCATTGAGCCCCCTTATCGATCCCCCGACAAAATCGCCGAATGTTTAACTCTAAAGCGAGCATAAAATTACCCTTTTAAGTTTTTAAGGTACCTAAATTACTTTAAGACGCTAATTTTTGAGCTTTGACCGAAATCGGGCCGGTTTTCTGTGGACCCTAAATTTTTTCTTTTCAACTTGAAAGGAAATGTCGTTGTCATAGAAATTAGATATATTAGCAGTAACGAAACGTTTTGTACCTTGCGAGATCAAGTAGACCATGTACAAAATGATTAACGGAAGTTTTAACCATGACCTCAAACATACTAGTTTAAAAAACTTACTACTGTCAGTTGCGTCAGTCGTGTGATTGAGTTGACAGTTACACTGAAATGAGATCTGTCAGTGGGTGGAAGTCCACTGTCCACAAACATATGTTGCGTTTTAATGAAAAGTTTGAAGACTTTCACATTTTAAAAATAAAAAGTTAACATTACTCAATGTAAGTAACCCCATGTTTTTGTAATTATTACATTTTGGTTAACCTTCTCACTGTAGATGAGTAATCAGCGATGTTTACAAAACGGTTTTGTGATCATTTCCTCATTAATTCAATGTTACGTCGCAACCGATCTCACTTTTGTTCCTCGTTGCTTCAGGGTCGCCTTTGTCATGCGGCGACAAGCACAAAGGAGCGCGAGTTGAGCCGACGTCGCCATGAAGCGGGTGGTGCTATTCAAGGGCCAGTCAGAGGAGTACCAGCAGGCCTTCAGTGACCATAACTACGAGACAGTTTTCGTGCAGCCGCTGCAGTTCACGCACGTGAACCTGCCGCAGCTGGAGGACAACCTGAGCCAAAGTGACTACACCGGGCTGGTAATGACTAGCTCGCGGGCCGCCGAGGCCGCCTCGCAGTGCTGGGACCTTGCCAAGTTCGTGAAGTGGAACACCAAGCGCGTGTACACCGTGGGCGAAGCCAGCTGCCGCAAGATCAAGCTGCTGCTGGGGTTGGAAGCTGTCGGTACAACCTCTGGGAATGCTGAGAACTTGGCCAAAATTATTTCAAAAGAAAATCCCCCAGGATCTAAGTTTTTATTCCCTTGTGGTAATTTAAGATCTGAAACTCTTCCAGATATGCTTAGGTCTAATGGCTTGATTGTGGAGCCCCTGACTGTGTATGAAACTAAGGAAAATGAGAATTTAAAAGTGGCTTTGATGGAGTTAAATGAGTCAGAGCACAACCTGTGCTGCATGGTGTTCTTCAGCCCATCAGGGTGTGAGTACATCCATCGCCAGCTGCAGACCTTCAGCAACCGGCTGACCCACCTGCCCTATTTTGCCATCGGCAGCTCCACGGCACATAAGATAGAAAACCTCGGAGTAGAGATTGCTGGTGTGGCTGAAAGGCCCCAACCCGAGAGTGTCATAGAATCAGTACAAAAATATTTTGCTTCAGGTGCCTGTACTGACAGTAATAATTGATACAAAATGTTTGGTGATGGATATAGTTTACAATATTGTTCTTTAATTTGTTACAAATTTTAAAACTATTTACAAAGTTTTTTCACAATATATTTATATTATGTAGTTTGTATTTCACCCATCTACTATAGTCATTTTAGTCACATCACAGTCCCATCTAAATAGTTGCACACAACACACATTCACCATCACTTATGTAAGAGTTCACTGCACCACTCTTTGTATTATGTAAAGGCGAGTTGCATATTTAGCCACCAGTGGCTGCTGCCACAAATTAAATTACAAATATTACCATAAGATAAACATACAGTAAACCCTGGAGTGATGGCGATTTTGGATAGTTCTTAGTTATAACTTCAGGCACATTATATACAGAAAACCATTATTCAGGGCCTATAATATGTATTTATATAAACATTGTCAATGTTGATGTAGATACTGTTATATCCTTTGCCAACAAATAATTCAAATTGGTAGGCTGAGATAGAGGTGTAGGAGGTCGTCGGGTTTGGCTTTCTCTGCAATATATACTGATCTCGGCAAAGTTATTCCTCACTTCAGACATCGTCTGGTCGGCGAATCGAATCGGAGGCTGTGGGCGGCGTGGCGTCACAGCGCAGTGTTGTCGGTCCCTAGTGACGACGAGGTTGGTCGCGGGCGGTCACACGTCGAGGTCGCGGGGCGGCGCGCGGCGCGGCTCCCAGGCGGGCCCGCGCGCGGCGTCCCAGCGACGCGTCACGGCGCGGTACGTCGCCGCCGCGCTGCCCGTCACCAGCAGCGCGCTCGCCAACGCCAGTGGCTGCGAAACAACCACATATGGTAAACCATACAGTTATTACCCGCGACCAGTGATTGCCTACTTTATATTTTTAGAGACTGCAATCACTAAAAAAACATTTGCTACAAAAGTGTAATAAAGAGTAACAAATCTGTGTTTCTCTGTGATTGCAGTCTCTAAAACACGTAGTGGGAAATCACTGGTCGCGGGCAATAACTGTATGGTTTACCCTACCTACTTTATTTATTTTAGTACCCTGAAATCTTGCCTGGCCCACTGTAACCACTTTTTTAGGGTTCCGTAGCTTAAATGGCAGAAACGGAACCCTTTAGTTTCGTGATGTCCGTCCGTCCGTCCGCATGTCACAGGTATTTTACTCGAAAACTATTATTTATAGACGAGTACCTATGTACCTATATTAATGAAATCAGGTTTAATATTATGTGTGTTGTATACCTAAGCCGCTACTTAGTTTAGTACTTGGTAGTTAAATAACTAAAGTATAAAGTAAAGTATAATTTCTTTTTTATGGATTATTTTGTAACACGTTGTATATCTCACACATTTAAAAGATGAAAAAAATTGGTACATTATTTCGTCAGTTCTAAAAAAACTATAGTATAAGCAATTTTTTTAATTAAGTGTATTCACGGAAATAATCGCTTCGAAAGTTGCTTAAATTGTGTCCTCCTTTATCTTTTAATCCGTATTTTCATGAAATATGAAAAGGAATACAAAGGTTACGTTTAATAAATATTTTCGATACGGGAACGGTATATTGGATAATCGGATGTACTGTTTTTTTTTTATTGCCGATAACTGCGCTTTTCAACATAAGGACGTGGCATGAACGTGACGTGGCTCTTTTGCATGCTGATGTATCTACATACTATGTTTGTAGTAGTGGCTTCAGAAACCTACATTGGGCATGGTCCGACATGCTGTTGCTCGCCTGCTCAGTACTTCTATAAGAAAGTAAGCAAACTATGAATTTTGAAACCGTCCATGAGTAAGGCAATTATACCGCGTGCGCGAAGGCGGCGCGCGTGCTCAGTTCGCACATCACCACGCTCAGCACGCCGCTGACCAGCAGCGCCGCGCCCAGCACGCTGCTGAACACCATGTCCTGCGAATAGACGCCAAATACAACATGGAACATTTGTGCACACCACAGAACACGAGACCTTTTACTTTTAGAGCGGGAATCCTGAGAGAAGAATACTCTCTGCTGACGCTTTCTCGCTGGGGCAGGTGGTACTTCAAGATTTGTGGTCGTGAATCAATTGGGTCCCTCGGCCGTACTCACCGTGTAGAGCCAGAGGTGCGGCGCGTAGAGCGGCGCCCGCAGCAGCGCGGCCGTCAGCTGCAGCGCCAGCAGCGCGGCGCCCGCCAGCGCCACCGAGCCGCCGCCCGCCGCCACGCAGCCGTCGCCCGCCAGGACCAGCACTCCGGAGCAGAGGCAGCCCAGCTACACGACAATGGGAGTTCACACACGTCATACGTGCAGCGCGTCCTTCTGCGACTATTACCATACCTAGATACCCTACTTAACTAGTTCTTCTTATTTTTTAACAGACTTCAAAAATTACAGAATTATCAACAAGTTTTTTAGAGTTGCTTTATAATTCTGTAGCTCTGCCTACTCCACTCTGGGAATAAAGGCGTGACTCTATGTACTCTATGTACTTCAAAAAAAGGAAGAGGTTATACGTTCCGTTGTATGTTTTTTTCATGTTTGTTCACCGATTACTCCGTCAATTGTGGACCGATTTTGAAAAATCTTTTTTTGGTTGATAGAATATCTGCCAAGGTGGTCCCACTGTCACCAAAACTGAATCTGATGAGGGGATCAGTGATGAACTGAGGGAACTCCTCCAATATTGTAGGCTAACATATAGCGATTTTAGTATTTCTAGTAACAAGCCTAGTATTTGCATTCAGAAAGTATCACTTGGTGAAGTGGAATTGAACTCCTCAACGGTACCTAGGGTGATCGAACCAGTAATGGACAAGGTCCAATGATGGACACTTGACTCTTATTTTACAGACAATAAAGGTTATTCATTTGTTTTGCAACATTCTATTTATAACCTTATAATCTTTGAAATTCAAGTGTCCATTATTGGTGCCTGTCAGCTTAAAGTGTCCAACACTCGTGCGATCACCCTACCTATTTCAAGGGTGACGTTAAAATATCTCGATTAAGATAGTTGAGCGAGTTTCATATCAAATAAGAAGGAACTACGTAACAACGTATTGTGAACTAAAAAGTACAAAATAAAATAAATATTTTAAAAAACAAAAAACCGCCTTCAAAAACGCATAAAATAAATTCTTTTAAAATAGTAGGTAGTTAATTTTATAAAATGTCGGAATCCCTTGTACATTCTCTCAAGTTAATTCCGACCTACATGGGATGGCAATAAGGTCTGAATTCACTTGAGAGAATGTACTAGGGATTCCGACATTCTATAAAAATCCTACTATATACCTACCTAAAGTCCAATTGAAGTCGGCGACCACAACATTTTCAACAAAAAAAAGCCGACTTCAGTTGGACTAAATTGTTAGGTAAGTACCTAAAATTTTAAAACAGGATTTCTATGCGTTTTTAAGGCAGTTTATTGTTTTTTACAACATTTATTTGCTCTACTTAAGTATATGCTTGACGCTTGAAGTTTAAGCGCCCCAGTCGGCAAGACATGACATATTTAGCTGTACCTACTATGCTTCATAATTTTTAGGCAAGCAATGCGAGGTCCTGGCGTGGCAGGAACGTCAGTGTAGGTACGTATATGTAGAAACTGCTGATGGTTCTACATTTTCTCTAGTAGGTTTAAAATTCAGCCATACTAATCAGATATATTAGGTACATATATGATAGCGTTGAATGATTTTATCATTAAATAAATTAAATTAAAAACATTATGTTTATGAAAGGAAATCTCTGTAATGTTATTGAAGTTATGATTAAATTATATTTTACTTTCATAATTTATAAACGTTGTTAAATAAAATAGGTTTCATATTCAGTTTTGATTTGATGTATAATGTTAAGTTAAGAAATGTTTAAACTAATGTTAACTTGAGTTTATAAAATTTAAATGGAATTAATTAGCTTACTAAATGATGTAATAATGTTAAAAACTATTTAATGTAATATTATCAAGTTGATTATTCTTTTCTGTAAACTTGTAGTTTAAACGACTTCCGGCTACCCTTCCATTTTAACCACCAGTCATCATCCCGGTTGTCTTTAAATACAGGTAGTCCAGCCATTTTTAGTTATTCTTCTGTAAACTCGTGAAGTGTAAACAGTACCTACTTAGTGATAGTACTTAATAAATAAAAATAAAAGTCAATTACTGTTAAAGTGTTTATTTACATTATCGACGCTCGTCGTCACGTTGCTTCGCCATGAACCCTGACTTAAATCTAACATCAGAAGTGTTTCGAACATCCTACGTCCCTGAGGATGACGAAGATACTCGCACCCTGCCTTCATACTCACCTGTTTTCGACGCCCGATTAAACAGCCGGATAAACGAAGAGAATGAAATAAACCTGTTACGTCGTCAGGTCGAGCTATTGGAAAGGATGGCTTTTCAAAACCGACCCGGGCCACCACAAGTGCTACACAAACTTAGTGATCTATATTTGCCTGAGTTTGACCCGGATGAACAAAAACTTACAATAGACGAATGGTGTAAACAAGTGGATTCCCTTATTACCCTTCGAGGGTGTTCAGCGGCAACTGCAATGATGAAATCACTGTCTTGTCTTCGCGGACGAGCAAAATTATGGGCTGATTCTAACGCTCATGCATTTGCTACATGGGATGAAGTCAAAAACCAACTTATTACTCAGTTCCAAGGCGAGACACGTTTTATTAGTTTCGTAAACAAATTTCGAGAATACTCATCAAATGACGCTAAATCATACGCGGAATATGTAGCCGAAGCTTGGAGACTATTTGCTCGCATCTCACCAAATACACCTAACCATTTAATGGTTGAAGCCGTCATATCAGGAATAAGACCAAAATACTTTCAAGCAGAATTGTTAAGGTCAGCTCCAAAAACACAAGCAGAACTTATAGCTACCCTACAAAATTATCGAAAACGGCCTATGTACGATCCTGAAGGAAATAATGAAGCATCGCGACCCAAACAGCCACGCATAGAAATTGAATGTCACCAATGTGAAAAAAAAGGGCATAGGTTGCGTGACTGCAAATCAATCTTTTGTGACTTTTGTAAGCGAAGAGGACACCTTACCGAGAACTGCTGGTCGAAACCGTCTACATCTAAGCAGCCGCGGCGCAACAACGGCAGTTCCACCAACTCATCAGGTGCTTTGGGAGCGGCACCACAAGTTAATGTAGCCCAAACAGAGCAGCCTGGGACCTCAACTATTATGATCGGTAATGTAACCCTTTCCACTCTTATTGATACCGGGGCTGAATGCTCGTTGATTACAAAAAAAGCAGCTGGTTCAATACCAGGCAAACGCACTGTCGATGTCATTAATTTACGTGGCATAACGGGAAACGCAATAACTTCAAACGAAGTTATAAATACTGTTGCTACACTTGATGGCACATCCTTTGAGGTAGATTTGCGCGTTGTTAACAGTTTACCTTATGATGTCATCTTGGGTATTGACTGCCTTAAAATTCCTGGAATTAATATTTCAATTTCTAGTAATGGAGTTTCCATAATTAGGGAATGTAATATATTTTGTGTAAACTCACAAGAGCTTTTCGAATCAATAGACACTGATACCACAGAATTGTCAAAATTGTTACATATTCTACAAAAACACAAGGAATCATTTAATTTAGAAACAAGTAATAAAGTTAAAACAGGTAATCTTTCTATTCGTCTCAAAGATTCAACTAAAATAGTTCAAAGGCGACCCTACCGTCTTGCGCCTATAGAAAGGGAAAAAGTTAATAATATTATTCAGGATTTGAAAAACAAAGGCATTGTTAGAGACAGTAGCTCTCCATTTGCAAGTCCAATACTACTTGTAAAAAAAAAAAATGGCGATGACCGTCTGTGTGTGGATTTTCGAGAACTTAACAAAAACACGGTTCGCGATCACTACCCTCTTCCACTTATACAAGATCAAATTGATCAACTCGGCAGTGCAAAGTATTTTACAACTCTTGACATGAAGGCAGGTTTTCATCAAATTCCGATCGATGACGCATCCATAGAAAAAACGGCCTTTGTAACTCCAGATGGGCAATACGAATATTTAACCATGCCCTTTGGCCTTTGCAATGCGCCTTCAGTCTATCAGCGAGCCATTAATAAAGCGCTTGGTGATTACAAAGACACGATAGCCCTCGTTTACATGGATGATATTCTCATCCCATCTCAGACCGAAGAGGAAGGTCTGACCCGATTAGACTTGGTCCTTCACAGGCTTTCTGATGCAGGCTTTTGTGTAAACATTGCAAAATGTAAATTTTTAAAACGTTCTGTTGAATATCTCGGCAATGTGGTAGAAAACGGTCAAGTAAAACCCAGCCCCATTAAAGTCAAAGCCCTTCAAAACACGGAACCTCCAAAAAATCTCAAGCAATTAAGACAATTTAACGGATTGGCAAGCTACTTTCGCCGGTTTATTCCAAATTTTTCGCGCGTAATGGCCCCTTTGTACAGTTTAACAAAAAAAGATTGTAAGTGGGAATGGACTGAAAATCACGAAAAAATTAGACAAGATATAATTCGATTTCTCACTTCAGAACCGGTATTGACCATTTTCAACCCTAGCTTACCGATTGAAATTCATGCAGATGCAAGCAGCCTTGGATTCGGTGCAATGCTTATTCAATTAGATAATGAAAGACGTAAAGTAATTAGCTACTTTAGTATGCGAACCAACGAATCGGAATCAAAATATCACTCGTACGAATTAGAAACACTAGCAGTTGTTAGAGCCCTTAAACATTTTAGACATTTTCTATTTGGTCGCCATTTTACAGTTATAACAGACTGCAATGCTCTTAAAGCAAGTAGCACAAAAAAAGAACTTACACCGCGTGTACACAGATGGTGGGCATTTTTGCAAAGTTTCGAGTTTGACATTAAATATCGCAAAGGTGAACAAATGTCTCACGTCGATTATTTAAGCAGAAATCACCAAGTCAATGTCATTACAAAAGACCCTTCATGGATTATAGTCGAACAAGAAAGAGATGTAGAGTTAAAAAATATTAGAGACGCGATTATAAAAAAAACTAGCTATGACAACAAATATAACATGCAGGATAACGTGTTGCACATTACTATTCAAAACGATAAAGGGATCTCTATAAACCGCGTTTTACTTCCTAAATCGCTAATAAATAACCTCGTTAACATCTACCACGAGACTTTATTACATGCAGGGTGGGAACGTACACTTCAAAAAATAAAAGAACAATACTGGTTTCAAAATATGTCAAAACGAGTACGAAACTTTTGCGACAATTGTTTAGTGTGCAAAATAGGTAAAGAATGTTCAGGCAAAAAACAAATATCCCTTCATCCCATTGATAAAATTGGCGTGCCATTTCATACAATACACGTCGATTTAATTGGGAATTTAACAGGTTGTAGTAAAAAAGCCTACGCTTTCATTGCTATTGACGCATTTACAAAATTTACAATTATTTGCCCCTTAAATGATAAAACTACAGGTCTTATCCTCAAGTCTCTACACGAAATTATATGTCTTTTTGGGACACCAAATAGAATCATTTCTGATAGAGAGCCTGCAATAATGAGTAAAGAAATACAAGATTATTTTAAAGCCAGTAAAATTGAGCATCACGCTATAGCTCGAGGGGTCCCACGCGGAAATGGCCAGGTAGAGCGACTCATGCGAACTTTAAGGGATCACTTAGTTACGGTAGCACAAACCCATAACAGAGCCTGGGTGACAAAACTAGGAGACCTTCAACTCGCCATCAACTGCTCCAGGTCCAAAGCAACTGGACGATCTCCCTTAGAACTATTAATTGGCAAAGTGTGTTCCCCTCCTGCCATTGCGCACATATCTCTCATAGAAGACGACATTGATAGGGACACAATCCGCCAAGAGGCTATGGTCAGAATAACCGAGCAGGCAGCCAAGAGTAAACAACGATTTGATTCAAAACGCGCTCCAGTCTCGCCTTTTATGGTAAACGATTTTGTATTATGTAAAGACACCCAGTGGTCTAATAACAAGTTAGGTCCCAAATTCCTGGGCCCATACCAAATAACAAAACTATTGGAAAATAATAGGTACGAAATTAAAAATTTAAGGTTAAATCGCAACAAACCAATCATTGTATCCCACGAACATCTCAGGTTAGTCCCCTACCCGAACCTGTTCCAGAGTACCGATGATGGCTGTGATAGCGATGATAATAATTAGTGCTTATTTTTGCGTATGTTTAATCAGAAGGCCACTTGTCAGTACGGATTTAATTTAGTCTGGCAACTGGGTCCTAAGCTGTATTAAAAAAAAAAAAAAAAAAAAAGATTCACTGATTTGATTGCTACTTGTTCTGATGGATCGAGAGATTTAGTCGAACAACTTGGCATGATTATTCTGTTCTTGTTTGCCACTTGTCTGGATGGATTAACTGGTCAAATTTAGTCCGACAACTGGGCCACTAAAACAGCATTTTTATAACTTTACAGACCGTGCGCTCCGAGCACGAGCTTCGGGTCAGTATGGCCGTGATAGCGTTGAATGATTTTATCATTAAATAAATTAAATTAAAAACATTATGTTTATGAAAGGAAATCTCTGTAATGTTATTGAAGTTATGATTAAATTATATTTTACTTTCATAATTTATAAACGTTGTTAAATAAAATAGGTTTCATATTCAGTTTTGATTTGATGTATAATGTTAAGTTAAGAAATGTTTAAACTAATGTTAACTTGAGTTTATAAAATTTAAATGGAATTAATTAGCTTACTAAATGATGTAATAATGTTAAAAACTATTTAATGTAATATTATCAAGTTGATTATTCTTTTCTGTAAACTTGTAGTTTAAACGACTTCCGGCTACCCTTCCATTTTAACCACCAGTCATCATCCCGGTTGTCTTTAAATACAGGTAGTCCAGCCATTTTTAGTTATTCTTCTGTAAACTCGTGAAGTGTAAACAGTACCTACTTAGTGATAGTACTTAATAAATAAAAATAAAAGTCAATTACTGTTAAAGTGTTTATTTACATTATCGACGCTCGTCGTCACGTTGCTTCGCCATGAACCCTGACTTAAATCTAACATATATGTAGGTACATACAGCTACACTGTGATGCCTCTGATAACCATCAGTGCAGTAACTCGGTCTAGCGAGCGTGCACCTATCAGGGTAGGTCATTCGATGCGTATCTGATCGGCGGTTCTTCGATCAAAGCGTATCGCAATCGATAATCAATCAATGATGGTTTGATAAATTAGTTTGGTACCTACCACATAAACGAAATCACTTTATTTAAAATCTTTAAGAACAAGTAACTACGTGGTCAGGCTGTTGTAGTAAGGCTTCCACCTGTGAAATCTGTGAAAAATGTCTGTCTACCAACAAGGCAGTATCGGGAAGCGCTAGGTAAGTAGGTACTGTCTCACATTTCTTGCAGCAAGTTCTCGGAGGTGTAAGTATTTCCACCCTTACAGCGTTCGAACCGCAGACCCACCAAACAAACCAATGTATAACCAATTACCAACATACATACATACATAATATCACGCCTTCATTCCCAGAGTGGGGTAGGCAGAGCTACGGTAATACCAACAACTAAAAGACTTGTTTAGGTATTATTCTGTAACCACATTTTGCACAATCAGACCAAGATGTTTACCAGTGTATTAGTGGCAGGTTGCAAGCCCATCGCCTAACAGTACTACAAGCCTTTATTCCCTTAGTCGCCTCGTACGACATCCACGGGAAGACGGGGAGTGGCACTATTCCATCCAACCTGGCAACCACACGGGGTACCTTACTTAACCAAATTAAAGTAGGTACCTACAACCTATTTATCCAAAAGGTCTAACTTTAACGACCGGTGGCCAACTACTTATTAGTTAAATAATTTTCTCAAAGTAATTTAAAAAGCTACAATGTAATAGAGACATGTGGCTAAAATAATGAATGGGGAAAAGTGCGAATGGAAAAATAAATATCACAGACAATGTAACACAAATGGACCTAGTCCCAAACTAAGCTCTAGGCGTGTACCTACTATGGGTACTGGAAAACAATAAACTACTAATAAAGAGAAACACATACTTAAATACATAGAAACCATTCAAGACTCAGGAATAAATACTCGTGCAGAGACACACAAATATCTGCCCTTACCGGGATTTGATCCCAGGACCCCTAGCTTCGAAGGCAGGGTCACTACCAACTAGGCTAGCGTGTCGTCAAAAAGGAAAAGAATATTTAAATGCGTATGGTAAAATTCATAAATGGGAAAAACGCGATTAGAAAATACGCTTCAGGAAATAAATGTTTTTGAGAAAATGATCTAGGTAACTAGTTTTAGAAACGCCTACCTACCATACCATAGTAGGCAACGTTACTTACGACAGCCAGAATCTTCATGATTCCCTCCGGCGTGCTGACGTACTCGCCGTCGCCGTAGTACTCCCTCAGGAGCGCCGTCTCGGCCGCGTGCGAGTCGTCGCCCGCCATCGTCGCTACTTTACAACACTAGCTTTCTAACGCCACCACCGCGTTTGTCCTGGAACTCCAGTACGTGCGTTTCTGACTCCTACACAAAATGGAACCGATATCTGCTGGTTAGTGACTGTAGTAAACTTGCGGGGCCGCATGCTAGCCGGCACGCAGGAGGGAGCGCTCTGCAGCTGTAGATTGCGTTAATGTAGTCGGAATGTTTCTTTTGATAAGCTGCGATTTCTTTAGATAACGTTTACAGCCACGCGCGGGTTCCATTCACAGTTGACTCGTATGCTTGTTAGGTGTTGGTTGGATTTTTACATACATACATACGATCACGCCTTCTTTCCCAGAGTGGGGTAGGCAGAGCTACAGAATTACCAGCAACTCTAAAAAGACTTGTTGGTATTTCTAGCTGTAACCACATTTTGCACAAACAGGCTAAGATGTTTTCTAGTGTATTAGTGACAGGTTGGAAGCCCATCGCCTAACAGTACTACAAGCCCTTATTCCCTTAGTCGCCTCTTACGACATCCACGGGAAGACATGGAGTGACACTATTCTAACCCGGCAACCACACGGTAGTTGGATTTTTAAACTCCTTATACCCTGTAGGTATGACATGATCGAGGGTGGGAGCGCCTGCGGTCCCGTGCTACTCCTCAGTAACGCGGTATGCGTGACTCCGCCC
The DNA here is from genome assembly GCA_949316455.1 of Acleris holmiana. Lineage (NCBI taxonomy): Eukaryota > Metazoa > Arthropoda > Insecta > Lepidoptera > Tortricidae > Acleris > Acleris holmiana. The sequence continues at coordinate 217,963 of OX438779.1, forward strand.
ACTAAAACCTTAATTGCGGGCACTGGGGGTGATTCTCTTAACACAGCCCTGCGTCTAACGCAAGGTGAACGTAAAGCTCCGCTGAGCGACCGAGCTCTGCTGCCTAATTAAGGTACCTACGCGCTAAAATGTGTTTTGTACGCTCCGACGGGACTACTTAAACGTGCTGGATAAACGTTCACCTTTGCGTTCGACGCAGCGCTGTGTTAAGAGAATCAACCCCCTGGGCCCTGATTTTATAGCAAAAGGAGTTAGAAAGAGACTTCCGCTTGTAATTTGTAGCTTTATAAACCAGGGCCCAGGTCGTGTTAACTTATTCGCTGCCAACAACTGACAGTTGAAAGTAATCTGACGACGGCAAAGAGAGTCACCGGCGCAAGACGCAAGAATACATGTTTTTTTCATGTATGGTCTCGGAACTCTTGTCATTAATAAAACGATTTGAAAAAACTTTTTTATTTGAAATTGTTTTTAGATGGGTTCATTACATACATACATACATAAATCACGCCTGTTTCCCAGAGGGGTAGGCAGAGACCACTTCTTTCCACCTGCTACGATCCTGACAAAGCTCTTTCGCTTCTTCCACATTCATTCATCGAGTCATGCATGCACGTCGGTTTCGGGTACTTAAGATTCGGCCCTTTTCCAGTATTTCCCCGATTTGATTCAAAAAAGTACGCCTAGGGCGCCCCCTTACGACCCTTCCACTCACTTTAGCACTGTAAATTTCTTTCGTCAATCTTTTTTCATCCATCCTTTCCAAATGACCGAAATATCGAAGCATGCCCTTTTCAATTTTAGTCACTACATCTTCTTTCAGACCACACTTCTCTCTGATGTTTTCATTCCTTACTCTATCACACAGTTTCACGCCACACATACTACGCAAAGAGCGCATTTCTACTGCATTTATGCGACTTTCATGCTTATCCTGCCACACCCAACATTCACTACCATACATCAGAGTAGGGGCCAACACTCCATTGTGAACAGCCAGTCCATTTAACTTCAAAATCTAGTTCTGATGATGGAATCTATAAGGAATTAAGGGAAGTCCTCAAATATTAGAGGCACACCATAGCGAGTCTTTAGGCATTTGTAGAACTGGAACTGATGAAGACCACAGATGCCCACTGGAACTTCTCAATGACACCTATTTAAAGGGTGGCGTTGAGATATCACGATTAGGATAGATAAGCAACTATGACAAAGAAAATTTAGATTGGTTCCTTCTTCGCCGGATTCCATTACCATTCACTCAAAAATGAAGAATAAAAAATACCATCTTCGAAACCAAATAAACAGCGTTAAATAATAACCGACTTCCACAGAATACCCAGTTCGGTTTCTGCGTCGATTCTTTTCTGAACCCGAGCCATACGTAAATGGAATACCGTAAGGGTCCAAACGAAACCAGATTGCTTTTACTCACTTGTCCGTCTGTCCGTCCACCAGCCTGTCTTTTAATTTTCACCTTTAAAGTACCTAAGGATCTTTTGACCCAAAGCCACTCAATTTGTCAAAAAATATTTTTTAAGATAGGTACCTACCTATAGTTAAAGGGGGCGGGAAAAAAAGTAACTTGACTTACCCCATCGATTGGGATATCGTTGTTTAGACTATATTTTTCGTTTTAAAAAATAGTGAAAAATAATAGAATGAAAAAACTTTTTTACTAAATTATGTTCCGAATAATTTTTAAACTTCCCATTGACCTATATTTTACTAACACATAATTGGACGTAGCTTAGCGAAAAGGATCCAACCCATCAATTTCACACGAGTAAAATTTTACTTTATATTGACAGCAATAAGATTTAAATTTAAATATATTTGCATTGTGGGTTGAATCCTTTTCGCTAAGCTACGTCCAATTGATAATCAGATTTTGGCACGGAACCGTCGTCTGTATTTTTTGTTTATGTTACTCGATTTCTCCTCTGTTTTAATGATTCTTCTCTAATCTGGTCATGAGATCCATGGAAACTCAACGGAGCTCCTCGATCATTTGGAGTCTGTTTAATGTTTTCAAATCATTTCATCATATCATTGATAAACAGAATCCATGTTCGTTGTCTCGGATTAGTGGCGAATTACGATAGAGCTCTGTCCATTAAATTAACTCTAATCTGACGAAACAGCGTCGGCCGTGATTTAGATTAGCTATTAGACTTGATAACTATTATCCAAGCGATTAACAATAATAATATTATAAAACCGTTTATTTTATCAGCAAGATATATGATAGCGTAATGCTAAGTACCCGAGATCCGTTTTATCAATTTGTATTGTTTGTAAATATATTATGAACAGAAAGAAATAACCTTTTAGGGTTCCGCATTTAAAAAGGACCCTATTACTAAGCCTCCTCCTTAATTACATTATCATTACCTAAAGCATTATTAACACTGACTGTCCCAAGGGTACTTACCTACTACCCCAACACCAAATGTCCAATAATGTTATCATATTTTGAAGATAATATGAGGTCACGTTACGAACTTTAGGTAAGGGAAATTTCAGCTACAGACTCCCAAGGTAGCTATCAGATAATTTAAAACAATGCATTATATGTAATGCACGGACGTCTGAGTACGTACTACTGGCCAATAGTGTTGTTCAAAAACGTTAAACCACTCGAGAAATCATGATGAGTTCACGCTAATGATTCAGTTAGTACTTAACGGTCTATTTGATAGACAAACTTATTGTATGAGGAAAACGGAAGAGGAACTATTTAACCCTTTGAACGCCGCCATTGACTTGATACAAGTCGTCCTCACACGCTAATGGCAGCTGAAAACCACAGCTAATTTCAACGTTACTTCACAAATATTCGGGTCTATTTTGCACTGTATCGGTGACCACTAAAACGGTCGATGGCGCGGTAGGCACGACAGTACACGACCACTTTATGGGTTCTTGGCGTTCAAAGGGTTAACCTTGTAGACTTTAAGCCTACACGTCGAGGGTGCACAAATGTATAGAATCAATTTCTGACGTCACGTAGACGTGGCAAAGCTAGTTTGACGGTGCATTACATATAATGCACGGACAATCAAACGTGTAAGTAATGATCCTAAGTCATAGTTTTTTGGTTAACCACTCTGAATAAAATAAAATATGCAACTATCTCAGTAGTCCATTGTGTTTTTGGGTGAATCAACTTTTAAAGTCTTCCTTTTCTACACGCTAATAAAAACTTACTAGAATATGTGAGATTGATAATGGTTTACACATGTTAAAATTAGATAATCAGATTTTCGGATTTCACTATTCATAATCATAAACCAATTCTATAATTTTGTAAAAACATGGTAACGCAGTGGAAAATGCACGTTTTTCATACAAAACCCGGGGACAACGTCGTCCCCTGCGTTACCTGATATATTTATTTTATTTTATTTTATTTATTTATTTGGTTTGCCAACAGATATAACACCATTAACTTAATTTAACAATTGGGTGAATCAACTTTTAAAGTCCTCCTTTTCTACACGCTAATAAAAACTTACTAGAATATGTGAGATTGATAATGGTTTACACATGTTAAAATTAGATAATCAGATTTTCGGATTTCACTATTCATAATCATAAACCATTTCTATAATTTTGTAAAAACATGGTAACGCAGTGGAAAATGCACGTTTTTCATACAAAACCTGGGGACAACGTCGTCCCCTGCGTTACCTGATATATTTGTGTAAATCATAGAAGAATTTTTAAAATTGTGAGCTAGAAAGTAAGTTTAATTGTCTGATTTATTCAATATATTGACCACATCAAAAAAAAAAATTGCATTCTACCAAATTAAGGTGACATAGTGAGACATGTCGAAAATTGGGGAGTACCTTAAAAGTTGATTCACCCAATTACAGTGTAAAGAAGAGTGACAGGGTGTTTACCCAATTATAGGCAAACTCAGCTTGCGTTTAACAATCGCTTTTGTGCCAGAGTGGCTCAATAACACAGATAATGACTTAAATTAAAGCAGCAGTCTTATTCGGCTAAAAAAGGAACTCTAAAACCACAAGTAACCGTGCATAACATAACACGATTAACATTAAATTATTAATTAATTCAATTATTATCATATTTGTGTAAATCATAGAAGAATTTTTAAAATTGTCAGCTAGAAAGTAAGTTTAATTGTCTGATTTATTCAATATATTTACCACATCAAAAAAAAAATTGCATTCTACCAAATTAAGGTGACATAGTGAGACATGTCGAAAATTGGGGAGTACCTTAAAAGTTGATTCACCCTTTTAACTCCGTCATTTATCCGTCTATACCTTCTAATTCAAAACTTTACTAGGTACATCTCTTAATTCCATTGGGCTATTACTTAAAACATTATATAGTTATTTGGTGCATTATATATCATGCACGGACGTACCGAGCTAGGTCTTTAGTGCATTACATATAATGCACGGACAGTTAGTGTTAAGAATCAGTGGGGTATCGCAATTTTGTTTAAACGCATCCTATATGTGATTCCGCGTCATAAAAATGACGTCGCCGGCACCAAAGTTTGCTCCCCGAGTACAAAATGAGAAGCAATTCCCAGGCAACTTGCTAGCCGTCCTGGAAACATAGCCTAAACCGTCAGAGCGTCGTTGTGTATTATAATATGCAATCGCATTGTAACAAATATAGAGCGATCTTAGCCCACTTCAATCAGACCCCATATTGTGTAACGGTTATCCAACGGTTCCGGTCGGCTGCTGGCGTATTTCGGTGGAACTGCAGATGCGGGGTTGCTATTCACAAAAAAAAAAGTCACTTCTATTCTAACCAAAGGGTTTCCATGCCTGCAAGCATTTTATCTTAACAGCGTTATTTAATAATTTTACCAAAAGACCCAGATTACCCTAAATGCTATAATTGGCAGTATTGCAATCAAAATTATTTTAACAACAGCAAAAGCTTAGATATCTCAACTTAAGTAAGAATTAAATATTGGTATGGCAATTAATGGCTTAAAACCTCTATTCTATTGCGAACAGGTCTGCAGAGTAAAAACATTTTATAAGTAATTAATATAGAAGGACACTTCTTATGATATGCCAAAACATAAAGATATTCGAACGATGCCGTTGCAGCTGCGCTTAACAAGGGTAAGATGCGCGCTAAGGTTTCGCTAACTTATGGTGTATCACGGCAACTGATTAGTATCTGGAATAGACTGTTCAAGGCTCGAAGAGCGTCCATCATAACTCTAGATGCGGGAGTCCTAGAAAAACATCACGAAAATGCTGACCGTAGAGGACCCACGGGAAATGGACGAAATGGAAATATGGATGAAATGGAAATGTTGACGAAATGAGATTGTATGTAGGAATGTGAAAGAGATGGGAATGTGTACGAAGTGAACCTAAACGCTTTTACGGTTTTCCCAATTATTTGAGCGGTTTATGTCGTCAAGGTTTTTAAAAAAAACACAAGAATGTATAAAAACCATATATTATAATTAAAATTGAAAAGTAAAAACCACTCGCACATAGTTTATCGAGATCGTACAAACAGGCAGGAAACCGGGCGCCCGGGTCGACGAATCAATTCCAACACGTCTTTCCAGCCGGACGGGAGACAGATTCAAACAATATGTGATATGTTTGATATATAGTTTGTAAGTAAAACGGATGACGGGGAGGCCGCGGAGCTCGCGGCAGCGCGGCCAGTAAGCTCGTGGAGCGAGTATGAGATCAGACAGTATAAAATTATTTCCTATAACAATTCTTAGTATATTTTTGTATGCAGTATCTCCTTAAGCCTAGTATATGTTGCTTATGAACAATCAATATTATCATGCAAACGATTTGATCCATTACAAGCTTACCATACGAAATAAAA